>JANAVB010040817.1:17662923-18080547 GCA_029216955.1 Iris pallida | reverse complement strand
GGATTAGGGTTAGGGTTTTGCCTCGTGGTCGACGGTGACGGCCAATGCCGAGGTTGAGTCGTGGGTAGGTTTGCAAAAAACCTCATGTCCATAAATTGCTTAAGGTACCCCACCACCTTAACTAATGTAATTTAAATTTGCAAAAACCCTCCCGCTAAATTCTGTGCAAATAATAATTTGCACAATAATCTAATTTGCAAACCGAATTAAAAAATATTGATTTAATTGCAAATTAATTTCTAAAATTAAATTGATATTTTAAGCTTTAAAATTATTTAATTCCTTAAAAATTCTAGAAAATTCCCAATAATTATATTAAATTTTTTAAGGTTAATTAGTCATTTGTGATTAAATTTACAATTTAAATTTTTTTAATTTCAGGAACTTACATGTCATGTTTGAATGAAAATAATTTTTTTCTAACTCTAATTTGACTTCGAGAGTAGTGTATGCTACAAGGTTGGATGACGAGGGATTCATCATATCTTCGAGAATGATTCGTAGAATATTTTCAGGGGTTTGATGGTGGTTTTCAGAGGAAGCAAGAATTCTGGACTCTATTATATTAAAGGAAGCACATAGTGGCATATGAGGTGATTGTAGTAGTATTGCATCTACCAAGTTTTTGAACAACCGGTTCGACTGTATCAATAAGAAGGAAATGAGCTACTTAGCAAACTGAAAGGTGATTATAGGAATGAAGTTTATAAAGTTGGAGAAATACACATATCACATTGTGGGAAAGCAGCATAGGGTCCTTCCCGAGTTACCCATCTTCAAGAAATTCATTGTTACTCGAGTTGATTCATTTGGACATATGTGGTCCTATGAACGTAAAGCCCAATGGTGGTGCTTCTTATTTGTAACGATCATTGATGATTATTCCACGAAGGTTTGGTTCTGTCTTAAAGACCATGGATTATGTTTTGCCTGCTATCAAGAAGTTTTAGGCCTATTTTGAAGGAAGATAAGCAAGAAATTAAAGTATGTTTACTCCAATAATGGTGGCAAATACATAGGTCCCTTTGATACGTATTTCAAAAAAGCAAAAAGATATGGAACCAGAAGTCTCTGCTGGAAATACCTTAACTGAATGACATAGCAGATAGAATAAACAAGATGCTAGTAAACAGAGTGTGATATTTACTATCATGTGAAAATTTGTCAAGCAGCTAGCGGGATAAGGCTATAAATATTATTGAACAATCTCTAGTACCATTT
Source organism: Iris pallida (assembly GCA_029216955.1). Taxonomy (NCBI): domain Eukaryota; kingdom Viridiplantae; phylum Streptophyta; class Magnoliopsida; order Asparagales; family Iridaceae; genus Iris; species Iris pallida. The sequence continues at coordinate 18,079,326 of JANAVB010040817.1, read as the reverse complement.
ATAGGATGATGTTCCTAAGAAAGTATGGTACGACAAGGAGACATCATACGGTCACTTGCATGCATTTGGGTTTAAGACCTTCTTTCATGTACTAAAGGACGAAAAGTCTAAACTTGAGCCAAAGATGAGGCAATTCATTATTGTCGACTACTTTCGAGATGAGTTTGAGTATAGACTCTACGACCTATTAGGAAAGAAGATATATAAAAGCCAAGATAAGGCACTCGTCGAGGATCAAAGCTTGATCAACACTCAGATTCCAAAAAGTGTTTTGAGGTTAGGATTTGCCTGAGTTAGAGTCATTCAAATTCGAGTCATTTCTAGATGGTACTATGGATATACCAGATATGGGCAACCATTACATGGTGTTTCTTCTAACCTTGGTCATTAACCTGCTAATGATGATTAGAGTGACGTTCAGGAGGATGAGCATGCAAACGAGGTAGTTCTTAAAAGGGATGGGGATGTCGATAAACAGCCAACACCAAAGGATCTATTGAGACAATTACTAGAGACCACTGATCAATATTGAGGTACTCGGTTAATGAATAGATCGATGTTATTGACTATCGAGGAAGATCTTAAAATCTGTATAGACATGGTGGAAGATGACGATATGCAAGAGTGGATACAGACCATATATGAAGAGATGTATTCTTTGTAGGCCAATCACACTTATGCACTATTGTAATAACCTAAAGGAAAGAGAGACCAAACGCATTGGTTGGTGTTTAGGATAATGCATATTGAATATTCTACTTGCTTTCGATACAAGTTGAGGCTACTAGGTAATGTCTATAGACAACGGAAGGATGTAGATTTTTAATATTTTGTTGGTTGTCAAATTATCATCTATATATCCTAGTGGTGTTAGGGCTAGTAGCTAGTTTTGACATGAACTTTAATAAAATGGATGTCAAGACGATATTTTTCCATGGTTATTTAGAGGAGGAATTGTGCATGGACCAAACCAAGGGTTTCGGTGATAAGGATAAGTCATATTTGGTCTGTCGGTTGAAGAAACGTCTTTATAATTTGAAGCAGGATCTGTGACACTGGTATAGAAAGTTCGAGTCATTTACGGGGGAGCAGGTTATGCATGCACAACTTGCAAATTATTGTGTATTTTTGAATTATTTTACATATTTTTTATATTTTTGCTATATTTAGATGACATACTACTAGTGGACGAAATGACACATGATAGAGGAGTTGAAGTATCAACTGGGTACGACATTCTCTATATAAGATTTAGGCACTGTGAAACTATTCTTTGGATTGGAAATTAGCAGAAAGAGATGGTCGAAGTTGTTTTTGTTGTCCCAAGAGAAGTACATTCACATGGTACATCAATATTTTGGGATGGACGAGCCGAAGAAAGTGAGTATCCCACTGCAGCTCACTTCGGGTTAACTACTGAGCAGTGTTCATCGAACAAGGAGAAATATATTGAGTAAGTTCATATGCTTCAGTTGTGGAGAGTCACGTGTCTGATATGGGGTGTACGAGACCATATATTGTTATGTAGTTAGATTTGTTCTTATCAATCTTTCCATTTCAGGGAGAAAACATTAGAGTCTAGTCAAGTAGAGCCTACAACATCTTCAAGGTATTTCCAGTCGAGTCTTTCATTTGAGGGTGACGAGCCAAATCATGTTGGATATACTAACACTAATATAGTTAGGGATGAGGATATTAGGAGATTGACTTCGGACTACATGATATGAGGGACATATCTTTAGTTGTAGTTGTAGAAGAGTATCACCTTATCTATAACAGAGACATAATTTATTATGATAGAAAGGCTTGCAAGGAGCTACTAGGGCTGGAGATATTTCTGGAGGAGTTGGGGCATAGTATATCATGTTCCGGTCCTACATAACCAAAAGTTGCCACTAGGCGTGATATCGTACAAGCTTGAATTTGTGATTATACAAGACAGAATGAAATTGAGTCGATATAACATCTCAAATACAAGTTAAAATCAACATAGTTATGTAAGTGAGTTCATACAGATATGTGGTCTTTCTAATCTTGCCATAGGGACAGTTTTTATGGCATAACATATGCATCTTATAACCATACTCGTGTCACACATACAATAGTTGATCTCAACCAATACTTGTCATCATCCTTCCTTGTCAGTTCAACATAAAATATATATATATATATATATATATATATATATATATATAGATATATATATATATATATATATATATATATATATATATATATATATATATATATATATATATATATATATATATATATATATATAATATTCAATACTTACTATCCTTTCATGTCATGTCAAAGGAAATATTTATAATATTAGTGTGTCAGCATCTTTGTTCCTGTACCAGACATTTGTTAGCCTTCACAAAATATATAACATAAGTGTGTGTTTGTGTGTTCGTCCTCGTGACCAAATAGCTAAGCATGCAAGAAAATGACATTCGCATGCAGCCTGACTATCTGAGTTCATTGGCATAATAATCCATATTGGACGATTCATTCTAATAATGACAATGATTCCTTTGCATGTAGGTAGCTAATTAACCAAACGGAAGGTCCCCATGATACCCATATATATTGTGATGCAGCCTTTCAGTCAACTAGCAGGCCCTACTATAGGTCGCGTAATACCAAGTGTCGGAGCACATATACATAATTTTCTACTAGACCGAATCGGTTATAGTGGCTCCTGGAAGCCATTTGAGAAAAATTATTTCCTTATGCACAAGTTGTCAATGAGCATGCAATATGCGTGAACAGTTAAGCAAATATAAAACATAAGCATGGCCTAAAATCCGAAAAAAATCACACATCATACTCACATTCTCAAACTTTTATTTCGTTGTTTCGATTGGAGACCTGTAGGCCCCTAACATAATGTGGAAGCATGCTACTCATCATTCCAATCAATGTTTTAATCGAAAACGTAGTCCCTGAACTTACTATGGCACCATGCCCTTCTGTGGTACCGTACCACATTTACCCCATTCTTAACATTCTATATCGAACCTGTCTTAGCACCGTGTTGCATCTACAAACCTGTCATGGCATCGCGCCACACATACATACCTTTCCACTTCCTTGTAGAAGCAATACAATATACTACCAAGAACAACACAATACTATGATACGCGTAGCAACACAACACATTTCCATATTCCATGTGATTGTATCCAGCAGCAATCCTATTAATCTTTTTATCTTGGTCATTTTATTAGCATAAAACACAAGCATAAAGGACTACACAAACAACATCAATTCATTATGAGTGAAGGTAAAAGGATCGAAGGATCATCAAAACCATCCACGAAGAAGAAATCCATCTACCTAAACCGAGCAGATGCCGAACAATGCCTCAGACAGATGATCTGATGTGATGAACAAACTTTCCAATCGTTATACTCAGACATGCTAGACAAGCTCTATAATCTATTCCAATTCGACCAAGTTAAACAAGCCTTCATCACCGCTCAGATCCCATGATGCCTCATATAACACAAATCCAAATAAACATATTAAACTCAGAAGCCAAATGCAAACCAACAAAGCCAACACAATACCTTCACATCGAGTGAGACATTTCAATGAACACATAGATCACTAGGCAATTCCTATGTATGAATCCAAGTCCATCCAAACCTTCGAGTCAACAAACCAACATATTGTGCCACGTGAAGCAAGGCATTACATAGTACATGTTTCTTTGTGATAGCCATAGTGTAATTCACCTTGGGAGAAATCCTACTTTTTATAGTTGGTCCAAGCATATTGCATCTCGGTATCATTGGATGTGAGATGTGCTAGAAGCAAAGGATGTGAAGCTTGAGAAAGCTCATACTGATGATAATGGAGCGAATATGCTCATGAAGGTTCTGCCAAAGAAAAAAAATAAGTTATGCAAGAGGGTCTTCAAAATGGCTAGACGTACTCCACCTAATTGCAAAAGGGGAGATTTATTAGTATGGGTGGGGTTATCATCCAATGTCGAAAAGACCTTGAACTGCCACGAGCATCGTTCCTGTATTAGAGAAGCTTGGTAAGTCGAAGGAGACAAAGAGTTTCAATTCGAGGCATTTTTAGAGACTGTAGTGAGCAATACTAGTGTTGGCAATACATTGTAGTATACTGGACTTAACTGAATTTTCATAAGCTTTTCTATGATTAGAAGTTGTGAGAATATTATACTGGAAGTATACATGCAGTATACTGCTGCGAATGGGCTAAGAAAAAATTAGGTATATTTTTTATAGTTTGATTGTATTGAACGACCGTGATTAATCTAAGATTAGACATGGATTTATTGCGTTGATTTCCTGACCGAATTTAGGTATCACAATAATTGGAGGTTGAGTTTATCGATGAGAGAGTTCTCAAAGGTGATCAACTTTTAGATAAAGAGGAAGAAGTGATTTGGAGTTTCGCGGTTAATTTAATGAGAGGTTTGTTCGACAAGATCGACATTGTTTATTTGTTTTTCTTATTGTAATCTATTTACATTCAACTTTGAGTAGTTGTGGTGATCCATTTGAGGCAGTGGGATATGCTTGTAGAGGAGTCAATGTGATTTCTCTATTCTGGTAGAGGCTTTCCCGGTTTGACTCCTATTGTCCCATGGTTTTTCCTATCAGATTTTTTTTCATGTAAACGTCGTTTGTATATGTATTTGTGTTGTGTTGTGTTATTTGATTTGTGGATATTGGCATCGCGTACACAGGTTGTTTTTTATTTATGTCATCAGTGTTTTGTCCCCAATTTAAAAAGTAATATTTATTCCGCTAGTTTCGTGTCAATTCCTAACATTATACAACCATGAGCCTTAAGCATATAATGAACTACAATATTGCGGATGCGAAAAATAGAATGTTGTCTAAGAAAATTTAGTCACTAATTGTGAAATTTAAAATTATTCAGAAGACCTTGATGACAAGATTAAATTTGTGTAGCATTCAAATGAATAATTGGGATCTTTTACTGCTACTATTAAAAGCAATAACCTTATAAGAACAAACCTTAAGTACTCATTCACGTACATAAAATTTCCAGGATTAGGTTGAGAGGATGCATTATTGTTGGCCTCTAAGTGTTGCTTGTCCTTGGGCAAGCCAACAAGCATCTCTCGATGAGTTAGTTGTTGGCATCTTTCAAGGCTCCACTTGATGTGCTTTCGGCTACCATTTTCATAGACAAACCCTCGTCTCCTCCCTTCACATGGGACCCAATTTCCTCAAATCCTATCGTCTGATTTCCAATCAGCAAGCAAAATTCCAAGCCTAAGAATCATATCACCAGTCATTTAATCAAGCATCTAATTCTCCATGTGCATCCTTCATAGTTGATGCCTACTAATTTAAATGTCATAGTTAAAATATCCTACAGTTTGATAAATCAGCAAAATCACCTCTAGCCTAGTGGTTAAGAGAGATGCATGCGGACCGAGTAGTCAGGAATTCGAGTTCGAATTTCAGTGAAACGATTCCAGAAACCATATATATATATATATATATATATATATATATATATATATATATATATATATATATATATATATATATATATATATATATATATAGCAAATATATATATATAGCAAATGACCTCTAGCCTAGTGGTTAAGAGAGATGCATGCGGCCCAAGTGGTCGGGAGTTCGAGCCCCAGTTGAGGCGAGTTCACCACAATTACCCATTGAAAAAAAGAAAAAAAAAAAAAAAAAAAAAAAAAAAAAAAAAAAAATATATATATATATATATATATATATATATATATATGGAAAATTCTTCAATACATCTCATGAAAAAATTTATATCGATAATTCCAAATGTGAACTATTGTATGTTCATTCAATGGTTCGGATTAAATAACTTTTCTTAGACTATTAATAGAGGTCAAAAGTCAAAATCAGCATTAAATGACAATCAGCATTGTATATATCATTTTTAACAGGTCGAGGTAGTAATTGTCCTCTGTATATTCTAGCCGGCAATGTATGCGGTCGAGATTATGAAAAAGTTAAAATACATAGAAGACAGATGGAACTCGACCTTGTCAAGTCATGTATTAGTTTAGTTGAGCATTTATCTTTCAAACCCTGGAGACCATACAGCATTGATGTTTGGATACTAAGGAAGGAACATAAAATCTGATATGTTCTTTTTATATACCTAGATCTTAGTTAACTAGTTTCACTCTATGGATTGAGATTTGAGAGATTCAGGAGAGCTTCTGCATTTGAAACCTCTGATTATATGAATATAAAATACGTTAAAATAAGACGAGTTGGAGTTTTCGTATAGAAGGGAAGAGTCACATTAGAGTTGGTAGATTATTAGAGAATTGTGTCTCTTTGTTTGATGTTGTCTCATTTCATTAGATGACAATCTGTGTCATCTAACTCATCGAAACCAAATATGTTGCTCTTGTTTGGGACATCAAGGAGACATTTGCTTCTATTATATTGCTAAGGAATCATAATAGATTGCACCCACTTTCTATTATATTGTTAAATATATTCTTGTTATTAACGGGACGTAATTTTAAGATGGAAAATGAATTTTGGTAACACTTCGAAGAAGGTACACAACCGAGATCTCGAAGGATTCAGAGAGACAAAATCAGATGCAATACTTCGAGGAAGGCACAAATGATTTCGTTGCAGCAGCGACAAAGCCTGACGGAATGTTTTCTGATTAGATCATAGATGATCTCGTTCAGAACGGGATACAAGTGGATGAGCAGAAAAAGAAATAAACAGAAGTAGAGTTGAAAAGAAGAACGGTCTGCTGGGGTGACGGATCATCGGGACTCAAAACTAGATTCGTCCCACATGAATAGCTTCCAGAAACCAGCAAGTTCAGAAAATAACTTCGGAACACTCTGCTCTTCTGACTCCTTGGATAGCACGAACTCTTCTTTTTTCTCTCTTCTCTGCTCTCTGACATTTCATCAGGAACATGTAGAATTAACTTAGAGAACTGAGAGAGAGAGAGAAGAGAGGAACTTATATAGGCACACACAGTAACTATCCAGTATACGAAACGTTCGGGACGTGGAAGGAACCGTTTCCGAACGTTTCATAACCGTTCAGATCGTACACAGACACGACAACGTCAATTGCGTGCACCACGCCAACTTCGCTAATCGCGCGCAGCATGCGCAGCGCACCCACTGCGCGCCAACTGGCCGCGCTCCCGCAACGAGCGCCGAACGTTTCATAACCGTTCAAATCGTGCACAGACATGACAACGCCAACTGCGTGCACCACGCCAACTTCGCTAATTGCACGCACCGTGCGCACCGCCCCCACTGCGCGCCAACTGGCCGTGCTCCCGCAACGAGTGCAACTAAAGCACACAATGCACCTAGCGACGATGCTGACGTGTTAAGTGCAAAGTGCGCCAACAAAACGCCACATTACGTCTCATGAGCCCATGAGCCCGAGTCGCTACGGGGTTTAGCTACAAAGTAATAAATTCTAAGAGCATGACAAAAAGCATTAATGCTTCATTGTTGAGTTAGCCTTCTTTCCACTAGAAAAATACCCGCACATTGCACCCATGTGTCCCTCCTCACCACATGTGCATCTCTAAACATAAGAAAAACTTATATATAGAGATACTAGTTATTTGGTCTAGATAATATGAGACTATTTTTCTAGTCTTTAAGGCCAAACATCAACAATTTTGACGTACTCGTAGAGAGTTTTCAATCGGGATACTGCAATTTTCTTAGTAAATACTCATGCATAATTGGATCTTCACGAGTGCGATGTCACTTGTGAAATGCCGTGAGGCGATGTCAGGACCGAAATACAAGTGAAAATTTTGGCCTAATTTTGAAAGATATTGACCTTTTGAGACTACCGTCACTTTCAGCCATTTGAATGATTTATGCAAAATGAGAAACTTTCCTTCTTTTTGTATGGTGCTATCACCGAAGTAGATGCCATTTAGTTTGTCCTTAACTTAACTCCGGTATGTTGCTAAATTGTTGCTAACTCATTATTTTATTTTGTTTTTATTTTTCTACATATAGTTGCTTGAAAAATAATCAATCAAATACTCATTGGGAACATGAAACAATAAGGAAGTCTGAGTATGGCAAATTTTTCTGTTGATTTATTGTTAGTATTGGATGTGATTCTCAATCCATAAATATGGAGACCACTACGAAGTACGACAAGCACCATCTATGTCGAAAAAGTTCGGGGATTCGAAGACGATAAAGCTGACAAATTTCAGAGTGTGTCATAACATTGGAAAACTGTTAGTCCCTTGGCGAACAATCGATGGAAAAACACGAGTTCAGAAACAATTGTAAAGACAATGTTTCCAGCAACAACACCCTAAAGAAGGTGATGTTGTATTACGAGAATCTAAAGAGATTTCGTAATATTTCTCGAAGGCAACAGAACCGTATAACTTCTAAAGAGAAGCGACGGTATTCTCGAAGGCAACAGAACCGTATAACTTCTAAAGAGAAGCGACGGTATTCTCGAAGGCAACAGAGGAAGAAGAAAGCCTGCTGGGGTGAAAGATCACCGGCGCTCAAAGCTATATCCGCCTTACGGACAAGCCTCCAGGAACCAGCAAGTTCGAAGAGAACTTTAGAACGCTGGCCAAAAATGTCGACGACTCCTCGGAATAGCAGCAGCACTTCTCTCTCTCTCTGGAAATTCTCTGATTATTTTCTGTCACCTTAGAGAGAGGAGATGCTTCTGATATTATAGGCACGAGATGGGCTTTTCAAATTCTGAACGCACGCCCTGGTTTAATGCCAGATCCGGATTTTTTGGATCTGAGCCATTTTCGGATCTGAGCCCACAAGACCCGCGGACGTTACATAATTTGAACGGCCCACTCGACCCGCTCGACCCGCTCGACCCGTACGTCCCGTACGCTCAGTACGCTCAGTACGCCCCGTACGCCACGCAGGCCGCGCAGAGGCTCGCGCACGAGCGCAACTAAAGCGCACAATGCGCCTAGCTGTCGTGCTAAGTGCAAAGTGCCATCAAAAAGCCACATTAAGCCTCAAAAGCCCATTAGCCCAAGTCCGAGCCCGAGCCCGAGTCCGAGTCCGAGTCCGAGTCCGAGTCCGAGTCGCTAAGCCCCTTCGGGGCTTAGCTCCAATCTATTTTTATTTTGGCCAAAAGTTGGTTTCTTATTCTCACCTCTATGTAAAATCCTCCCACATGGCACCCTCCATTGGGCCTCAACCCATGTGCATCTCTCTATTCCTTTATAAGTAATATATAGAGATACATATTGGTGTGATTTTCCGATGTGGGACTATCTTTTAACAATAGAATGTTGTGAACACACACAACACATAGAATAAAACACCAACAATCCCCCACATATCTCTATATATATGAGTTAAGCGTTCCACATAATAACTGTCCATTATGCATTAGGATAGATGTCGCTGACGACTTGAATCTTCTCGCATGGGTTGAACAACAGTATGATACAAGAATGGACTACGCCTTGAATTCTGTACCACAACTATAATTTTTTCCACTCACATAATGTAGTTATCTGTACTTCTGGCTGCACATTAAAGGCCTTGTGCCAGCCTGGATTTCAATGTATGTATTTTGGGCGTCTACAAATTTACCCTCAAGAAACGGCCTATTTTTCGGTCCATACATTATAGGTGAGTTCTTTATTAAAGAGACATGGCATGAAGCGTCCAACGCTTCCTTTGCGGTGCTACGCCGCTATGACATGGCCTTAAGCCGAGGACCTTACCCCAAATCACCGGGAACCTCATCGTAGTGTCATACTACCCGTAGCATGAGGTCTAGCCCCTTTGTAGTGCCAAACTACCCAGCATGAAGCCTTACGCTTCTGTGCGGTGTTACGTCGCTACGACATGGCTTGCAAGGCCGAGGCTTTATCCCTAGCCGGGTTTACCTCATTGTGGTGTCGTGCCACCCGTAACATGAGGAACACCTCCTCTTTGTAGTGCTGACTACATCCCTCTTTAATTCAATTTACAGCATTAGGCCGACTGCCTATTTGCGGTGCTACGCCGCTGTGACTTGGCTAACATAGCCGAGGATTTACCTCTTTCGAGAACCTCATGGTGGAGTCACCGCCACACATAGCATGGAGTCACACTCCTTGTAGTGCTGTGCTACCATGCTTCCTGTAAAGCATAACAGACCTTCACTCAGTCTGAGAACTCATTAAGGCATTATGCCATCCTTCCCACAGGATCAATTTTCCGTAGAAAATTCATAGTAGACAACAGTGGTTCTGGGTCCGAAACCCTTTCATGTTCCGCAGAACAAGTACCCACTGTTAACTAATATTTTTCCAGTCAATAGTCCTCCCTTGAATCAAAAAATTAGATATCTGGTAGATTTTTCTTTGAACCAATAACATAAAATTTATTGATAGGATTATAATGACACAATATTAGAATGCCTTCAAACCCATCTTCCTTGCTGTGTCCTCGACCAGCTGTCGTTTGAGGCCTTTCGTGAACGGATCTGCCAGGTTCTTCTGACTCCGAACATCGATCACTGCAATGACGCCTCGTTTGATGAGATCGTTCACTGCTCTGTGCTTTAACCGCACAGTCCTCTTCTTCCCGTTAAAGAGTTTATTTGATGCTACTGCTGCTGTCGCCTGGTTGTCACAGTATATCGAGATTGCCGGTATCTGAGCTCCAACCACTGAAAGATCATACATGAGCTCCCGAAGCCACTCTGCTTCATCTGCAGCAGCATCCAATGCAAAGAATTCAGATTCCATGGAGGAGCGAGATAACATTGTCTGCTTCTTCGATTTCCACGATATAGCAGCTCCGCCCAAGGCGAATATGAATCCACCTGTAGAATACTCGCTCTCCACCTCTGAACACCAGCTAGCATTACTGAAGCCTTCCACTACTAACGGATCTCCGCTGTAGTATAGTGCAAATGTCTGAGTCTTTTTTAGATATCTCATAACATGCTTCACAGCGTTCCAGTGTTCAACGCCTGGGTTGCTAGTGAACCGACTCAGCATTCCCACCGCAAAAGCTATGTCAGGCCTTGTGGCAGTAGTAGCGTACATCAAGCTTCCGATGACGCTGGCGTACTCCAATTGCTTGACGCTTTCTCTCGAATTTGGCTCCAGCTTCTGATCACTCCGGTACGGTGTATCAATTATAGGAAGATCCTGATACCCGTATCGAGTGAGCATTTTCTCAATGTAATGAGATTGTGACAGTGCTATTCCCGTGCCTGTCCGGATGATCTTGAGCCCCAAGATAACATCGGCATCCCCCAAGTCCTTCATACTGAACTTGGTCGAGAGAAATTTCTTTGTCTCTGTGACACAGCTTAAATCCGTACCTAGGATTAGCATGTCGTCAACGTATAGACAAACGATAACTCATCTTCCGTCAGCAAACTTAGTATAGACACACTTGTCTGTTTCACTGACCTTGTAGCCATTTGACCTTATCACTTTGTCAAACTTCTCATGCCACATTTTGGGAGCTTGTTTCAAACCATACAGAGACTTCATCAACTTGCAGACTTTGTCTTCCAGACCTCTGACGACAAAACCTTCTGGTTGTTGCATGTAGATCTCTTCTGTCAGCTCGCCATTAAGGAATGCTGTTTTCACATCCATCTGATGTATCACTAGTTTGTGTATTGCTACTAGAGCAATTAACAATCTGATGGTTGTCATCCGAGCTACTGGAGCATAAGTATCAAAATAGTCGATCCCCTGTTTCTGAGCAAACCCTTTGGCCACTAGCCTGGCCTTGAATTTGTCGATGGTTCCATCTACTTTCATCTTTTTCTTGAAGATCCATTTGCATCCGATGGGTCTTGCTCCTTCTGGCAGGTCAACTAACACCCATGTATTATTGGAGGTGATTGAGTCAATTTCATTGTCTATCGCCTCCTTCCAGAATACAACATCTCTGGTCTTCATCGCTTCATCATAGGTAAGCGGATCTGCTTCCACATGATAAGTGACGAAGTCATCTCCGAAGTCTTTCGGCCTCCTTAATCGCTTAGTTGACGGCTCAGCGAGTTCTGGTTCAACTGGTGTCTCTTCGACAATAGCTTCTTCTTGGACTACTGGTTCTTTAAGGACTTCTGTCTGCTTTGCACTCTCATCATTCTCTGGAAGATCCGCGAGAACAATATTTTTGTGCCTTGCAAACTTGTCTTCAAAATATTCAGCATCGCGAGATTCAATGATATGATTTGATTCTATATCAAGGAATCTCCGAGCATCACTCTTCTCGGCGTAACCCAAGAAGATAGCCTTAGTGGTCCTAGTCCCCAGCTTTTGAATCTTCAGATCTGGGAGCTTCACGTAAGCCAGACACCCCCACACTCGAATGACATTCAAGTTAGGTCTGACTTTGAACCAGAGTTCATGAGGTGTTATGTCCGAAGTTGCATACGGTACTCTATTGAGAATAAAAGTAGCCGTTAATGCAGTTTCTCCCCAGAAGCTCTTTGGAAGACCCGCAGTCAACAGCATAGAGTTCATCATCTCTGTCAACGTTCTGTTCTTTCTTTCTGCTACTCCGTTGGATTGAGGAGAGTACGGAGCCGTCGTCTCATTTATGATTCCATATTTTTTACAGAATGATAAGAAATCATGAGACCGATACTCCCCGCTTCGATCACTCCTTAGCCTTTTGAGTTGTTGTCCAGTTTGCCGTTCAGCCTCGGCCCTGAACTCCTTGAACTACTCGAATGCTTCGTCTTTAGACTTGAGCAGGTAGACAAAAGCATACTTTGAGAAGTCATCGATAAAAGTAATAAAATACTTCATCCCGGCTTTTGTAGAGAATTGCTTGAAATCACAGATATCTGAGTGAACCAACTCCAGAAGATCTGTGCTTCGATGGACCCTGTGAAAGGGTTTCCTTGTGATCTTCGTCTGAGCACACACTTCACATTTCTCTACCTTACCCCCACACTTGGAGATAAGTCCTAGGCTAGACATCTTGTTAATTCTTTTACAATGAACATGTCCTAGCCTATTATGCCACAACTCAAAAGAATAGTTCAAAATAGAAATAGCATTAATATCATTTTTCTGGGTTACAACAAGCTGAATTTTGTACATTCCTTCAGTCTGGAAAGCTTTTCCGAAGAATGTACCCTTCTTGGACATCACCATCTGGCCAGCATTGATGTCCAACCTCAAACCTGCGTTACAAAACAGGCTCCCAGAGATCAGGTTCTTAGCAATTGCAGGAACATGCTTCACTCCTTGAAGCGTCAGAGTCTTCCCCGATGTGAGTTTCAGCTCCACCTTCCCGATCTCCAGTACTTCAGCTTGTGCCTGGTTTGCCATTATGACTTTCTCGGAAGTTGGCTCATAGGAGTCGAACCATTCCTTGTCTGAGCAGACATGACATGTCGTACCAGTGTCTATCCACCAGTCCGAGTCAACCCCCATATTTGCAACCTGCGCTATCATTGCAACCAGATTAGTAACCAAAGAAACCTTACTAGGCTCACCTTTTTCTGGTTCCTTGCAGTCACTTTTGTAGTGGCCCTTCTTGCCACATTTGTAACAAGTCATATGGGACTTGGACTTCTGATTCTTGAATGAAGGACTCTTCACTTTCAGATTAGTGAAGTCCTTCTTCTTCTTGTGAGGAGAAGCCGCCTGCTTCCCCTTGTACTCTCTGGTTTGGACCAGATTTGCTTTCGCCAGTTGTTTGGACAGAGAATCCATCTTCTGTTGAGAGCGCATCTCGTCCTCAACATGGATCTCTTGCAGGAGATCTTCCATACATATGTCCAGCTTCTTGCGGTGCATCCTTGCATAGAAGTTGCTCCAACCCGCAGGAAGTTTAGAGACGATTCCTCCAACGACAAACTTGTCGACAAGAGACATCTTCTCGTCATCCAGCTTTTGGCACAGCTTCAAAAACTCCTTTACTTGGGGCAGCATAGCCTTCTCATCTTCGAAGGTCCACTTGTGGTATCTTTCAACCAAGAAGATCTTGGACCGATTCTCGTCATCTTCGTACAATTTCCCCAAGGAGTCCCAAATCTCTTTGGCAGAATTCTTCTTGGAATAGGACTCTGCCAGAGAGTCTTCCATGCTATTGAGAATCAACAGTTTACAGATACTGTTTTCTCTAATCTATTTTGCCTGCTTGGACTTAGCAGCTGCAATAACTTCTGCGGTTCCGGTTGTTGGAACGATCGGTTCTTCCTCATTCAGCACGTGATCAACTTCCACGAGTTGAATGTTTAAGGTTACTTTTCGTTTCCAGATTTGGAAATGTTCGCCGTCGAATTTCTCCAACTTGTTAAAGTCGGTATTGACGAGCGATGCACGTGAGTTATCCATCTTTTCGATATAGCTTTGAGATTGTTAGTCCCTTGGCGAACAATCGATGGAAAAACACGAGTTCAGAAACAATTGTAAAGACAATGTTTCCAGCAACAACACCCTAAAGAAGGTGATGTTGTATTACGAGAATCTAAAGAGATTTCGTAATATTTCTCGAAGGCAACAGAACCGTATAACTTCTAAAGAGAAGCGACGGTATTCTCGAAGGCAACAGAACCGTATAACTTCTAAAGAAAAGCGACGGTATTCTCGAAGGCAACAGAACCGTATAACTTCTAAAGAGAAGCGACGGTATTTTCGAAGGCAACAGAGGAAGAAGAAAGCCTGCTGGGGTGAAAGATCATCGGCGCTCAAAGCTATATCCGCCTTACGGACAAGCCTCCAGGAACCAGCAAGTTCGAAGAGAACTTTAGAACGCTGGCCAAAAATGTCGACGACTCCTCGAAATAGCAGCAGCACTTCTCTCTCTGGAAATTCTCTGATTATTTTCTGTCACCTTAGAGAGAGGAGATGCTTCTGATATTATAGGCACGAGATGGGCTTTTCAAATTCTGAACGCACGCCCTGGTTTAATGCTAGATCCGAATTTTCTGGATCTGAGCCATTTCCGGATCTGAGCCCACAAGACCCACGAACGTTACATAATTTGAACGGCCGACTCGACCCGCTCGACCCGTTCGACCCGCTCGACCCGTACGACCCGTACGTCCCGTACGCCACGCAGGCCGTGCAGAGGTTCGCGCACGAGCGCAACTAAAGCGCACAATGCGCCTAGCGACGAGCTGTCGTGCTAAGTGCAAAGTGCCATCAAAAAGTCACATTAAGCCTCAAAAGCCCATTAGCCCAAGTCCGAGCCCGAGTCCGAGTCCGAGTCGCTAAGCCCCTTCGGGGCTTAGCTCCAATCTATTTTTATTTTGGCCAAAAGTTGGTTTCTTATTCTCACCTCTATGTAAAATCCCCCCACATGGCACCCTCCATTGGGCCTCAACCCATGTGCATCTCTCTATTCCTTCATAAGTAATATATAGAGATACATATTGGTGTGATTTTCCGATGTGGGACTATCTTTTAACAATAAAATGTTGTGAACACACACACATAGAATAAAACACCAACAAAAACAACATCCAGTATCAACGGTAGACCGACGGTAAACCAAATTATACCGTCGGTATGCATTGTTTGTTCTGGAACTTCTGACTTGCCGACTAGGTATAGCGTCAACATACTATTGTCGGTGGCTAAAACCAAATTTGGGTATTCTATTTACACCATTGGATCTAATCAATGATCCAGATTGCTATTAAATTTTAGGGGCTTTCAATATATAGATTTTTTCTAACCTAATCTCCTATCATATCTACCAGAGAAAGGACAAAAGGAGAGATTTCTCAAACCTTGCAACTTTCAAAGAAAAGAAAGATGGACTGGTAACTATTTCATAGGAGGATCGTTTCGGATGATTGTTCTCGTTATCTATGTTCTTTGATAACCTTTGTAGTACATTTTTATTGCTTCGAGTAGTTGTGGTGATCCAGTTGGATCAGTAGAGAAGTTTGTAGTGGGTGTATTCTTCTAATTCATTAGTGAAGGCTTTTTCATGAAGGGGCTCTAATAGTCTCGTGGTTTGTCTCGCAAGAATTTTTACGTCAAAATCATGTGTTTTGCATTGTACTTTGTCTGTGATTTTGGCAAGTTAGTTCTAGTATGATTTATTTTGGTTCTCTAGAGTCCCGTGGTTTGGGGAAACGGTTTTCGTTTTGCGTTCCCAACAGAGTTGTATCAGAGCTTCCGGTTCACACTATCTAGGCATAAAATTGCCAGATGTCAGAGTTGACAGTCAAACCAAGTAAAAGAGATGGATGTGAAGCTGGTGCGCATGTTAAACCTTAACGGTTCTAATTATCACTATTGGCGGAGTAAGAAATTTTTTTGATATTCGTCAAGAAATTGAATCTTTGGTTATTTGGTTCCGAGAAGTTCAGTGATAAATTCAAGAAGGACTGAAAGTTTGAGCATATTTAGGTATACGATATATCAAACAGCTCATGAACGAGAATGTGTACAACCATATCATCAATATTGACCACGCAAGTATACTATGGGAGAAGTTGGAATCCTTGTACGCCAAAAAAGTATCGAGGTAAACAAGTTGTTTCGGATCAGATAGATGATTGTTCTGAGATACAAGAATGGTTAGACCATTACGGATCACCCAAGTGAGTTCCATAACGTGGTTAACTAGTTATTTTCTATGGAAGTGAATTTCGATGACGAAGTTCAGGAACTGCGGCTTTTGTGTAAAATATTAAACTCATAAAAGACTGTAAGAGTGTACATGCACTACAAAAAATACCCCTATTTTGCAACGGTTTTAGTGCAACGCTTTTATGAATGTTGCTGGAACTATAATTTGCAACAGTCATGTAACGGTTGAAATAACCGTTTCTAAATTAAATATATTTGCAATGGTTATAAATTAACCATTGTCTAATACATTTTTTTTACAACGGGTCATAAACACTTGCTAAACGTTTTTCTTTTTTACAACGATCAAGCAATAGTTTTATGAAAGTGTTGTCAAAGCGAGTTGAATGGACAACGGTTATGCAAGGGTTTTAAGTATTTGTTACAAATTTATTAATATTTTGCAACGATTACATAAAGCCTTATAAAAAGGCTCATTGTTAGCAATAGTTGCGCAATAATTTTTGTAACCTGTTGTGAGTGGGCTTATTATTTGTAATAATTGTGCAACGATTTATGCTACCAGTTGCAATTTTTTATTTAATAACAATATGATAACCATTGCCAAAAGAATAAACAACTATAACAAAATATTAATCTTGCAACAGTTTGTTTATAGTCGTTGCAAATTCAATGTCCAATTTGGATTTTATTTATACACAATAGAGATTTAAGCATTAGAATTACTCGTATTAATTGGTTCCTTGTTTGCTAACAAAAAATATTAGATAATATATTTAACATCGATCCAAAAGCTTCAATTGATGAAAATAATATAAATACATATATTATATATATATATATATATATATATATATATATATATATATATATATATATATATATATATATATATAAGTATTTATATACAAACGAGCCTGTAGCTTATTGGTAGAGTAGAGGCATGTGATCCAGGAGGTTGGGTGTTCGAGACCTATTGGAGGTAAAAAAAAGTATTTTTTATTGACCGTTGCCTATTATCTGAAACAATTTTTAACCGTTGCATGAAATATTTTAGGCAACAGTTATCAACCATCGTACTTTATTCAATATTTGCAATGGTTTGTTAATCGTTACCAAATATATTATTGACAACACTATATAAACATTATGCATTGACGTGAGATCCGTTGCATAATACGTTATTTGGAACAATTTATAGAAACGTTGCAAAAATCTTCTATAACCATTGCAAGAGGAATCTGCAATGCTCGAATTTACAATGGTTCGAATAACTGTTGCAGAATGATTTTACAACGGGTTATATTATTTTTGCAATGATTTTCGACCGTTGTAAGATACCCTGGTTTCTTGAAGTGATGATCGCTTCTGCTCCAAAAGGTGTGGTTAGTTTGGAATTCGACAAGAATGGGATGTTAAATATTGATATTCGGATAAAATCTCATGACACTTCATCTATAACTCATTAAGTGGCCTATGTTTTAGAGAATTGTGGCAGGAGTAAAAGCAAAGGTACGGGCGGTGGAAGAGACAAGAACATAGATAAGTCTAAGTGTCAGTTTGAGGACTACAAGTGCTACCATTGTGGCTGGTCACATCAAGCAAAAATGTTTCTCTTAAAAGAGAGAAAGGAAGTGAGCGACAAAGGAAAGAAGAATGAGAACACAATAACAGCCACTTCAACACATGGAGATGATGCCATTATTGTAGGTGATTAGGTTATCATGAACCTCGCTTACGATGACAATTCTTGGCTGATGAACTGAAGGCCTTTAGTATTATATCTCACAACATGAAACTATTCGCCACATACACAACATGAGACTGTTGAGTGTATAAGATAGGAAAAGAAAATGTATCAAAGGCTAATTCTATTGGAGATGTGCATTTGAAAACAAATATAGAAGCCACTCTTGTGATCAAAGGTGTTCGTTATGACCGAGATATCTAATTTAACTTGGTGTCGGTTGGAAGGTTGGATGATGAGGGATTCTCCAATCTCCTTGGAAACTATTAGTGGAAGCGTTCCATAGGTTCATTGGTGATTTCCAAGGGAAGTAAGAAGTTCGATCTCTATTAAATGAAAGGGAGCATATAGGGGGCACATAAGATAACACACAGTCAATGATGCGTCTACCGAGTTGTGACACAGATAGCTTAGCCATATTAACAAGAAAGAAATGAGCTACTTGTTTAATAGGAAAGTGATTCCAGGGCTCAAGTCTACAAAATTGGAGAGATGCACACACTTCATGGCTAAAAAGTAAAATTGAATATCTTTCTAAAGTTACCTATGTTCAAGAAAGTCGACGATGCTTGAGTTAATTTACTCAAACGTCTACGATCCATTGAAGCTAAAAAATATTGGTTGTGCTTCTTCTTTTGTCATTTTTATTGATGGTTGTTCTAGGAAAGACTGCATCTATGTTTTAAAGACCAAAGATCATGTGCTACCTATTTTCAAAGAGTTTCAGGGCTCTATTTAAATTGAGAAGGACAAGAAGTTAAAATTTGTTTAGTCCGACAATGGCGGCGAATATATTGGTTCCTTTGATTCTTACTGCAAAGAGCAAGGGATTCGATACCAGAAGACTTCTTCAAAGACATCTCGACTTAATGGTTTAGTGGAGCGTATGAACATAACACTGATAGAGAGGGTACGATATTTATTATCAGAATCAAACTTACCAAAAAGTTATTGGGTGAGGCTCGCAACACAGTGGCTAATGTTTTTAATTAGCTGTTAGTACTCCTTTGCAGGTTGATGTGCTTGATAGAGTATAATACGATAAGGAGCAGTCATACAGTCACCTTCGAGTTTTTGGTTGTAAGACCTTTGAGCATGTACTGAAGGACGAAAGATCCAAACTTAAGCTAAAGACGAGGCAGTACATTTTTCTTAGCTACATATAGACTCTCGATCCAATGGAAAAAGAGGCTACAGAAAAGTAAGAACATGATATTTGTCGGGGATTACTCATTACTCTACGAGTTGTTTCTTGAGAACAATATGTAGAATTTAGTTCTAGAGGAGCCAGTACATAAAGATGCTCGCAACCTTGGTCATCAGCTTGTTGATGATGATTAGGGCAACCCTCAAGGGGATGAATATGCCAACGAGGTAGTTCCTAAAGAAAATAAGGTTGTCGGTACACAGCCAATGCCAGATGTTTGGTTGAGAATGAGAATGACAGAATATCGACCATCCACGAAGCACTCGCCATATGAATATGGGCTATTAGCTGACATAGGAGAGTAAGAAAGCTTTGCAAAGGCGATATACGATGAATATAGGAAGAAGTAGATGCAGGACATGTCGGAGGAGATGAGTTCCTTACCAACAAACTCTACTTATGAGTTGATACGGTTACCAAAGAGAAAGAAGGCTTTGAAGAATCGATGGATGTTCAGAGTGAAGCAGACAGAAGATGTTACTCGCCCTCGATACAAAGTTAGGCTGGTAGAAAAAGGCTACAGTCAATCAAAGGGCATAAATTTGGATAAAAACTTCCCGTTGGTCGTTAAGTTATCATATATTTGAATAGTGCTAGCGTTAACAGTAATTTCAACTTAGAGGTTGAGTAGATGGACTTAAAGATGTCATTCCTCCATGGTGATTTAGAGAATTATGCATTATGCAGCATGAGGGATTCTATGAGTAGGACAAGTCACATTTAGTCTACCGATTGAAGTAGAGCTTGTAAGGTATGAAGCATGCTCCGCGACAGTGGTACATAAAGTTCAAGTCATTTATGGTAAGTATGGTTATGCACATTCGACATTGGTTCATTGTGTGTTTGTGAAGCACTTTATCGATGATGATTTTTTTTTCTCTATATGGATGATATGATATTGGTGGACCAAAATACCACCAGGATAGCGGAGTTGAAGTGTCAACTAGGTGTGGCCTTCTCTATGAAGGATTTGGGCAAAGAAAAGGCTACTTTTGGGATGAAGATTAGGCAAGAGAGCGAGCGAGAGAGAGAGAGTGTGTGTGTCTAAGGTTCTATGGTTATTCCAAAGGAACTATATTTATCGAGTACTTCAACATTAGGAAATTGATGGGTCGAACAAAGTGAGAACCCCTTGTAGTTCACTTTAAGCTCACTGTTGAGTAATGTCCATCTACCGATGAAGAAAAAAAGATTTTGAGAAAGTTCCATATGCTTCAGCAGTAGACAGTCTCATGTATGTCATAGTGTATACAAGGTCAGACATTGCTTACGTAGTTGGTGTGGGTAGCATGTATCTTTCCAATCTATGAGGGTTCATTAGAGTGCGATCAAGTGGATTCTTCGTTATCTTTAGGGCAGTACTGATTAGGAGCTTTCATTCGAAAGTGACAAGAAGAGCTAGTAATGTACACCGATGTTGATATGGCTGGGGATATGGATACTAAAAGATCATTCGGGCTATGTTATGATATTTATTGGTGCGACAGTTTTGTAGTAGCGATTGCAGAAGTGTGTTCCTTCGTTTACAACAGAGTCAGAGTTTATTGGTGGGGCAGTTTTATAGTAGTTGTGATTGTTGAAGTGTGTTCCTTCGTTTACAATAGAGGCAGAGGAAGAAAAAAGAAAAAATGAACAGTTTAGCACTGTTCATGCTCCTCCTTCTCGAACAATAACAAATTAGTATTTTCCTTCCAATTTTTGTTGATAGAACTTATTCAAATTGACTAATTCTAATCGAACCTTTACCTAATATAATCCTTATCACATTAACTTCGGTTTAAACTTCATCCTAATCAAAATAGGACACTGATCTGATTGAATCCCAAAATCAAATTTATTATATAAACCCTATGATTGAAAATTTTCTCGCCCCAAAATCCTTCAAAGCCTCTCATGCACTCAAGCATTCAGTCCCAGGCCGCCCTCGGCCGTGTGCACGACACCCCTGACTCACTGTGTCACCGCACGGCCGCCTACGCCACTGCACATTCGCGTGCAAACGCAGAACAGGAACCATGTTTTGTCCAACTCGACTGCAGGATACCCCTACTCTCGATTGATTTCCTAATCGCCTGGTCGTTCATTTTCCCTTCTGTAAACTCCTATGCGTAGACTACCTAATCAACTTCAAACCCTTTCAAACTGATTTAATTTTTATGCAGTGAACTCCGTCCAAAATGTCGCAAAAATTGCAAAAATCTACAGTTTTTCAATAACAATTTTTAATTGAAGGTACTACTTTGGAAGGCCAATTGGTTGCCAATCATTAAAACTAATTGAACAATCTTATAGACAACCTAAAAAACGTCAACATCCTTAAATTACTTTAGTTTTACTACCAAAATAAGACACTGTACAAAAATATCGCTAATCGAGATTAGCGACGTTTTCTGTGACAAAAATCCTTCGTCGCGTATTCCCTGGTCGCTAACACAAAAAATGTTGCAGGTCGTCGCTATGGAGACGTCAAGTAGCGATAAAAGCACTTCGCTAGTATTCAAGTGGATAGCTACGTGTATGACGAGGAATTGCTAATCTGCGGTGTCACTATTCTTAACTAAACATCGCCAATTATGCAGTACTTAGCGACGTTATTTGCGACGTTTAGCTACGTGGATGCTCACATGGCAAAAATTGTTATGTCAACCACTTAGCAATGTTTGGCGACTGTTTGGGACATCGCCTGTACAGGTTAGCAACATTCCGAAACACGATTAGCAACGTTGCATGGCGTTGCTAGCCATCACTAAACGTCGCTAAACTATAAAAGAAAATAGAAAACCAAAATCTTGTTTGTTTTCCATCTAAAATCTACCTACAGTTTAATCACAGTTTATAAATAATAGACACGAAGCAACCCTCCATAGAATTCCCTGGATTCGTCGACCCCTTCGGTGGAATACTCAACATCGGTAAAAAAAATATAGTGTTATAATATGTCATCCACACAGACAAACAATAGAAAAGTTCCAGTAATCAAATAAACATAGTCAAACGATAAGATAGAGGATCTGGAATTTGTCTTCAATAATGGGCCTTGGAAAATCAACAAATATTTGTTGATTCTGGAAAGATGCATTTCTAACAAACTTCCCAAAGATTACAGATTTGTTGATAGTGAATTCTGGATTCAACTACATGGGCTACCAGTGAATCTTCTGACTACTGAATTTGTTGCTTCTGTTGCTTCAAAGATTGGTAACATCACTCCACCATTACCTCATGAAGCTAACAAATGGATTTTATTTGCTAGAGTCAGAGTTTCGATTGATGTTTCCAAGCCTCTACTACGCAATCTTACTGTGGCATTGGGTAAGGATTCTGATTGTCAGGTTAATATCAAATATGAACGTCTTCCCAAGTTTTGCCTATTCTGTGGTAGGCTAGGCCACAGTGTTAAGAAATGTAGTATTCACAATGAATACTCTTCTTTGATTAATGATAGTTGGTCGGGTGATCAAAGGAAACATTTTCAAGCTCTTCTTGATAAACGCCTAGATCTCTCAATCTGTGTTACCCATGCTGACAGGTTCAAATCTAAAAACCAAAATTGCTCTACTTTAATTAATATTCCTTCCGATCCTATGTGTCATCGACCATCTCCACCCATAATTCCTTCATCTGTTATATTACCCATGTCTATTGATACTACATCATCTATTTCTCCATCTCCAAGCCACTATGTTACTGACATTATTCCACCACACTTGGATACCACTCATAACCAATCTTCCCTTGTTTCACCGTTATTTGATCCAAATTCTGTCATTCCGGTGACGGTTACAGTTGATCCATCGGAAAATACTGGGGTGATGAAGAAGCAGTTACAACCCACTAATCCACCTTCTTCGGAAATTAGTCAAAACCCACCAACTACTATTATAACTGCTATGGAGGATGTTTCCCACAAAACCAATTCCAGTAAGATCAGTTTTTCTTGTGATCCTATCCATCCCCATGCGTCAAATCCTGACTCTAACCCAAATCTTGAACAACCGACATTTAATCCTGTTGTTGCTAATCCAAATGTCTCCTCCCTCCCCTCAAAACATATTGAGTCATCATCTAATATACTCCCTGACACTAACCCCCCTTAACATTTCTGCACCTCTTGTCAAACTCCAGAAATATGTATCTCCTTCCCGTCCCACATTCACCAATCTCATTACTGCTATTATTACTCAAGATCAATCTCCTATAATTTCCCACCAGCTCCCAATCACTACTAAGAGATCTAGAGCGGATAGCTTCACTGAATCTGTTATTGATGTTGAGATGGAAAGACCTAATAAAAGAGCTTCCTTAGCTTCTGATGATGATACAGGCGCGGCTGGCCTTGAACAGCCTCTATCAATATGATTCTCTCCTGGAATTGTCGGGGTCTGAGGAATGACCCGACAATTCGAATTCTTAAATCATTCCTCCGTGCATCTCGTCCAAAAGTTGTATTTTTCTCAGAAACGAGATGTTCGTCAATAGCGACAACTACCATTGCTCACAATCTTGGCTTTGATAAGTGTATAGTTGTTTCATCATGTGGTCTTTGGGAGGACTTTGCTCTGTTGGGAATCAGATATTAATCTGAATGTTATATCTTTCAATCCCAATTGTATTCATTATACATTACATAGGATGGAAGACTTACAACATGCTCATATCTTCTATATATATGGCCCTCCATTGGTAGTTGATAGAGATTTTTTTTGGAGACAAATGGAATCTACTATTGAAGCAATTCAAGATCCTTGGCTTTGTATTGGTGACTGTAATGGTATATTAAGTGCTGAGGAGAAAAGAGGAGGCTCTGTATTCAATTTTCATCACCATAAATCATTCATTACTTGGTTTAATAATGTAGCAGCCATGGATATTAACTATCAGGGACCTGCTTTTACTTGGAATAATAGAAGAAGAGCTCTGAACAATGTGGCTGAAAGACTTGATAGAGCTATGTCAGATATTCAATGGCGATCCCTTCATCCTCAGGCAGGATTGTTACATCTCCCAAGCCTCAATAGTGATCATTGCCCGATTCTCCTTCTGCTCAATATCAATTCCAGGAAAAAGAAGATCCCTACCCGTTTTGAAGCTACATGGTCCCTACATGAAGATTACCATCAATTCCTATGTGATTCCTGGAATCAATCAACTACCTGTAACATTCAAGTTAAGCTGAGAAGATTACTACCTAAACTTCGCTCTTGGGGAAATACTCGATTGAGAAATCTTTCATTGGATATTAAATCTTATGAAGAACAGCTTCTGCGAATTCAGGATCAAGTTCCATCTGAAGCAACCCAAATCGAAGAGAGAAGAATTCAAATCATCCTTAATAAACTTCATTTGCAAAATGAACTTTATTGGAAGCAAAGATCAAATGTTTCTTGGTTGAAGGAAGGTGATAAAAATACAAGATTTTTCCATCTTTCTGCCACATCGAGAAAGAGCAGGAACATTATTCACAGTATTCAGACTCGAGATAGGGGATTCTCTACTACTCATGAAGATATCTCTGAAACATTTGTACATCATTTCTCTTCTTTATTTCAGAATATGCATACCATTCATGTTCCTACTCATATCCTCTCAGAACTTCCCCGACTTACTGATGATGAGAACAAATCTTTATCTATTATTCCTGATGCTGATGAGATAAGATCTGCAATTATGAATATGGGGCCTTATAAATCTCCAGGACCTGATGGATTTCCTGTTGTTTTTTACCAAAGAAGCTGGGATTTAATCGGTAATGAGGTAATATTACTTGTTCAACATTTTTTCCAATCGTGTATTATGCCTAACAATCTCAACCATACCTACATAGCACTCATTCCCAAGATTCAACATCCCTCCACTCCAGCTGATTACCGCCCAATTGCTCTTTGTAACATTCTCTATAAGATCATCACAAAATCCTTGCAAATAGACTTCGTCCTTTACTCCATAAACTCATTAGTCCTTCCCAGAATGCTTTTGTTCCAGGGAGATTCATTGGGGATAATATTATTACTGCCCATGAACTTTTCCATACTATTTCTCGGCATAGCTCACAAAACAGTTCATTTGCTTTAAAAATTGATATGCCAAAAGCATATGATAGGATTGAATGGAGTCTACTTCAGCAAGTTCTTTCAGGTTTCGGCTTGTCTGGTCTTTCTCACTCTATTATCATGCAATGTGTTTCCACGACATCCTTTACAATTTTGATTAATGGAGAACCATCAACAACATTCTATCCTAGTAGAGGTATCCGTCAAGGATGTCCTCTTTCCCCTTATCTGTTCATAATGTGTATGGAGATTTTATCTACTTTTCTCACTATCATGGATAGAAATTGTCTATATGATAGTATCAAAATACATCGACACCCAACTACCTATTCGCAACTATCTTTTGCTGATGATCTTATCATTTTTGGCAAATCCTCTCTTCACAATATCACTCAAGTAAAGATTTTCCTTCAAACATTTGAACAGTGGACTGGTTAGCGTATCAATTTTGAGAAATCTTCCATATTTTTCTCAAATAAAAATGACAAAATTATGCGCCAACTATATCTTGATATGTTGGGTGTTAAATTGATGAGTAAGACTGACAAATACTTGGGACATCTCCTTCTTCAATCAAAGAACAGAGCAAGTACATATTCAAATCTCATTTCTGCTACATCCACTCGCCTTCAAGGCTGGAAAAGAAGTTGTTTGTCACATGCTGGTAGGGCAGTTCTAATTAAATCTACACTGGCATCCCTCCCTACTTATTACCTATCTTCTTATCATATCCCTAAGAAGATTACAAATAAATTGAGTCAATTTCAAAGAGATTTTTTGTGGGTTAACAATGACAAGAGAAAATTTCATTACACTTCTTGGGATGTTCTTTCAAAGCCAATATATCAAGGTGGATTGGGTTTTAGAGATCCTCACATCACTAATTTATCTCTTCTACTCAAATTAGCATGGAGATTTCTGATTAAAGCCAATTTGTGTGAAGAGTATCTACACTGAAGCTGACACTATGAAGGCTAAATTTGAAGCTATCAACTCAATGAACATTATCTCTGGAAATTCTATGGAGGAACTTCACCATCAAACTCATTGTTGGATCAAACCTGCCCCTAATACTTGGAAGATTAATTTTGATGGCACGTATGTGGATGGAAAAATGGCGGCATCTGCTATTCTACGAGATTCAAATGGTTGTTTCTTGAAGGCTTTTTCCAAGATAGAGAGTGGTGGTAGTCCAATTGAAGCGAAGGCCATGGGATTGCGATTAGCATTGTTATTATACTCCAGTGCAGGGATCAACCAAGTGCTTATTGAAGGTGATTATAAGCCTCTGATTGATGCTATCAATTTCAATTGGGTATCCATTCCTTGGCGAGTCAGGCACACCATTGAAGATGCTAGGAGAGCTCTAAACTCCTCTGGTGTTATTTCTTTCGGCTCAGATTATCAAATTCCTGTGCACACTACTTGGCTGCTGAAGTTCTACATCGGGTTTCAGATACTCGCTTTTTTATTCAATCAAATCATCTATCTTCTTATGATGATATTTCTGATTGTATTTCATCTCATGTTCTTCATGACATGAACTATGTAGTCCCTTAAAGTTTTAGTGCAATTCCTGATTTCAAAAAAAAAAGAAAAATCTACAAAATTACATGCAGTCACGTATAAGATTACAGAAATGTTTAAAAAATAAAATAAAAGTATTCAAAAAAAAAAAAATCAACCTTAAAAAGTATATATATATTTTTAAGTATTTAAGACATAATATTTTGAAAAAAAATGACTACCAAAAAATGGAACACTATCTCGTTCCAAATGTCTATGCAACGGAATGTCAACGCACTCCCCGACCGACCACGATTTTTCTCTCTCTCTCTCATTTCGTTCATTGAAATTGTCAACTCATCACTTCATTGTCCCATCCCCATGCAAAAATAATGTAAAAACACCCCCACTCCACTCCCCATAAAAAGCTGGTTATGCATGGAAAAGGAAGGCTCACGGCGTCAGTCACGTCCTCGTCAGTCCTCTCCTCACTCACTCTATATACATTGCAGGACCCGTCTAATCACATACTCTACAAGAAGTAGTAGATAGCCAGACTAGAGCTACGTGCTGACGTATGGCCGAATCGATGCTGCTGTGTCCCAAGTGTGTGGCACGTGAGACCTGCGCTAGCTCTAGACAGCTAGCTCGCTCGCTACTATCTCCCAAGCACAGAACGTAGCTGCATGCATCATGTATGTCAGGCTACTAACTCTAGCTAGCTATTTCTATTTAAGACTCATCAATGAGTAGGTACATACATACGTACACAACCTTCAATCACCTCAACTGACTCCTGGTTCATACTGTGATCGATCGATCGATGTGATCCTTCTTCACTCGTATAAGCGAAGGTTGGTTGACCAATAACAATATCACTTACACTGTTCAGCGTGCAAAGATACAGTGCCACTGCAGTGGTTTAGTATATAATGAGTACAAGATATTATAACGCGTGTACATGATTTGTCATCTACCTATCGGACTCCGTAGAAGAAAAAAAATGTACGAAATAAAAACAAAGAATTTACTGTAACAAAATAAATTTGATATAAATTAAACTAGACGAAATAACTTGAAAAAAAAATTACAGCAGCGAAAATTCTTAACATCTGCGATGGTGCTAAAAAAAAATTTCAAAAAAATTTCAAATTTCTGCCAACTCCGTTGGCGGAATTTGGGCAGCGTCTGACCGGTTCGTTGGCTCAACGCAATTCACGGTTCACAATTCGCGTGTAAGGAAAAAAAAAATTCCGCCAAACGAGTTGGCTATGCTAAAATTCTCCCGACCATTTTGCTTACACGCAACAGCAGCAGCAGCAGCAGGACCATAAACATGGAGAAGCAAGCCATTTTGGCCATTTTGCTTACACATGGAGAAGCAAGTATCACACAACAATGGAGAAGCAAGCCAATTTGCTTACACATGTGTTGGGAAAGAAACGCGGAAAACCTTTCCCCAAACTAGAGAGTACCTGCGAGAGAATCGAGCAAACAACGCACAAACCAAAACACCAAAACAACCACGCAGACACAGAGAATTTTTGACGTGGAAAACCCTTGCGGGAAAAACCACGGGACGATCGGAGTCCAATCCTGAGAAGCCTCCACTAATGAAATAGAAGAATTACACCCTCTACAAACTTCTCCCGATCCAAATCGGATCCCCACAACACTTGGAAGCAAGAGCAAAGATTACAAGGCTACGAAGAACAAGAACAACGAGTAGAGATTACCCGAATCTGATTCTCCTTCGAAAAAACACCTTCGATCCTCCGTCTTCTCTCCCAAAGTTGTAATGGCACTCGTGCCTCCTTCCTCTCTTTTCTTGTGTGTTCTACAATGATTAGGGTTAGGAATAACCTAATATTAACTCCTCTAATCCGCAGCAAAATTTGGACCATCAGATATGATCCAACGGTGAGAAATCACCCTAAAAATTCGCTCAGTCCCGACACACAGAGTTCGGCCAAAACTCTGTGTTCTCCTTCCAGCAAGGTTCTGGAACAGCCAGACCGAGTTCGGCCAGAACTCGGCCTGGGACCGAGTTCGGCCCGAACTCGGTGGCTCCAGTCCAGAACCCCCCTCTTGTTAGCAGCAGCAACAACAACCCCTCGTTGCCTACTTCCCGAGCTTCTTCGACATCGAACGACGCTCGTCGCACTCCGGGATCTTCTCCACATAGGTTGGGAACCCCATCCACTCCAACAAATCTCCTCCTTCACAACTATGGGGAGGATATCGTCATCCCGACGATCTGCCTGCAGTACTCAAACTTCTCCCTTGGTAGAATCTTCGTGAGCATGTCCGCTCCATTGTCATCAGTATGAACCTTCTCAAGCTCCGCGTCCTTCTTCTCAACCACATCCCGTATCCAATGATACCGAGTCTCGATGTGTTTGGACCGGCTATGAAACGTCTGATTCTTCACAAGGTTAATCGTACTCTGACTGTCGCAAAGCAAAGTATACTGCTCTTGCTTCAGTCCCATTTCCTGTAGCAGCTTCTTCATCCACAGCAGCTCCTTGCAAGCCTCCATCGCCGTAATGTACTCTGCATCTGTCGTCGACAAAGCAACACACTTCTGCAACCGCGACTGCCATGACACCGCTCATTCCGCAAACATCATCACGTAGCCCGAAGTCGATCGCCTCGTGTCTACATCTCCAGCCATATCAGTGTCGGTATACCCAACCAGCTTTGGCTCATCACCACCAAAAGAAAGTCTCCAATCGGCAGTGCCCTGAAGGTATCGTAGAATCCACTTGACCGCACTCCAATGTACCCTTCCAGGATTTGAAAGATACCTGCTAACTGTGCCAACTGCATGAGCAATGTCTGGCCTCGTACACACCATAGCATACATAAGGCTCCCCACAGCTGAATCATATGGAACCCGCTCCATATCTTCCTTTTCGTCCTCGGTAGATGGACACTGCTCCTCAGTGAACTTAAAGTGAGCCGCAAGGGGGCAACTCACTTTCTTTGACCCGTCCATACCGAAACGCTGAAGTACCCGGTGAATGTACTTCTTTTGGGACAAGTGTAGCAGCTTGGACTCTCTCTCTCGGCTGATCTCCATCCCAAGAATAGTCTTCGCTTTGCCCAAATCCTTCATAGAGAAGGCCGCGCCCAGCTGGCGCTCCAACTCCGCTATCCTAGTGGCATTCCGATCCACTAATAGCATATCATCAACATAGAACAATAAAATGATGAAATCATCCTCGGCAAAGTACCTCACAAATGCACAATGGTTCGACGTCGTCCGTGCATAGCCATGCTCCCCCATGAACAACTCAAACTTTCTGTACCACTGCCTCGGAGCCTGCTTCAGACCATACAAGCTCTTCCTCAACCGGCAGACCAAATGTGACTTATCCTTCTCACAGAATCCCTCTGGCTGCTCCATGTACAACTCCTCCTCAAGATCACCGTGGAGGAATGCCGTCTTCACGTCCATCTGCTCGACCTCCAAGTCGAGACTGGCTGCTAATGCTAGCACCACCTGAATAGACGAATGCTTGACGACAGGCGAAAAGATCTCGTCATAATCCACGCCTTTCCGCTGACCGTAGCCTTTAACTACCAGCCTTGCTTTGTATCGAGGGCGAGTAGCATCATCCGTCTGCTTCACTCTAAACACCCATCGATTCTTCAAAGCCTTCTTGCCCTTTGGCAACCGCACCAGCTCATAAGTGGAATTAGTGTACAAGGAACTCATCTCCTCCTGCATAGCCTCCATCCACTCCTGCCTGTGTTCGTCTTCCATAGCCTCTACAAAACTTTTAGGCTCTCCCCCGTCAGTCAATAGCACATACTCATTCGGTGAGTATCTCGTAGATGGTCGACGATCTCTGTCGTTCCTTCTCAGTAGAGCCACTAGTGCTGGCTGTATACCAACAGCCTCCTCCCCTTCAGGAACTGCCTCTCCGGCATGCTCATCCTTCTGAGGGATACCCTGACCACCATCAGCAGGCTGATGATCAAGGTTGGGAGCTACTCCATGTACTGGCTCCCCCATAACTGGATCCTCTGCGATGTCCTCTAGAAACTGCTCGAAGCAAAATGACTCTAACTCAGGCAATTCCTTAGCCTCAGAAGGCGTCTCGGAATCCTGAGTGTTGGTCATGGTCTGATCCTCGACGAACATCACGTTCCTGCTTCTGTAGAGCTTTCTTTCCACCGGGTCGTAGAGTCTATAGCCAAACTCATCCCGACCGTAGCCGACAAAGACGCATCGCCTCATCTTCGGCTCAAGTTTGGTCCTCTCGTCCTTCGGTACATGCACGAAGGTCTTACAGCCAAACACTCGCAGGTGATTGTATGACGGCTCTTTGTCGTACCATACTTTGTCAGGCACATCACCCTGCAAAGGAGCACTAGGAGACAAATTAATAATATAAGCAGCTGTGAGAAGAGCCTCACCCCAATAACTGCCCGGCAAGTTTGCTTCTGACAGCAAATACCGCACCCTCTCCATCAGTATCCTATTCATGCGCTCCGCTACACCATTGAGCTGAGGTATCTTTGGCGGAGTCTTCTGGTGTCGTATCCCTTGCTCTCTGCAATAAGCATCAAAGGGACCGATGTATCGCCGCCATTGTCGGACCGAACACTACCAGAATAAGTCGATTTAGCTACGCCTAAAGACGTCGCTAAATCGACAAATTGCGTCGCTAAAAATATTTACCGACGCAATTACCGACGTTTTGGGCTTGTTACGGAAATGTAAGTCGTTGATCTTCAAAACGTCGCCAAACGTCGCAAGTACCGACGTTTACCAACGTATATATACGTCGGTATATTACCGATGTCTACCGTCGTGTCGTCGGTGGATTAGCGACGTGTTTAACGTCGCTACGCATCGGTAAAAACCTGAGAATTTATCGACGATTACCGTCGTGTCGTCGGTGGTTTAGCGACGTGTACAAAGTCGCTACACGTCGGTAAAATCCTGGGAATGTATCGACGTTTACCGACGTTTACCGTCGTTTAAAATGTCAGTAAATGTCGGTAATTCCTGGGATGATTACCAACGTGCACCGACGTTTACCGACGTTTTTCGACGTATAAGGACGTCGGTAAACGTCGGTACCCTGGAAAATTTTGCAGATTTATCGACGTTTACCGACGCAAACGTACGTCGGTGGACGTCGCTAAATCTGCAAAAAAAATAAAAAAATAAAATACAGAATGTCCATTTCTCCCTGCAGTTTAAAAAGATAACCATAACCAATATAGGACTATTTTTTAAAATCTGGAATATGTAAACCTGAGATTTGGTCTGCACAGTCCCCTCAAAATCTGGAATATGTAAACGCAACATTTGGTTCCCTGTTTTGCTGAACACAGGCCATATACACACACACCCATGTGAATGACACACAATCACACACACACTATTTTCCCTCAATGTACACAGGTTTCAGTCCCTACATACACAGGTTTCAGTCACTCCTATACACACACTCACTCTCTATCACAAACTTGTCACTCTTACCTCACTCTTTCTAACTCTCTATCTTTCTATCTTCCTATGTATTTATATATAATGTAATGTATATAAATATGTATGTGTATGTAATATGCATCTAAGTATATTATGTATATATGTAGGTATCCTATATATTATATTATGTGTGTACCATTATATATATATTATATATATGTATGTGTGGTATACATATAGGTAGCCTATATGTATATATATATGTATGTAATATGTGATTTCCATGTGTAGGCCTAGATGCAATAATAGGTTGTGTGATGTTGGTTTTGACTTTGTATTGTATAGGTTGTATGGGCTTGATATACTAGCATAGGCTAGTTTAGCCTTGATTAGACTAATATAGACTTGTTAGGATAAACAACAGTATAACACAATGTAGCAGGCAACAAATAGAATGTGATCCAACAAATAGAATAGGATCCAACAAATAGAATAGGCACAACCAACAAGTATCCAAATAACCAAGTCTACACCAAATAACAAAGTCTACAACCAAATAACCAAAGTCTACACACAACCAACAAATAGAATAGGATCCAAACATCCAAGTCTACACAACCAACAAATATCCAAGTCACAAACAAAGAATGAAACAAACACAAACAAACAGTCCTAACTAGGACTACTAGGGATCTGGTGCAGGAGGGGCACCGCCGTGACGAAGGGATAACAACTCATACTCCTCAAGTGAAATCGATACCGATGGAGCGGGCAGTGACGTCGGTGGAGTCGGTGTCGAAGAAGAAGGCGTTGGAGGCGGCGGAGTCGACGACGATGAAGGCGCACCCGGAGGACCAGCACGCTCCAACGCTGTAAGTCGCTGGTGGTATGAATCCATGATAGATAACATTCTATCACTGCTCTGGACCATCGAATCCTGCGCCAATCTCAGCCTCTCGGCCATGGTCACCTGTCCTGTCTGCAGCTCCGTCACCGTGCGCTCTAACCCTCCAACGGTGTGCTCTGTCCTCTCAGTCGTCTCCATGAGCTCCATAATGCTGCGGTCGAGCACATCCAATCGTGCTAGCAGCGCAGGATCGTCCGTAGGGTGCTGAGACTGCTCCTCGATCCGTTGTAGCAGGTCGTCACGGAGAGACTCTATCATCTGGTGGACTCGGGCAGACTCCTGGGATGGCTGTGGACCATACACACTAGCAGGAGATGCCCTAGAGGACTGGATCGCAACTAGGGCGCCATAGGATCCCGTACCGTAGTACGTACCCCTACGGAGTCCACCAGCGGCGGTCATCCATAGCTCGTCCGCCGACGGAGCTTGAGTGGGCTGCGAGGAAGTACCGGCCTCTCATGCATCAGGTGCACTAGCAGCCGCCCATTCCCGCGGCCTCTGATACTCGGCCTAGAAAGTATGGATAGTACTCTATAATTTCTAATTAATATACTTATTATTACTAACTATATGAATATTTATTTGCATCATATTTACTAAGTTATATTAAAATTGACACGAAGTATTAAATTAAGATAACGTATTGTAATACTTACATAGGTCTGCTCAGCCCTCTCGTTAATAAGGTCTTTGCCCTTCTGATGGGTGGCCAGGAAGACGGTCACCATATCGGCGTTATCGACCTTACTTACCTATAATTAAATATATTATCTTAGTAATAATTTATCGGTTTTGCATTAAAATAATATTTCTAAAAGAGAAAGACATACCAGACGACGGAAATGTTCCATCATCGGAATCGACCCACCGTACCACTTCGAGGCATGTTGCCTAGCCGCCTTGGCCTTCTCCGACTTCTCTTTGTACCTTGGCTCGTCGAATCGAGCCTTCATCGCATTCCACTGATCAGGGGTGATCCAACCTTGGATCGGCTTTTCGGCACGATCACGATCCTTCTGATCATTAATAGCGTCGCGGATCAGCTTGGCAGCGACGGCAGGAAACATCCCCTCGATAAGCTCGGTCCGGTGCGGTGGATAGAAAAACATATCCTAGAAGAGCGCAAACCAAATATTTATCATTTATATATAATATGCAAAAATTATATGATTCATGTTAAAAGCAAATATATTTTAACCTTGAAGCGTGCAAACCAGAAGGCCTTCCTCTCGTCCGGAGCATCAGAGTAGTTAATCCAAGCACTACCATAATTATGCCTCAGCATGTGGCCTAGACGTCTCTGTACCTCTGGGGAACGATATCTATATAGACATATTATATTTATGAAAAAAGTTAATTTATGATAAAAATAGAAAAAAAATTATAAACCAAAATACCTACTTTGTACCGTCGGCCCAGATCTCCGTCCTCCTCTCCCTCGGAGGTGCGCACGCATCATCTGCATGATGCTGGTCGGCCGTCGGCGTAGCCTCCGCCATCTGTTCATCCGTCTCTATCGTCGTATCATCAGCAGGAACGCTAGACGGGCGAGCACTCTCAACAGGCCTGGAACTACTCATCCCAGGAGATATGCCACGTGACGTCGTCCCAGCAGGCCCAGCTACTGTCCTGTATGGAGGAGTAATCGGCGATGAGGATCCAGAGCCGGTACCAGTAGGAGGTACCGAAGGAAAACTTCGTCCTCTAGCAGTACCTGTAGGAAGTACCGGAGAATCATGACCTCGTCGTCCCCCTCGGAATGCTCCACGACGACCTGCCATACCTGATAACAGCATATAATAATACAACAAATAATAGAGACTAGAAATATGAAAGTACAACAAATAATAGAGACTAGAAATATGAAAGTACAACAAATAATAGAGACTAGAAATATGAAAGTACAACAAAGACAAAATAATAACTAAGACAACATATGATGATACATTCTACAATAAACATCTAAGTCCAGATAATATATTCTAGAAGAAACATCTAAGTTCAGATAAGTATATCTCTCTTAATCATCTTCAGAATAATCATCTTGCTCGTCTTCCTCGACCTCATCTTCCTCTTCCTCCTCATCTTCACTTTCATCTTCGCCTTCGTCGGCTTCGTCTTCCTCTTCGGATAATTCTACATCTTCTACATTATGTGTCGTGTAATGCGTAACTTCCGTGGAGTCCACATCGACAATATTGGTTATAAGAGGTAGCTCGTCCTCCTGGTAAGCTTTTTCGTCAACATCAAAAGTATCTCTAGCTTTAGTCTTGCATACTGCCCACCAGTCAGACTTCGTTGGTCCCCGTCTCGGATAAGCTGTGAAGTACACGAGCTGAGCCTGAGTTGCTAGGACAAACGGTTCGTAGCCTTGATATCTACGCTTGTAGTTTATATCCACAAGACCATGCTTGTCAATTTTCCAACCTTGATTTTTAATCGGATCGAACCATTCACACTTGAACAATACGATCTTTGCAGGTTCTCTGCCATTATTATATGAAAACTCCACAATCTCTCGCAAGATGCCAAAGAAATCATTTTCTGGATCGACGTCTTTGTAGTTCGAAGACTTGATACACAAACAACTGTTTTTCGTGGAATCAAGATCCAGGAAGCTGTCTCTGATCGAAGCATTTGTCGACTTGAACCGAAAGCCATTGACACAGTAACTTGGCCATATTTTAACAAAAGTAATTGGTCCCTTGGCAAGAGTTCTAATTAATTCAATCTCGGGTGAAATTAGACGATCGACCTGAATATCAAAGAAGCGATAATAAGTTATTTATTGCGCAGTTGCATTAGAAGAGGCCAGTAATTACCGAGCTACTTACATATTCGCTCAACCAAGAAGGAAAATGACGTCTCATTTCTTGTTCTAATACTTCGTCTGTTAGGGAGGGTCTAACCAGCCTCAACTCATCATTATATGTGCTGGAAAACAACGAAGCAACCGTCGATTAGTACAATAATATTAGCTTATACTATTACATTAAGATGACGTAAACTCATCATCCTGAGTTACTTACCCCTCTAGCTTCTCCACTTCATCCTCGTCGCAATTGAGTAATACATACAACTGAGCAGCCCTTAGCTCTTCGTCAATCAAATAACTCTTCTTCATTTTCCCCGAAGGCTTTTCGGACGCATTGAATACTTTCAGTATTCCATCATTAAATTCTTGATATCCGTCGTCGTTTCTCGGAGTCTTCGTTCTATTCGTAGCAACATGAGGTTAGAAATAGGAGGAGCAGAAATTTGTAATCTCCTCGAGAATATAGGCTTCACAAATAGAGCCCTCGACCCGAGCCTTATTTTTCACCTTTTTTTTTAGGTGATTCAAATGTCGCTCGAACGGGTACATCCATCGATATTCGACGGGTCACCAACATGTGCCTCGTAGGAAAGATGAATCGACAAATGC
Organism: Iris pallida; assembly: GCA_029216955.1. Classification (NCBI taxonomy): domain Eukaryota; kingdom Viridiplantae; phylum Streptophyta; class Magnoliopsida; order Asparagales; family Iridaceae; genus Iris; species Iris pallida. The sequence goes on along the minus strand of JANAVB010040817.1, from coordinate 18,042,479 downwards.
TCCATAGAGTCGAAGAATCCAGGAGGGAACACCCTCTCTAGCTTGCACAGTGTTACCGCAATGTCCTTCTCTTGCTTTTCTAGACGATCAACGAGTAATTTCTTAGAACAAAGGTCCCTGAAGAATATGCTAAGCTCCGTCAATGGATACCAAACTGCCTGAGGTAAGAATTCCCGAAATTCAATCGGAATTAACCGCTCCATGAATACGTGACAATCATGGCTCTTCATACCTGTCAGTTTATTCACCTTGAGGTTGACGCATCTTCTCAAGTTCGAAATATACCCATCTGGAAATTTTAGACCTTGAATCCACCTACAAAGCCTCACTTTATCCTCCTTCTCCAGAGAAAAAATTGCCTTAGGCTGCTTCAACTTTCCATTCCCGTCCTCTATCAAATGCAATGCAGGACGTCTACATATTTCTTCCAAGTCCAATCTAGCCTTTGGATTGTCTTTCGTCTTCCCATTTACGTCCATTACAGTATTAATTATGTTGTCAAACACATTCTTCTTGATATGCATGACATCAAGGTTATATCTAATCAGATTGGTGCTCCAATATGGAAGATTCCAGAATGTACTCCTCTTCATCCAGTTATGAGTGCGACCAAATCCGTCACACTTGTAGCCCGTAGCAGGCTGCTCAATAGCTCTTGGTAAATCTTTTACCTCTTCCCATATCGTGTATCCGGGCCACCTTGGCAGAAGATTAGCCTTCTCTACAATGCCAGCACGAAAAGCATTCCTGTTCCTCCGGTATGGATGATCCTTCGGCAGGAATTGTCGATGACAATCGAAGAAGCACGGTTTGCCTCCGTGTTTTAAACGGAAAGCCTTAGTACTGTCCATGCAATACGGACATGAAAGACGACCATGCGTACTCCATCCAGATAACATTCCATAGGCCGGAAAGTCGTTGATGGTCTACATAAGTGCTGCCCGCATCTGGAAATTTTGTTTTCTAGATACATCGTACGTGTTGGAACCTACTTCCCACAGCTGATTCAACTCATCAATCAACGGCTGTAAATACACATCGATATTCCTTTTCGGATTGTTCGGACCTGGAATAATAACGGTGAGGAACATATACGGAGTCTTCATGCACATCCAAGGCGGTAGATTATACGGGGTGACGATCACAGGCCAACACGAATACTGGATCCCGAAAGTCCGAATGGGGTAAAACCGTCGGAGCAGAGACCCAATCTGAAATTACGCGGATCAGAAGCAAAATCTGGATACTCTCGATCAAAGTGCTTCCATGCGTCTCCATCAGATGGGTGATCCAACACTCCTTCGGTATGTTCCCGCTTATGCCAACTCATGTTTTCTGCAGTTTCCTTCACCATAAACAACCGCTGCAACCGCGGCGTTAACGACAAGTAGTGCATCGAAGAGGTAGGCTTCCTGGCACCGACAGACTTTCCTCTACCATATGCCTTGTAGCGATCGACACCACAAAATCTGTAGGCGTCTTCATCCTTGTCGTCTTTGTAGTACAACATGCACCCGTTGTGACAGGTATCAATTTTTTCGTATTCCATCCAGAGCGATCTAACCATCCTCTTAGACCGGTAGAAGTCTCTAGGCAACTTCGCACCCTCAGGCAATATTTCTATAAGCAACTACATAAGACGGTTGTAGCAATCTTGCGACATGTTAAAATCGGACTTGATGCTCAATAATCTTGTAACCACCTCCAACGGTGAATGATCCTCACAACCAGGATATGATGGAGTCCTTGCATTCTCCAGCAACTCCATGAACTGTGCAGCATCGGGGTTCGGTGCCTCCTCAGGTACATCATGATCATCCGGATCGAAACTAGGCCCGGTCGCATTAAAAACCATGTTCACCAACCCATCGTCGTAAGAAGCGTTGTTGTGGACATCCACATAAGGTTCGTACTCCGATGCTAAAGACACAAGTTTTTCGTGCTCGCTCCACTAATAGTAATTCGGCGTGAAACCCTTCGAGTATAAATGATACGTGACATCCACTTCTGGATGATATTTCAAGTTGCGACATCTCACACACGGATACTTAATTTTGGTACCGTCCATGTACTGAGGGAACGCCTTGGCAAACTGCAGGAACTGGTGTACACCCTCTATGAATTCATCCCGCACATCGCACATGTCATCAGGATGACGGTTGTACATCCACGAACGATTCTGCAGATAGTAATTCAGCTCCATATCCATTTAAGGATAATTTTGTAAGATAGATACAAGCACATCGTTTAAACACTTGTAAAAGTAATTATGATACAACAAGTGGTAATAGATATGATGTATCCTATGTAGTTTCTTTCCCTCTCTTTACTGTGAACCTTGGTTAACATTAATATTTCCACACTTCTCTAGGATGAGGTTGAGGTAGATATCCTATGATGCGGAATAGTCGACTGAATGACCCGAATGAGAATGAAGGAAGTAGGGAGGCTCACTCTATACACTCTAGGATTGACTTATTTCGTCGTTGATTTGACTTATTTTGGTAGTGTGAAATGTCAACAATATCCGATACGGTACCTCGAAGACCTAAATATAGAATATTAATGTCAATTGGTGTTTTGGAATCATAAACATGATATACTAGGTCAATTCTAGGTCTCCAAGTTATTTCTAGGTCACACTAGGACAACTGGGTCAATACCTTGCCAAACTTGGTCAAACTAGGTCACACCTAGGTTTTTAGGGCCATACGTTGCCTTACCAAGGTATTCTAGTCTATACTAAGCTAATACCCTATGTATTTGCCCTACCAATATCCTATTCACATAGGTAAAACCATTACTATGGCCTATTTACCTAATTACCTATACACTAGCCTATACTTAACTCTAGTAAAAACCAATACCCAAACTCAATACCCCATACACTACAATATAGGTATCTCCCATACCCATGTGTCAACCCATTACCTAAACCTATAGGCTTCCTAAACCTATATATTACCTAGTCACTCTAGGTAAAGCCATCACCTATACTCATAGGTAAAACAATTCCTATCTTGAAGTTACCTATACTTATTGCTGAACACGATTGACAACGATATGGTTCTATTACAAACATATCTTTTTTCAGTAATTAAACTAACTGAGTAGTATTACTCGGGATGCATTGTCTGTGTAGAGTGCGGTATGCAAGTACTATAAGAAGATGCTTTGAAAGGTTTCTACACGAAAATTTATCCATCTAATTGGAAATGATCAAGTTGTTAAAATATCCAAGAGATAGATACATATCCAGAAGAGATGGAACACTTATCCAAATTAGAGATAAGTATATCTAAATTGTGGTCAACTCAAATTCAAATTGAAACTTGGTTTGTTAATATGATTTTACCATTTAAATATAACTGAATCAAAACAATATCTACAACCATAGAAAGAGTACTCCAAGCTAATTTAGTGACTAATTTGTGACCATTTAAGTAGATTTCTTGCTTCCCTCATATTTATCGAAATTTGTTTGTCTACGAAGAAGAAAGTCAATCTAAAAACAATCAAAACCATAGCATAACAAATATTATATTATTTGGACTACATCTTTTTATTCATTTGCATGTCGAGTTAGAGATTATCTAGTTAAGCATGTGAGAGGAATATAACACGTACGAGCCTCACAAATGTCTTTTATGGACTCAAACATATAATTATATATGATTGTTGCTCTTAGCGTGTAGTCCCGATGTAAAATAGATCGAACATGTAAAAATGCAGTCTAAAATGAACATGGATGTGGAATTTATTACTTATGAGTCCATGGAAAAAGTTGGGTTTGTAGGCATTGCTTTGAATGCCGTACGTGAGATGGTCGGCAAAGGAACATCAAGTAATACCCAATTATTTTGCCGAGCATGAGCTCTGGTATTCGAAGCCCCAATTGATGCATAGGTCCATGTGGACCCAAGCTCGACGAACCCTATATGAGTTAGGGTTAGGGTTTACCCCCACGTGTGTGTCAAAGGGTCGTGTCTGTGTCGCATCAGAAAAAGGGAGATAGGGTTAGGGTTTACCGACACAGCGTTGGGGTTGGGTCGGGGTTGCCGGGGCTGGAGCAGCGGCGGAGGAGACTGGTCGGGTGGTCGTCGGAGGGAGTGAGTCGTCGAAGGAATGGGGTCGTCGGGCAGGGGGTCGCCGCGAGCGGGAGATTAGAAAATTTTGGGTAAAAAAATGAAAAATCGATCGGGCCAGAACCCTATATGAAATGTTTTAGCGACGTCATTTAAAGACGTCGCTAACCGTCGCTATTTATTAAAACCTGGTGACATCATAAAATTGGCGTCGCTAAACGTCGCTGAATAAAAAAAACAGTGACGTTTTGCGACTAATATGCGACATCAGTTGTCCAAAACATAAATGGTGTCGCTAACTGTCGCTCAAACGTCGCTGATAGTGACGTTCAGCGACGTTTATATAAAACTTCGCTAAAAGCACAAAACTTAGCGACGTATTTATCTGGAGTCGCTAATTTCGTCGCCATTATGACTTATTTTGGTAGTGGAACACACAATAACTTCTTGTCCGTCTCTCTTTCAACAGAGGCCTGAAACTCTTTGAAAATAGGCAGCACCTGATCCTTGGTCTTTAAAGCATAGACCCAAACCTTCCTGGAACAGTCATCAATAAAAGTTACAAAATAAGATGCACCACCAATAGATTTTACCTTCATAGGACCGCAGACATCCGAGTGAATCAACTCGAGCAACGCCGACTTCCTTGAACTTGGGTGACTTTGAAAAGACACCCTATTTTGCTTCCCAGCTAAACAGTGCGTGCACTTCTCCAACTTTGTAGATTTGAGCCATGGAATCACTTTCCTGTTCACCAAGTAGCTCATCCCCTTCTCGCTGATATGGCCGAGCCGCCTGTGCCACAACTCGGTAGACGCATCACTGACTGCGTTCACCTCCTGTGCCCCCTGTGCGCTCCCCTCCATATAGTAGAGACCGGACTTCTTGATTCCTCTAGCAATCACCATCGAACCTCTGGAAAGCTTCCACTGACTGTTCCCGAAGAGACTGAAGAATCCCTCGTCATCCATCCTTCCAACCGACACCAGGTTGAAACGGATATCAGGGACATGACGAACATCTTTAAGAATAAGAACCGCACCCGTCTTCATTCTCAAATGCACATCTCCAACGGCAACCGCCTTCGACACATCTCCATTGTCCATCTTCAACACTCCACAGTCGCCTGTTGTGTAAGTGGCAAATAGTGCCCTATTGTGAGATACATGCGCTGAAGCCCCTGAGTCCACCAGCCAAGAATTATCATCGCAGGCGAGGTTTGTAATGACCTCATCACCTACGACGATCACATCGCCTCCATATATCGAGGCCGCCGTTGTTGTGTTCTCATCTTGCTTCTCCTTGTCGCCCTTATTCTCTCTCTTCCAAGCGAAACAATTCTGCTTGATGTGGCCCTTCTTACCACAATGGTAACACTCTGAGTCCTCGTACCGACCTTTGGACTTCCTTCTGCTCTTGTTTCTGCCACTACCTGGACCCCTGCTTTTGCCCATTTCGCGGCTCTCTGAAACCAATGCCTCTGAGTAGTGGGATGTGGATGAAGTGCCCTGAGAACGTCTCCGCATCTCTTCATTCAGCATCTCGCTCTTGGCAAACTCCAGACTGACCACGCCCTCTAGAGCAGAAGCGATCATAGATACTCTTACAGTCTCCCACGAATCTGGCAATGTACACAGCAGCCATAGTCCCTGAACTTTGTCGTCGAACTTGACTCCCATTGAAGACGGCTGGTCAACCACGCCCTGGAAATCTCTCAAGTGATCCGTAATAGATGTCCCATCTTTGTACCGCAGACCCATCATCGTCCGGATCAGGAACAACTTGTTTACCTCGGTCTTCTTCGCGTACAGAGATTCCAGCTTATCCCATAACGTCTTCGCGTGCTCAATATTGGCAACGTGGTTGTACACGTTCTCGTCAACGAACTGCCTGATGTATCCGTACACCTATATATGCTCGAATTTCCAGTCCTCCTTGAATTTATCACTGGGCTTCTCGGATGCAAATACGGGCAGATACAGCTTCTTGACAAACAGCAAATCTTTCATCTTCCTCCGCCAATAGTGATAGTTGGTGCCGTTCAGATTCACCATGCGCACCGGCTTCGCGTCCATCTCTCCTCTCTAGTTTCTGTCAATTCCTGACACCCTTCTGAATTCCAGAACCTGGCTCTGATACCACTTTGTTGGAAAAAAAATGCAGAAATTCTTTCCCCAAACTAGAGAGTACCTGCGAGAGAACCGAGCAAACAACGCACAAACCAAAACACCAAAACAACCACGCAGACACAGAGAATTTTTGACGTGGAAAACCCTTACGAAAAAAATCACGGGACGATCGGAGTCCAACCCTGAGAAGCCTCCACTAATAAAATAGAAGAATTACACCCTCTACAAACTTCTCCCGATCCAAATCGGATCCCCACAACACTTGGAAGCAAGAGCAATAATTACAAGGCTACGAAGAACAAGAACGACGAGTAGAGATTACCCGAATCCGATTCTCCTTCGAAAAACACCTTCGATCCTCCGTCTTCTCTCCCAAAGTTGTAATGGCACACTTGCCTCCTTCCTCTCTCTTTTCTTGTGTGTTCTACAATGATTAGGGTTAGGAATAACCTAATATTAACTCCTCTAATCCGCAGCAAAATCTGGACCATCAGATATGATCCAACGGTGAGAAATTACCCTAAAAATTCGCTCAGCCCCGACACACAGAGTTCGGCCAGAACTCTGTGTTCTCCTTCCAGCAAGGTTCTGGAACAGCCAGACCGAGTTCGGCCAGAACTCGGCCTGGGACCGAGTTCGGCCCGAACTCGGTGGCTCCAGTCCAGAACCCCCCTCTTGTTAGCAGCAGCAACAACAACTCCTCGTTGCCTACTTTCCGAGCTTCTTCGACATCGAACGGCGCTCGTCGCACTCCGGAATATTTTCCACATAGGTTGGGAACCCCACCCACTCCAACAACATGAAAAAGCTAGTATCGCACAACAGCATAAACATGGAGAAGCAAGTATGTTACACACACAAAGACATGTAGTATTCTTATCTTTTGAGAAAATTATTTGATATCAAAAAATAAAAATTTATTAACATTAAATTTTTTTATATATATTTGGGCATAATTATAAGTAAGTATACGTTGTAAAAAGTAAGAGCATCTCCAACCCTACTTGTTAAGTGTTGTGAGTCTTAGGTGGCTCCTATGTGGCATGGACCACAAGACAATGTCTTGTTTATGTGGCAAAATTATATCTCAAAAGACAATGAGATAGAAAAACTCTCTCTAATGCAAAAGTATTGAGAAGACAATAAAAAGTATTTTTTTCAACTTTCAAGGCAACTTTTAAGACAACTACTCATCTTCTTTCTTTTTTCTAATATTTTTCATTCATAATTGATGACATGGAAGAGAAGACATTGTCAAGTGCATTGTCTAGAACAAGACAATCAACTTCACAATGTCTTCTTTAATTTTTGCCACATAAGCTTCACAATTGACTTGACAATTGCATTGGAGAAGAACTTTTGAATAAAATTTTGTCATTCCGATGTGGCATTAACTTTTTTCCAAAGTCACAATAGGGTTGGAGATGCTCTAAGGCCTCGTTTGGTTCGCGGAATGGAAAGGAAAGGAAACTGATTCCTTGATATTTCCTTTCCTTTAGGCAATTATAATTCCTATAAACTTTTCTTTCCGGTGTTTGGAAAGATCGGGATTATATCCGGAATATATCTTTAATTTTCATTATAGTGTTTGGTGTTTGTAAGGAAAGGAAACAAAATCAAGTCAATTTTTCAAAAATACCATCGTGCTAATAAAAATAATTATTACTTAGAAATATTTTTGTCTAAAAGATATTATGGATAAAAATGGTAAATAATATTATGAACATGGATATTTTGGTCAAAACTTTTTGTAATAAATGCGAAAAAGTTGGAGAAAAAGTGATTCCTTAGATAAATGGGAGGAACCAATTTCCCTCCTATTTTCCTACCTCCTGGGAATCATTTTCCCTTTCCAACAACTTTTCTTTGGCTCTCAAACATAGGAAAGGAATCACTTTCCTTTCCCAAGCTCAAATTCCGGTAACCAAACGAGGCCTAAGTATACGTTGTAGAAATATAACCGTTGCAAATCATATCAAATCATTTAAAATTATAACCGTTGTAAATCAAAATAAACCAATAGTTAGTTGTTGAAAAAAATATAACCATTACAAACCAAATTATATAAACCATATCATGCAAACAAACTAAAAAATATAACCATTACAAACCAAATAAAACCAAACAAAAATTAAACCAAACAAAAACCGAAAAAGAAAACCGAAACAAACCAAAAAAGTTAACTTTCCACCAACTAAGTTGGCAAAATTTTATGCATGCATTTTTCCGCCAACTGCGATGACAGCCAGTTTCGTTCCCTAAATTTTTTGTATCTTGTTTCGTTTTGGCAGAATTATGTAAACAAAATTTCGGTACAGTAAATTTTCTGCAATAAAAATCTTTCTTATTATCTTGTTCATAAAAATAATGTAAGAATTTCACTTTGCAGAGATCTTTGGGTTCAATAAGTAACTACTGTTCCGTTCGGTCGTAATCAGAATGTCGTTAACACCAAGATGATCGCGTCGCTCCGACCATGAGTCTGCATCTATAAAAATATGATAGTGTTCGTGGAACATATTTGGTTCGGTTCGGTTCGGTTCGATTCGGTTCAATACAATACGGTACAGTGTAAGCAATTCAATACACGGGACAAGAGAAAAAAAATAAATAAATAAATACACGGGACAAACAAAGGACCACAGTCCAACAGAAACAGATGATTTCTCTATCAGATAATGACCCTAATCCATCGTTACTGTTGTAGACAGTAGTAACATACAAACCTTGGCAGCAACCACACCACCCCACCCCACCCACATGACAAATGAAACGTGATCAGCAATAGATGAGTTAGGCAGGTTGCTAAGTATCCGCCCCCCCCCCCCCCCCCCCCCCCCCCCCCCCCCCCCCCCCCCACAGTGTCCATCAGATGGCCAGGCAGGTCCTGTCAGAGGAGTACCCCTCAGTCGGCTAAAGAAAGAGCATGCCATGCACTATGGCCATAGGGACTCACTCAGCCCCTACTGGGGGTGGGGGGCCATGGACCGAGCGACCTGTCATGTGGACTCGACCAAGTTGCACGTTAGGGTCCGAGCTCAACAGTACTCTCACGTGTCCTTCCACATGGCAACGTACCCCCAACTTGTTGTGTCCCAAAGAATCAATCATCCACAAATAATTAATCAACTGCTCTGCACTGCACTGTAAAAATATAATTAGAAGCACGCATTTTGGAGCAGCGGCGGCCACAAGTCAAACAAATACGTACCAAACAGTTGTAATTTCCAGAAGGAGGAGACAGCAATAGACCTAACACACAAGCTTTGTACATATTTCAAGGCAGAGCTGGAGCTTATAGTCTCCAGATTATTAATACTAAACTGTTGATTAGTACTGTATGTATGAAGAAATCATGTGTCTACTGATAATTAGTGCCATGCATGCTTACTTACTTCGACCGACGAAACATGCATAGTTCGTAAAAAGTCAATTAAAGCGCTCATATACTACTAAGACACAGTACATACTAGCTTCCTATTAATCGGATCTACTTCTTAGGACATATGACTCATGAGCATTTATGTTCCCAACTCCCAACCATCCAATCCATTGTAGCAAGTGGATATTGGGTGTAATTAATAAATTGTATAAAATAGTGTAGGAGTTGGAAGAGGTGATACAACTCCTATTATTGTTGTACAATTGTTGTAGGTTTTTTCTAAGGGCACTATCAAAATTGCTAGGGGCTAGCTAGCCCAAAAATATTTCAAAATATTATAAGTTTGTCATCATTTTTTTTTTACTTGGGACTAGTCCAAGCAAAGGTATAAATACCAACTTTTGTTTTCTTTTTCTCTCTCCCTCTACTCTTTTCTTTTCTCCCTCAACTCTTTTCTTCTCTCCCTCAACTCTAGGTCAAAGAATTTAACCCCAAGTTTTTTCCCAACCTACATTTTTTTTCAAATTTTTCTCTCAACTCTAGGTCATTGATTTTTATCCCAAAATTTTTCCTCAACTCTAGGTCATTGACTTCTCTCATTTATTAGTAAGTCATCGAATTAATATATGTTTAATATTTTAAACATGAATTTCACATATAAAAAGTTGAATTATGTGTTTAATGTAGAAAAATATTGAACATGGAACAACCGGGATCATCAAATGTTGTATACTCTCTTCCCGCCACGTCCGAAGAACACTTTGATGCATCGAAAAAATCGGGTTGTGACACAGAGGACTGTCACCTGTCTGACAGTCCCGATCATAGATTAGGACTGCCAGAGAGGTGGCAGTCCTTCACATATGTAGGACTGCCAGGGGCCTGACAGTCTTACATATATTTTTTTGTGATCCTAAAATTTCGACAAAAAGTACTAAAACGGAGGTCCAAACATCAGTTTTTTGCAATTCTAAAATTTCAAACGGCCGTCTAACGGTGAGGCGGTTAATCTCAGGCTCCCCAAAGATACGCTCATTTTGCGACAAACCGGGCCTCGTTTTGACCTCCCAGTCAAAAGTTATGGCCCTCCAAAGTTTCAACTAACCACAAAATGCACCGGAATGACCATTCTCCGTCTTAATTTACACGAAGAATGGCTATTTCCAGTGTTAAAACGTAGGTGAATGGCCATTCTTCGTGTTAATTTACACGGAAAGAATGACCATTCTTCGTGCTAAATTACAGAGACTTACAAATAGGACTGCCACACCCCTGGCAGTCCTACATTAAATTAGGACAGCCAGGGTGCTGACAGTCCTAATTCAATGTAGGACTGCTAGGGGAGTGGCAGTCCTGATACTGGATCAGATAGCCATTCTCCGTGCTAAATTACACGGAGAATGTCCATTCTCCGTGCTAAATTACATGGAGAATGCCCATTCTCCGTGCTAAATTAAGAGTTTTCAGTTGAGGAGCTCCTCACAGAGTTTGATAAGTAGGACTGCCACCCACCTGACAGTCCTACATTGAATTAGGACTGCCAGGGTGCTGGCAGTCCTAATTCAATGTAGGACTGCTAGGGGGTGGCAGTCCTGATACTGGATCAGATAGCCATTCTCCGTGCTAAATTACACGGAGAATGGCCATTATCCGTGCTAAATTAAGAGTTTTCAGTTGAGGAGCTCCTCACATAGTTTGATAAGTAGGACTGCCACCCCCTAGCAGTCCTATACTGAAGTAGGACTGCCAGGGTGCTGACAGTCCTATACTGAAGTAGGACTGCCAGGGTGCTGACAGTCCTAACTCAAACTTACTGTTGCAGCAAGTTTCAGTCAGGACTGCCAGCACCCTGGTAGTCCTACTTTAGTGTAGGACTGCCATGGGGCTGGCAGTCCTACTTATCATACTCTGTGAAAGAGTTTTCAGTTGAGGAGCTCTTCACAGAGTTTGATAAGTAGGACTGCCACCCCCAGGCAGTCCTATACTGAAGTTGGACTGCCACCCCCAGGCAGTCCTATACTAAAGTTGGACTGCCAGGGTGCTGACAGTCCTAACTCAAACTTGCTGCTGCAGCAAGTTTCAGTCAGGACTGCCAGTACCCTGGCAGTCCTACTTTAGTGTAGGACTGCCAAGTGGGTGGCAGTCCTGATACTGATACTCTGTACATAAAAAGCAACAATTCATCACAAGTACATAAACAATAATAATTTATCACAACTACATAAATATTCCACATCCAACTTAAGATTCATCACAATAATTCATCACAATAATCCAACTACAATAATTCATCCAAATAATTCATCACAACTACAATAATTCATCACAACTACTTAAGTTTCAAAGATTCCACATCCAAATTAAGTTTCAAACAAGTACATAACTATTCCACATCCAACTTAAGTTTGAAACGAGAAAAATATCCAGATCCAACTATATATCATGCCGGGCCTTTGAACGAGACTCCCTATTGTTCATGAAGGGGAAGTCGACCACATCGTCGATGCGATCAAGCTTGTTGGCGACCGCGACACTAGTGTCACTTTGACAACCTCTCCGAGCTTCGGGCGCCGGTTCAAAAATTGTTATCGGACGCTCGAGAGGACGTCCCGTACGTTTCTTCCGCTTTGACGCGGTGGGCCGTATTCTTTTGTTAGCGACCGGTGGAGTCGACTACATGACAACATACAGTTATTAAATAATAGAAACATAAATATGACATGCAGTTACCCCCCGCATATGAGCATCATGTAGTTACCCACCCCCATATATCATTACAGGAGGACTGCCAGGCATGTGGCAGTCCTAATGTAAATCAGGACTGCCATAGTACTTAGCATTTTTGATTTCTTTGGCTTGTTTCTTCTAGATCTAAGGTGTTGTACTCTCGGTTGTTCATGGGTTTTGATCCACCAACTGGCGTGCTTTTCGGAGTAGATGGTTCGTGTGGTGGAGCTCCTCATTCTACACCATTCTGAACCATGGGAACCTCATCTTTGGCTTGGAACGAAGGCTCCATAAGATTGGAGTTCGGGATTTTTAGTCACGCTCACGTTCTTACGTGTTAGCGTGAATTTTTAGTCACGCTCACGTTCTTACGTGTTAGCGTGAATTTTTAGTCACGCACACGTCTTTACGTGTTAGCGTGAATTTTTAGTCACGCACACGCCTTTACGTGTTAGCGTAAATTTTGAGTCACGCTCACGTTCTTACGTGTCAGCGTGAATTTTGAGTCACGCTCACGTTCTTACGTGTCAGCGTAAATTTTGAGTCACGCTCACGTCTTACGTGTCAGCGTGAATTTTTAGTCACGCTCACGTCTTTACGTGTCAGCGTGACATTTGAGTTACGCTCACGTCTTTGCGTGCGTGCGTGAATTTCTTATCACGCTTTTCACGCTTACGATTATGAGTGCGTGAATTACCCTTCACGCTCACGCTGTGCGTGCCAACGTGAACCACTTTTCACGCTCACGCTGTTTATACGCTCACTCCTACCTACTAGACTTAACGTGACTTGTTGGCCTTAGCATAGACTTGTTGGCGTGACTTCCTGACCTGGGTGTTTCTATTTGTTCTATAATTTATTCCTTTAATGGTGGCATGATAATTCTTCTATTATATCCTTATGCCCTTTTATGAACTCGATAATCTTGGCATGTTAATATTTTTAATATATATGGTTATGTAGAACGTGCCCTTTGTCTTGATTGGTTTATGGATACCCAGTAAGACTGGAACTTAACCCTGAGGAGTTATAGACTCGACCCCATTTAATACTAATTGACTTTCATGCCTTGTCACCATTGATGACGATGGTTATCTTGACTAAAATTGATCATGCGTTCCTAGTTGGAACTAAGAGACTAGCTAGTCGTCTTATTGAATTGATTGAATGAGACACGTTCATGTAATGAACTATTGTAATCGATTAGCCGATCCCGAATATTGACATACAGGCATGTGCAGGCTTCAATTTATTTATTTTTCTACAAAGCAGCATGTGTACTTTATGGTCAAGGTATGATTACTCCGTGGTTAGATTTGATTGTTGCATTACGCTATGTAAGACCTACAACCTAGCCGCACGGGTATCGTTGTAGAGTTGTGCATATCGTACCCCGTACAAAAGTACTCATTTGAATGACCATGGTCCACGGCATGGGATTTCACTCAACGTAGAGACGATTAAGTTAAATAAAATAATGATTGCATGGAGAGAATGGATCCCCGAGTTTTTACATGGCAGCCCTCTTGGGACTAGTAGTGCCCGACAGGCCGGCTGGTTCCCACAGATACTGTAAACCTGCCACACGGGCAGGGAGCGGTATCTGCTTATATTATTATTGTATATTGTATATTGATGACGGGCGTCCCGCTGGGACTCGTCTAATTCATGATTGGCGCAATTGATTGACTGGATAGACTAGCCTTGCTCGCACATAGTAAGAACTGAGGAATCCCTATTTGCATAATTTCAGGATAACTTGGGACTCACAATAGCAAGCCGTAGGAGTTGATTGGCCGTTCAAGATGATTTGTTTGTGTACTGTACCTACTCTGTTGCCTAACTGAGATGATCAGAATGTCAGGACATGACGGGCCAACTTCTGTCCTTGTTTGGTTGGGAGGTTGGTTCGAAGTGTCGTGATGTTATGTGAATCCTACTGGAAAGCAGAGATCTATTATTATATTCTCTTACTTACTGGTTTAATCCTTCATATCGTGCTTCCTTGTGGTACTTGCTATTAGAGGTCTAACCTCTCTGGTTTTGCATGGCCAGATTTAGAGCCAGTCCTCGAGGATCCAGCTTACTTCTACCTCCAAGATGGTCAATACTAGAGGGATGATCGCAGGAGGACTCGAGTGGGTTCCTTACTCCACCGCTCGTTTTGTTATTTGCTTTATACTTAGCCGTTTGGCACCGACATGTTAGTCGAATTGTCTTGTACTTACCTTTACATAATTGTAACTTAAGTTAGACTGCAGCTGATAACAATTGTGTATATGTTACTATACCATCTGGCTATATTTTGTAAAGCCAGATATCAAGAACATTTTGATTTAAGCGTATGGGACGCCTTACTGCTTATTCTTACATGTTCTCTATTACTGTTTCTTGTTTGAACGATTGAGACAATAGATGTGGAGTGACCATAGTAAGACTTTCATGTAGTATGCACCCCCCTCGTCTGGTTAGACAGCATTGATCGTATTATACGGTATTCATCTACCCGTAATACGTAGTTGGCTGAGTCATTCCCCCGCTCTCCAGTATTCTGGTTCTGGGACGTGACAATTAGTTAGTTCAATTTTTGAGTAGTGTAGTTAATTTAATACTTAGTTATTAGTTAGTAAACATTTAGCTGGTCATAAAAAGTTTAGTTAGTTTAATTAGTTAGTATAATATTTAGTGTTTAATCACTTCAAATCCATCCACATCTAGTCAAGATGCATGAATGTTGATTGCCCAAAATGTAAGGGAACAATTAGTGAAACGACATTATACATTTTTTTTCAAATCCAAATTTTCATATATTTATAAAACATAGAAGAATACATAAAGCGACTTAATTTACAGTGGAAATCCAAATTCACTTCATTGGCTTTTGTAACACAAGTTTTCTAACAATATGTACTGTTTGACAGTTTAAAATTTTTGTATAGAATTATTTTTAAAAAAAATCACATGATTATATTTTTCTCTAAAATAGTGAAAAATAAAACTTGTCCAACCCCACAAATTTTTTTTTTTTCAACAAAGAAAAAAAATACAACCAAATAATAATACTATTAGATTTTTTTTTAATTTTTAGTAAGATAATTCTCTAAAAATAATTTATTTTCTACCAATATTTTCCCATCAAACACACCCCACTTCCTAAGCAGATCCTAATCTAGGAAGGATATCCACAACTGGCGAATTAGTACCAAAAAAATAAAAGTTCTTTTTTCCCATTTTCTTTTGCAAGACATTGAGATATGGACTTACGTTCCTTAGGAATTGGCAAATGTAGTCTCCAGATCATCCTGATTTTAATACAAAAATATTATTATTAACTATTAGAGTCAAATCCTTCTTATCTACAATCTACCACTCTCTCCCTCCTACTACAAAATTCCACGTGTCAGCATCCTACTCGCTCCTCCTGATCAGAAGAACTCGAACCGGTCCGGTTGCTTCCTTCTCGACACAGCTCGGCCGAGCTTCGGGACGACCGGCGGCCGGCACGACCGGAGCAAAGCGAAGTTGAGCCCCTTGAAGAACGGGTGCGCCTTGACGTCGGCGGCGCCGCGGCTGGACCCGAGCCGCGCCGCCGGGTCCTTGGCCAGCAGCCTGGTGATCAAATCCCGAGCGGCGGCGGAGTCGGAGCCGGCCGGATCTGGCGGTGGGAACGCGAGCGGCTTCTTGATGATGTTCTTGAGGGTGGCGTCGTTGGTGGGCCCCACGAAGGGGGTGGAGCCGTAGAGGAGCTCGTAGAGGAGGACCCCGTAGGCCCACCAGTCGACAGAGCTCCCGTGGGACCGGCCAGAGGCGACCTCCGGGGCCAGGTACTCGTGGGTCCCCACGAAGGAGTTGGACCGGGCCGCGGTCGGCTCCGCAACGAACCGCCGCACCGAGGCGCCAGAGGCGGGTTTCTTCTTGGACCGGCGCCCGAAGCAGAAGGGCTGTTCGTCGCCGGAGTCCTCAATGGGCCCCCCGTCGTCGTCGTTGGTGACGGTGGGTTCGGCGACGGAGAGGAGGGAGAGGTCGAAGTCGGAGAGCATGACGTGTCCGTCGGACCTTATGAGAATGTTTTCCGGCTTCAGGTCGCGGTAGACTATTCCGAGCAAATGGAGGTACTCCAGTGACAACAGTACTTCAGCAGCATAGAACCTGCAAAAAGTTGTGAATTTTTTTGTAAAAAAAAAAAAGAAGAGGAAATTTTCTGTAAAAAGTAAAAATACTAAGGTAGAAAGGAAAATTTCAGCGAGAAGTTGGGATCTATATATCAAAAATGCAATTTTTTTTTTTTTGACAAGAAAGTTGTGATTGTTGATAGAAAAGGAAATTTTACTGCAAAATATGGGAAATATTCGGCTAATAAATGATCAAATGAAAGTTGGACAGTGATGTTGAGATGAAAAGTTGAAAACGGAAGAATTAAGCCTCCTCGGAAAGCGGGAAAAATAAAAAAAAATCGGAGCTTTCTCCCCAAAACTGTAACAAAGTCGTCACCTTGCGGCATTGAGCGAGAACCGGACGCGGGGCTGGCGGTGGCGGAGAGAATGCAGGTCGCCGCCGCTGCAGTACTCCATGACGAGGCAGGAGTGGTTCGGCGAGGCGTCGAAGTCCGCGTAGAGCGTGGGGAGGAAAGGATGACGGAGGAGCTTCAGCACCTTCTTCTCCGTCTCCGCCCTCTCCACCTTCTTCTTCATCCTCACCACCTCCCTGTCCACGACCTTCATGGCGTAGAGTTTTTCTTCTTCGGAGCGCCGGCGGCAGAGGTAGACGGTGCCGATGTCGCCGCTGCCGATGCGGCGGATGAGCTTGAAGTCCTTCGCCGTGAGCGACGGGGAAGCGCCGCCATTACTGCTGTCGGGAGCCGATGCGGATGCGGAGGACTCGAGGGAGAGGCGGGAGAAGCTGCTGCTGCGGTGGGTGGTGGCGTCAGAGCAGCTGCTCATCGAGCTGTGGTTGGAGTCGGAGTCCATCGATAGATCCATGCATCAATGGCTGGCTGGCGGAAGTAGAAAAGTTTCTATTTATTGAGGAGGCTATGAATGGAACAGGAGAAAGAAGAAGATCATGAGAAAATTTCCCAAAGCCCTATCGTCTGCAACCGTGTTTGGAAATGGACGGTTGGCTGGGTTTTGGGTTAGTAAGGTATTTATATCTGAATTTGCCTTTGTTATCTGCTCTTTTCTTTCTTTATGATGGTTGAGGCCAGGCCAGGGGTAGTGGACTTTATGGTGGGGTAAAGGACAAGGAGCTAGAGCCCTATTTAAAGATGTAGGTATTGTTAGGGGCCTGTTTGGTTGGATGTAGGTGCATGAAAGTGTGAAAGTGGAAGTTTTATGGGATTGTAACTCATTTGAGTTACAATACATTCCACCTTCCAAAAAGTGTTTGGTTGGCAAACTTTTTGTCCCCCCGCAAGTGGGCACTTACAGTGTAGTTTGTTTGGATGACCACTTGAAAGTGGCGTTGATGGACTTTGTGTGTTTGGTTAGGACATTGCAAGTGATATAATCACCCTCATGAAGAATGGTAAGGTTACCCAAAAATAAATTTTCAACATTTCCAACCGATTTTGGCAGCAGAGAAACGGTTTCACAACCGAAAAAAATTATGAAACATGTTCCCAGCAAATTGACATGTTCGCAGCAAGATGACATGTTCCCAGCAAATTGACATGTTCCCAGCAAATTGCACGATTATATTTTTCCAGCAAATATGATACATGTTCCAAACAAATATGATACATGTTCGCAGCAAGATGACATGTTCCCAGCATATATGATACATGTTCCCAGAAATGAACACATGTTCCCAACATATATGATATGTTCTCAGCAAGTATTCATGTTCCCAGCAAATATGATACATGTTCCTATCAATTATGATACACGTATCCAGCAAATATGATATGTCCAGCAAGTTCCCAGCAATACGACATGTTCCCAGCAAGTATGATACATGTTCCCAGCAAGTATACATGTTTCCAGCAATGGGAAATGTTCCCAGCAATCTGACATGTTCCCAGCAATACGATACAATGAAACAAAATCTTGTTCACAAGGACATTATGGGCTCAGAGTATGAATTCTGAAAATAATTGAAACATGTTCAGGAGAACATAATGGAACAATGAAACAAAATCTTCTTCACAGGAGAACACAATAGCACAATGAATTCTGAAAATAATTGAAGCAAGTATACATGTTCCCAGCAAATATGACATGTTCCCAGCAATATGATACAATGAAACAAAATCTTCTTCACAAGGAATTTATGGGCTCAGAGTATGAAGAATGGAAATAATTAAAACTTGTTCAGGAGAACATTATGGGCTCAGAATGTAGCAAAGTAGGATACATGTTCTCTGCAAATATGATACATGTTCCCTACAAATATGACATAGAAAACTAGCAAGATGACATGTTCCCAGCAAATATGACTTGTTCCCAGCAAATATTTAAATGTTCCCAGCAAATATTACATGTTCCCAGCAATGGGAAATGTTCCCAGCCATATGACATGTTCCCAGCAATATGATACAACGAAACAAGATCTTGTTCACAAGGACATTATGGGCTCAGAGTATGAAATCTGAAAATAATTAAAACTTGTTCAGGAGAACATTATGGGCTCAGAATGTAGCAAATTTTTCTTCGAAAATATCATCATACGAAGAACATATAAAAAATGTAAATTCCTGCGTAACATAAAATTGACACATGTACCATATTTGCTGGGAACATGTCATATTGCTGGGAACATGTACTGTTATTTGTTTCACATTGAAACACAAGTCAGTTTCAGGAAAAATTGAAGTCACCAAGTTATGCATTGTCATCATAGCCCAAAATATCATTATTTGTTTCACAAAGAAACACAAGTCAGCATAGGCCATAAGTAGGAGGTACTGAAACTCATCACAGCCCATATATAAGATTTCAAGAAAGCAAAACTCATCACAGCCCATATATAAGATTTCAAGAAAGCAAAACTCATCACAGCCCATATATAAGATTTCAAGAAAGCAAAACTCATCATTAACCCAAAACTGAAATTAAAGTGCCCAAAACTGAAATCAGTAAAAAAAACTTGATACTGGAGACTGAGAAAAAGTGATTGGCTCAAAGGATTCACCATCCCACTCATCATCGCCAATTTAAAAACTTGGCTACCTCCATCCATCACCAAATTGGTGGGGGAGGCCATCAAGTTTTGGTTCTCATCGTGGGGCAACTTCCTCATTTGTGTTGTCGGGACCGACATAGCATTTTAGACTCAAAGGTTGCACCTTCCTCATCATGGTCTAAAACTAGGCTACAAGTTGGCTACCTCCGTCCATCACCACATTGGTAGGGGAGGCCACCAACTTTAGCTTGTAATTAGGTTGCACCTTCGTAGCTCATTCGAAGACAACTCCTGCACCCAAACAGTACATACCCATTGTCATTACATTGTCATTACATTATAGGTGCAGACAAAAAGAACTTGGGTCTACACAAATAAGTTGGTACTACATAAAAGAGATGCATACTAAAATCGATACAAGTAATGTTAGAAAACCCAAAGTGACAATAATGGCCCATGGGTGGCCATTGCGCACTTCTTCCCCCTTATTTCCACATCGTTTATCCTTGTAATTAGAGTGGAAGTAACCCATTGCCTCCTCATAATCTCGGCACTTGAAATAACAAGCGCCTTTGAACCCATTCACTTGCATGTGACATTCAGGCCAGGTTGTGTACACCCCTGGCTTTCTTCCTTTCAAAACAACGTAGAACGACATGCTACAAAGATATGAAAAGCATAGATGAAGCAGTGAATTAACAGAAAATAGCAGCATGCTACAAAGATAGGAAATGCAGTCGATTGCTACAAGACTACTTGTCTTGCATGAAATTATCTAGCCATGCCCGATGGAAAATGTACTCTCGGGCAACCCTATAAATATTATTTTTTTCCAATATTTATCCCAATATTTTTTTCCATTCCGACCAAATCGACCCACTATAAACATACGATACAAAATTTCATATGTAAAAAAATTGACAGATCCATAACAAAATTTGACAGATCGACCCATTATCTAGTGATTTTTTCCCCAATTTTTTTTCCATTTTTTACATATGAAATTTTGTCGAATAATGGAAAATTTGACAGATCTATAACAAAATGACAGATTTATACAGGAAAAAATAAAATCGATAAGCCATATGAAATATTAGAATTAATTGATTTTTTTCCCAAATTTTTCGGAGGAAAATGACAGATCCATAAGCCAATATACCCGAATCTAGTGATTTTTTCCCCATTTTTTTCCCGAGTTGATCTGTCCAATTTCCAATTATTTGCCATATGAATTTTTGTCGAAAAATGAGAAAATTGACAGATCTATAACAAAATGACGGATTTATACAAGAAAAAACTAAATCGACAGATATTGGGGAGGAAAATCACTAGATTCGGGGGAAAATGACAGATCCATAGGCAAATATTAAAAGAAATGGAAGATCTATAAGAAAATTACTAGATCGGAAAAAAATGGAAAGAAATGAGCAGAAAATTACTAGATCCGGGAAAAAAAATACTAGATTAGGGAGGAAAACCACTAGATCTGCAGAGGACAGCGGAAGAGCGGACCCAACTCCTCGACAGCAACCACTTCTCGGGAGATCAAGAGTCTCTCTCCTCCAGTTCCATGGACTTCAAGCAAAAATGGGGCGGAACTCAAATGGGGGTTTTCGGAGGAGACAGGGACTGCTCCACAGTCCAATCAATGGACTTCAAGTCCATTTACTCGGCCGAACCAAACAATGAAACTCCCTTCAGATCCGGTGAAACCCTCCAAAAGTCCCCACTTTCAGCTCAGTTGGGCCGAACCAAACAGGCCCTAGATGAAACAATAATGCTCAAGTCTACTACCAAAATGCTTACAACTCTCTTACAACCACTCATCCATGTGCTGACATGTGGGTCATGGTCCACATGTCAGCAATGAGTGAAAGTTGTAAGTATTTGGTTGTAAATATTGTGGTTCCGGAAAGATATCTACGAATTCAAGGCCGGCCCTAATGCAAGGCAGGCCGGAAAAGCCTTCAGCCCAAAACCTTAAGGGGCATTAAAAAATAAAATTACTTTTTTATATATATAATCTTTTGGTAGTATTTTAAATGTTAATTTTCACACTATATAATAAAATGATTCACTTAGCAAATCTGGTTTTTACTTGTACTTCCTATGCAAAGAGTCACAATTTTGAGGAATAGTAGCCTTGTTCTTTTTATGAGTTTTTTAATTTTATTTCTAAATTTTTTTTTACGAGCGGCATCATTTTAATTTTTGTCCTGGGCTCCCAAAAATTCAGGACCGACCATGCATGTTGGATTTGGGTCCATGGTTGTCTTTAGTTCGAAAAGTTAACTTCAAGAGTTAGTTTCAATTCTTCAAAAATACAATTAAAGTTGTACTTTGAAATATGAACACTGTCGATATGCATAAAATGAACAAAAAATTAACTAAGTTAATATGTATAAAATAAACAAAAACCAAATAAAGCAACGGACGCTGTCGATTGCACCCAAACAGGAGATCCGAGGATCATTAGACTAAACCATACTAGCCTTACCTAAGCTAGAGAGAGTTTTATATGATTCACATGGGTTGGAGAATGCGATATATTCATCGATCATGAAGGATAAAGTAAGTAAGAATGCAACTTTGAGGAAGGTATAATTGGATTTTAGATTAAGTCATAGTTTCTAACCAGTATAGAAGTGCCAACCTAAAATAGAGCTCGAGGATCTCGTTGGAATAAAATGATTTGGTGAAGTATAGAGCTTATGACTAGATATAAACCTTTAAACGAATTATATTTGTACTAGGTTTTGGGGAATTTTCACTTGGAGGATATGGAAATCATGATATAGTACAAATGTTGAGGAATGAAATTACCATGGATAGAAGCCTAAAGGACCTTCATTAGATAGATTATTATCTAATGATAATATCATAATGATATGTGATCTAGGAGTATTAAATAGAGTAGGAAGGTCTGAGTTAGAATAGACGATCATCTCTATATATGGTGAGACTATCCTTGAAATAAACTATAAAAGACCAGGATTAGAAGATTGACCAATAAGTTTATAGTATGTCAGGAGTATTAGATCTAAGCATCTGCTTAACTCAGCCTTGACCTTTACCTAGCAGATATGTGTAAAATGGTAAGACATATTTGTAACGTCCAGTCCTAATGTATCAAGTGAATTGTCCAGCTCGAATACGTATAAGATGTCTTACTATTATAAATCAACTATATTCCAATCCACTAAATATTGATAACAATGATGAATCATGTGCACTAAGGTTGATCAGACCGTAATACACTGATTCTAGAATAGATAAATGTATTAGAGTGGATCTCTAATAATACATGTATCATGAACAAGCTAGAAGAAAGATGAAGTTTGTAAAAGACTTGGCTATAATAACAGCATGAGTCTATATATGATAAAATATAAATAAGGAAGAGAATGATAATGACATCAACTAAATATACCAGCTGAAGTCTTGGTGAAGTAACCATCATCCATCAACGTATTATACCTTGATAACTTTATCTAATACCTGGAGCGATCACCAGGTCCTTAGGGGACTAGCAAGATACATATAAACATGCCTACTACGACAGTAAATAACATGTAAGGAAAAATAGGAAGCAACTACTTGAACTAGAATGAAGAACACATGGAATAACTCTATAAATAATGACATGTATAAAGAAAATAATACTAAGCATGGCTACAAATAAATCGAATGACCGTAGTCCTGCGTGGTACTCCCGGTCCTATAGCTAGTAGTCCTGCATGGTGCTCCCTAACTATAGTAGTCTCTATCGTAGCCCTATGTGGATTTTCGAGTCGAGAGTGGTCAAGTAGCCAATCCTAGTATCGATCGAGGGTCAAGTAAAAGTAACATGGAACACATGATCAAGTCAAGTCATAAAACTATTGAAATCACGTGTGAAAATATATAAAAATAAATGATGATAAAGGCAAGTGATATCAGGCACAAGATATGGAAATAAATCATGGCAAGGCTGTAGATACATAATATAAAATGAGACATGAACAAGCAAGAATAATAGGAAGCATGCATATAAATAAATTGTACAAAGTTGACAAGGTATACTTGCTTGTAACCTGTAATTGTGCATATGTCTGACAAACTCCAAAGTGCTCGCTACTTCCGTCACATAAGTCTATAATAAAGATTCTACTATTAATAATACACTAATAACTTACTATATATGGACTAGATTAATCTATACCCAATAGTCGTCATGATGTCGGTACAACACAAAACAACATATATAGTACCAACTTCCTTATAAAAATAATTTAAACAAATATAAAATAATAATTTATTTTTTAGAAAATACTTATAAATATTTTATATACTAACAATATTATTTTATTGGTGGAAACTCAATCATAATAGCCTCATGTTGAAACTATATTGTGAATACCACATTTGGCCTACTGTCACGCCCCAGAACCAGAATACTGGAGAGCGGTGGCGGACACAGCCAGCTACGTATAATGAAATGGAATCCATATCACTATACGGTCACGGCTGTCTAGAAATATGAGGGTTTATCTACAAGCCATCAGTCTCTTAAGGTCATAAATTATCCTATTGTCTCAATCACAACCAACTAATAATAGTCACAAGATATCAGATCACCAAATATACAATTGTAAGGCGTCCCAAACATTACATATCCAGATGATCATGAAGCTAGTCGTACAAAATGTAAGGACTAGTAAGAGTTAAGTCATACATGATCGACCTCGAGTTGCCAATCATGATTACAGCCCATAGGCAGACAGTAAATAAAGTTGCAAACGAGCTAACACTTGCTCGACGGCTAAACGCCTCAAAAGAATAATGTACAATAGAGTGGGAGAACAAAAGAAACCCACTCGTTGCCCTGGTTACGTCTGGTGTTCACCATCGGGCTGGAAAGCAGGTAGATCCTTTGCTACTGCTCCGGTATCTGGCCATACAAAACCAGCTGGATCAGACCCCAGAAAGAGCAAGTGCCACAAAGGAGGCCACGAAATAAGAACAAAAGCCAGCAATTAGCACAATAATATAAAGTAATAAAGACAGGAATTAAGGAAAAAATATAACAGGTGATATACGATGAGATAGCCATGGGACTATTCAGATAACCAGGTTACAACCCGTAAACCAAACAAGGACCAGGGTTGTAACCCTTCGCCTGAACGGAACTTGGTTTCTCCCACCATTTATCGGCAAGATAAAATACAAGAAATCAGGACCTGCAATTAATCATGATTAAGGTAAAGCACGAGTAATCATGTCATGTCATAACCTTGTACAGGATCAGGACAAGACAAGCGGGACTAGACTCCATCCAATCAATCACGGCCAAGCAGATACTACGGCTTACTACTTAACTAACTAGGGTTATCACAGGCCTAGTTACTAGCAAGATGCAATGAGAATTCCAAGTCCGGTTACCTGTTTGTTACTACCTGAGTGATCCCAGCAAGAAAAGAAAAAGATAGCTGGATATAGCAGACACACTGTAGTAAGATACATGTGTCCTAAGGTACCACACTCGACGGCGGGCTGGAAGTGCGCTCATCTCGACGAATAGCAACAAATCCCAAGTATATATATATATATAAGGCCGGGACCAAAGGGGCAACGGGTAACTGAGAAATTCTTCATGAACTATTTGTTTAATCTAGTCATTAATCCTAGCCATATTCAGTATGAATTCCTGACCGTGGGAAACCAAGGATTCACGTCCTAGACATGATACAAGACAAGACAAGTTCATTTGTACAAACACATTCATCCACGGTGTCCAGGCCACTTATTCTTGTCAAGTCGGGTTAGCCGTCACAACAGTATTAAGTTATCAAGTCATGTTACAAGTCAAGTCAAGTCAAGTCAAGTCAAGAGTGCGCCGCCACGGGCCACTATCAAGTTATCAAGATAAATCATGTCAGGGTACTTGTCAGGAGTGCGCCACGACGGGCCACTATCAAGTCAGGTTGGTCATGTCAGGAGTGCACCACTACGGGTCACTGTCGTGTTATGCTAGTTCCTTGTCATACCATGCCATGTACAATAGTCATTCCAAACATATTAAGTAAAATCAAGTTCATGACAAAAGACGTAAGGATATAAAATGGACGTAAAATGTCTAATAAAGTATCAATATACAGGGCTATAGAAGAGTCAAGCTTAGAGAAATAAAACCAAAACTCCAAGAGCCAATGGATTGTGCAAGGGGTCAGGGGGTTGGATTGCGCAGGTGTCAGCTGCGCAGGGTGCCAAGTGCGCAGGGGCACAGGGCACAGGGGCAGATGGTGCATGGGTCAGATTGCGCATGAACAGACTGCGCAGGAGTGAACTGCGCAGGGGTGGATTGCGCATGAGCAGACTGCGCAGGAGTGAACTGCGCAGGGTGAAGTGCGCAGGAATGGTTGGCACATGGGGCTGAGCACAGTTCACCATAGGGCAAGCTGCGCGGTCGGCACTGCGCTAAAGAGCGCAGGCCGAGAGGGGCTGCGCAGTCCAGCACTGCGCTAAAGAGCGCAGGCTGCCACTCCAGGCCGAGAAGAACACCAAGAACACCAAAAATTCAAATTTTCATATCTTTGTCAAATCAAAGCCAAATCTAGATTTTTAAAGGTCTAACTTGAGTAAAATTGAATTCTCTTCCACATGGAAGCATCAAAACCCACAAAAATCCAACCAAAATAGATCAAAACCATGTAAATCCGAAAATAAAGAAACTTAGATCTAGAACAATGGAGACTCCAAATCATAAAATGTCAAGTTCTAATGTTGATCACCATGGCCTAATCTAGCTAATGAACAAATAAAATGTGGTTCTCATGTGGTGGCAAGGTGCACTTGCCTATGGGTGTTGGTGAGTTGTGTAGAGGAAGGAAGAAGAAGGAGATGGAGAAGTAAATGAAAAATAAAGAGGAGAGAGAAAAGTTAGGTGGGATTTAATGAGGGTGGGTTGTGTTGTGTTGAGGGTGGAGCATAGGCTAAGGTGTTCCAATGCATGTTAAACCAAACCAAATCAAATCAAACCAATCCTTCTCCACAAAATAAACCAAGCCAGGTAAAACCCAATTACGAGAACCAAAATTCGCAAGTCAAGCCAATTACAAGTACAGGCCAAATCCGAAAAAATAAATACAGGTCTGAAATACATGCAAGCTTGATAAAATACGTATTCAGAATATGGGTGTTACAACTCTACCCACCTTAAAAGAATTCCGTCCTCGGAATTTAATCAAGGAGCTAGAGATTGTCACGACCAGCTACACTAAGCACAGGCAAGCTACACTAAGCAGTTCAATCATACAATCATACAATGCAAGCAAGGAAGGGAAAACGTAAGGCATAATAAAGACATTATACCTCACGAGTCAAACAAGTAGGGATATCGTGATCGGATGTCATCCTCACACTCCCACGTTTGACTCTCCCAAGGAGCGATGAACTCAAGCAACATGAACTAAACTAATGGTCTTGCGCTTGAGGTCTCTCCCATTGGTCAAACAGGGACACGGGCCTTTCCTCATACGAAAAGGTTAAAGGCTATTGGTACCAACCTTTTCGAATGATCTAGGACATGGCTCGGGTCCGGAATATACCGTTGTATTTAGGACACATGAAACATGACACGTATCCCGCATAACGACGGCAGAAAGCAAGACAATAGGACACAGATACCTCTCCGTCGATTCTGGATCTGGGCCTGGGCCAGGGCGAACTGCTGAGGCCTCTGTTGCTGGAAGGCCTGGGCCTGAGACGACAATGGATCCGGGAACGGGAGCTGCTGTGGTTGGTGAACTGGAACTGGTTCTGGTGCTGGTGCTGGTCCCATAACCGAGGGACTAGTTACTGTCGACGATGATCTGTTTCTGAACGGACAAGATCCTATCATGTGGTCCGGCGAACCACAAACCAAGCACAATCCCTGTGCCCTGCGGCACTCAGTAACAACATGCCCCGGCTTCCCGTAATGAGAACAACCCGTTGCGAAAGGCCGCTTCTGCTTCTGCTGCTGGGGATAGGTCGGGGCAGAATGCTGCCAGGAGGTAATCGAATCTGTTCTCGTAGCTCCAATGGTCAGGGCCCTAGCTGCTGGGGCCGGTGCTGAGGATTGGTTCATCTGGTTGTGAGACCGTTTTCGATCTCTGGTCCGGTCCGCTATCCTTCGGAAAGTGTACTCATGCCTCCTTGCTGCTCGCAAGACGGCATCAAAAGTTTGGTGCTCGAACTGCTCTACTGCCAGTATGATCTCCAAGTGGAGCCCCTGCTGAAATTGCTGTGCTCTGTCTAGCTCGGTTGCCACCAAGGTGGGAGCAAACCGACTCAACCTTGAAAACTCGGCCGCATATCCGTCGACCGTCCTGTTCATCTGCCTGAGATTACTAAACCTGGTCTGCAGGTCGTACCTAGCCACTGCGTCGAAGTACTTGGTCTGGAACATATTACTGAATACCGCCCACATGACAGGCGTACCTTAACTTGCTGCTTGCATAGCCCACCAGCTGCGGGCTAGGTCTAGTAACTGCAGGTACACCACTGCCACCTTCTCTGCTTCAGGAGTCCTGGCTGCCTCTAAGATAACTTCAATATCCTGTAGCCAGGCATCTGCAGCAATAGCATCCTCGCTGCCATCGAAGATGGGAGGGTTCAGGCGCTTGAAATTGTTGACCGCACTGTTCCCTCAAGGACCAATTTCGCTCATAGCATCTTATACTGCTTGCTGCAAGGCATCACCTCGACGATCCTGAGACGCAAGCAACTCACGGATGAGCCCTATCAAGACCCCATCCTCTGACCCTGCTGGCTGAACTGGCTGGACTGGGGGCTCTGGTTCTCCAGAAGGCATAGCTCGAGAGGCGGCTGCTGAGGACTGATCTTGATCTTCTTGCTGTTGCTGGTCTGCCGGCCGAACTTCTTCTGGCTGATCAACAGGAATGATGCCACTGAAGCAATGACGTCAGGAATATTAAGGAAGGACCAGGATAGAACAATAATACAAGCATGTTATCAAGTCAGGGATCCACGGAGATAAGAAGATACGAGTGGAGATCAAAGGCGAGTACTGTCACGCCCCGATCCCGGAGGATCGAAAACAAGCCACTGGGCGTGATGCCGTACAAGTCTAGATTGCACTTGTACAAGGCAAAACCATTACAGTTCCTGGTAATTCTCAGAAAACATCGACTAGGCAGCAGAACCAAGCAGATAAATTGAAGTCACATAATTTATGAAGAAATGTATCTCTTTATTGATAATCAAAATGGATTACAAGACTTGCAGCAGGATACAGAGTTTACAATTGTTTACAAGGCTCTTAAATAGCCGACTGAATGTATACACTTGCCCTTTAGGCTACAAATGAATATAACGACTTCTTTACAATGACTTGCCAATTTGGCTACAATCTCACTGGTACATCTGAGTTCCACTGTTCCATACATTATGTCCCGTATAGCAGAAGACATCGTCTTGAAAGAAGAGCTTCTGCACACCCATCCGATTCATCGATGCCAAGCACTGATTCACAGGATTTCCCCCAAGCAAACACCTGTAATATTGCCCACATCGTGGGTCAGTACATCATCAATGTACTGGCGAGCGGTGCTGGCCCAACTCACCTAAGAAGACAGCACTAAGTAATCATGTTACAGAACATTATTAACAGTGGTCTTTCTTGTTGCCTTAGGATCAATTTCATGTTATAGCCGACAAGAAGTAAAGCATGCAAATCTCATAGCCAACATAATTAAAAGCATACTGTTATCACCCTTTGGTGATTCTTACCCACGGTCGTGTAGCCATCCCTGTACATTTATAATACTTACTCTGCCTGCACAAGACATTGTTAGAAACAATATCATGTTTCAATATGAATATCACCGTTCAGGTGATTCTTACCAACAGCCGACATTCTTTCCTGTATTTGAGTAATAACTTACTCTGCCTGCATAAGACATCATTAGCACCTGACCTATCTATATGAAGGTCACTGGCGACACGCCATCCTGGACCGTCTTACAGGTATACAGCGCCCTTGCAGTGCAGGTAGCTAGCCCCACTGCAAGTCCTGTATACCGTGCTACTACTTCAGCACTGCCACTACTTCGGCATTGGTTTCCCCTAGGACGAACCGGTTTCCATGGCCCAGGAATACCGTTCGAGAAACCACCTTGTCGACAAGTTGTCCATGACCATGCAACTATATGCAACTTATCTAAGAAGAAAACATATAATGCATGATAAGGAAAACTAAGCAAAACCATCATTCTCATTCGTATTGCCATCTTGCCATCTAGCCATCTAGCCATCTTGCCTTGAGCCAATGCTCACATTATCATCTGCCCAATCCAGGGTCTTGGCGTAATCGACATTCTACATCGGCGACAGGATAATGGAATGTTGTTACCCAATACCTTGCCACATCTTTGATACCAAACATCTTTCCAATCAAACTCAGTGTACTCACCGCCCAATTCCTGGGACTTAGCATCTGTTAAGCAAACACTCATTCGAATGCAAAGCAAGCATACTCACTGCCCAGTTCTTGGGTCTTAACATCTGTTTGCCAACTATTCATTGAGCCAAAGCTCGATATACTTACCGCCCAAATATTTGGGACTTGCCTTCACCTGTCATGCAATTCATCGCAACATCGCACAAGCATACATTTGATTTAGCCACAACAGTTTACGTTCAGGTGATTAATATCTTTCATTATCTTTCCAAATTCCATGCAAGGTGTTATTGAGCAATTCAACAAGAAACATAGCATACTATCCTTATTTTAAGCGTGAAGCTAAAGGATCTTTGAAGGGTTCAACACTACTCACATTCATAGGACGATTCCCGCCACGATCGCATAGTCTTCCAAGCGATCCTTCGCATAATCCCAAGTCCAACAAGGCTTCATCGAATCAACCATCCATCATAAGGCATCTTGCGGGTCGGGGCACTACAATATATACCACCCAGAAAAAGTTTCGTCCTCGAAACTTAAAACAAAACTCATCCCCAAAACTTCAACCAAGCTTTCATGAAACTTCTCTACAATCAACTTGCACCATCTAATATTTCTTCGCAATCTCTCGATTGATTTCAAGTAATGTACCATTTTGTTACAACATCCCAATTGATTCAACATAGTTTACTATCTTTGATTTTTCCTCCGACACTCGTGCAAATCCTTAGCACATGATAATCCTTCCCGTGACTTCGTTTGAATTCAGCATACCACTTAGTCGGAATCATACACATATTTTAGGCGTCCCCGAAATACATGCACTTCAGCCAAGTTCAGTGATAGAGAAAACGAACGAGCTACGGTGTACCTTCCTTTTCGAACATCAGTAATTCTTTTTAAGCATCTCGTATAATCCCACTTTGTTTATTCAATATTCCAACCAATTACTAAGACGATAGATGTCGCCAATTCCAATTCGATAAAATTTTCCTCAACCGATCCAACATTTCAAAATATTCAAACTTAGATGTATCAAGTATTCCTTTCAAGTTCATTGTCATCCATGCCACCAAAGTTGATAAATCCCATAGCAATATTTTATTTCGATACCCCGATTCTCATCGGTCAAATCTTGTACTCATCATCGTTCGCATCCATATACTTTGTTTGCAACTTGTAAATTTTCCAATCATGATCCATCTTTCAAATCGTACCATCCTTCAAATTGTACCACAATTTCTCTCTAGCAACATTTCTTGCTGTCCTCCAACATTTTCTCGTATTGATCAAGCCAACATATTTATCTCTCTCATAGGCAACTATCATATCCCAGCAACATTAATTCTGAGGGTCATTTATATTCACATTCGCCGATCTCGACTACATGCACTATCCAATTCCGTCATTACACTTATCCTCAATCTTGATCCAGTCAATGAAATTATTCCAACTATCTCAAAGCACTACCAACAATTTTCGCAGCTCAATATCAATCAACCAATCCAACCAGTTCTAATAATTCCCAACATTTCAACCAAGGCAACTCAATTTCCAATACCAACATGATCCGTCATCCCATCCAACATTATAACATCAAAATTTCCCAAATATCTATTCCATTCCAAAGCCTACCTTCCAACACATCTTATTCATTCCAACTATACTCATGCAACACCAATAGGGACATCCTACGGTTTTTCCAATAGTCAACTTAGCATACAATCAAGTCTCTACGGTCAGCTAATCTAAGCTAAACCAGACATTCAGCTAACCCATATGAGATGAGTAGCTATCAGGGACATACTTATCTCTTATCTTAGAGGCAACCAATTTTCAACATAGGGCAACTCTATGGTCTGACCAACTTAGGGACATGGGACGCCACCCCAATCTTATGAACTTATACCCAACACGGACAACTTAAGCAAGCAACCAACAATCTAGGCAACAAACCGACACTCTAGGCAACCAGCCAACAATCTAGGGTCAAGTCTTTCTACCCGTACTCATACTCGAGTCATACCCAACGAAGTCTCATTCTAGACTTACCCGCAACCGACCAAATCTATCCGACAATTCTATCCAACAATTCTATCCCACAATTCTATGGGTCAATCTCGAAGCTATCATATAAAACTCCTCAATAGAATATTCAACTTTCAATTTCCATTTGCATAGACATAGCATCACTTGTTCAATCCGACTTGCACCCTCATATCGTACTCATATGTCTATTCAATCGGGTCAACTATTCTGAATCATCATCCGACATTGTTATCTCAATACTTTATCACTTATGATCTCTTTCTTACGGTCTCTTCGCGACATAATCGTTTCCCACATTCTTAGATCATCGATACGGTCTGTACTCTTTTAACCAACAAAAATCAGGCAACTATAATCATATTTCTTCCGAGGCATCATATAAATTTCCTAACACCAACACGGACATCTCTTAGCAATTCACGTTAACCATCAATATTAGTTTTGCATCACCTCCTTGTGATCCCATAAGAAGATTTACTATTCATGCACCAATCCAATCTCTATAGCACCATCATCTCGTATCATATATCGGTCATCTTAGTGGACATGACATAACTCATCGGCTAAGTCATAATCCAACAATTCTATATTCCACCCAACTTGTTATTCATGTGACAATATCATCTACCGATAGGGTATATTACATATCGCTGCACCTCGATACTTATTTGTATCCCAGTCATTCGACTCTCGTAAGGAACATCTACTCTTTCGTACATCAAGGGACAAGTACCCATTCTCTATGCCTCAAAAATAGTCAAGGGTCATAACTTGTTAATTCGGGACATCAATTTCTCTCAAACCCAACTGCACATCGTGCTAAGATCATCTATTCCTCAATCCCATTCTCAATCTTTTCGGTCGTCGATGCAACTCTCTGCATCTTCTAAATCATTCGTAACATCCCGATAAGCGTCTAACATTACCATCAATTCTATCGATATCCAACATGCAATTTCTTTCACTCAATTCCAACATCGTTCAATATTCGGTCCATAGTTGTTCTCGTAAAATCTTTCGATAGCAACACCACACTATCATTACCAAGCCTACAATCCTTCTACCCAACTGATTCAAGTACTCGCCTGAATCTGAAATTCTTTTCTTTCCCAACCAAGGCATTATTTCATATTCTCAATTCTCTTATTACCCAACATAATGCTAACCGACAAGGTCTAGCGATGGTTCATCTGAACACATCAAAATCTTATAACGGTCACCCAACTTAACAATCAAGGAACACGCCTAGCCAACATGTATCAATCGTAAGCTCAGCTACGATTCGATACCACCCACTACCTTATAGGTAAAGCAATCACAAAATCATAGACACATCAAAGGTCAAGGGACATCTTATCACGATAAGGGTATATGTAATATACCACCCAGAGCTCAAGCCATTCCAAACACAATATTCCTTCGCATCAATCCAACGTCCAACATGGACTATCCATCCTGCAGTGGTTATGCTGACCACAAATATCGACTCAAGATTCTGTCGATTCCCATTCACTAAAATTCATGCACATACTGTTCCAACATACCATGCCATCTCCCACGGTCGATTGCTGCATAACAATCGATTCAAAGAATCCCACACATAAGACATCCAGCATATATCACCAACTTACGCATCGCATCATTGTTATTCTTTTTGGTATCTTTTAGAAATTCAACAAAGCACACATATCACAGCCCACATATTTAGACTTATTGTATGGAACACCCAGTGAGAGGTTAGAATGATCAACGGACTTTCAGTTAAGGGAACAACATAGAATAGTTTGGAAGCAACACAGAACAATCGCAGAAGCACTATGAATCATCATAGAGGCAACTTTGATTTCATCGCGGAAGCAACTTTGAGTATTCGCGGAAGCAACTTTGATTCACCGCGGAAGCAACTTTGAATAATCGCGGAAGCAATCTTTGAATCATCACGGAAGCAGCTTAGAATCATCTTAGTAGCAACATTGATTCGAAACAAATCGAATAGGAATCCAAGGACGTAAAGCCGTGCTCTGATACCATTATGTCACGCCCCGATCCCGGAGGATCGAAAACAAGCCACTGGGCGTGATGCCGTACAAGTCTAGATTGCACTTGTACAAGGCAAAACCATTACAGTTCCTGGTAATTCTCAGAAAACATCGACTAGGCAGCAGAACCAAGCAGATAAATTGAAGTCACATAATTTATGAAGAAATGTATCTCTTTATTGATAATCAAAATGGATTACAAGACTTGCAGCAGGATACAGAGTTTACAATTGTTTACAAGGCTCTTAAATAGCCGACTGAATGTATACACTTGCCCTTTAGGCTACAAATGAATATAACGACTTCTTTACAATGACTTGCCAATTTGGCTACAATCTCACTGGTACATCTGAGTTCCACTGTTCCATACATTATGTCCCGTATAGCAGAAGACATCGTCTTGAAAGAAGAGCTTCTGCACACCCATCCGATTCATCGATGCCAAGCACTGATTCACAGGATTTCCCCCAAGCAAACACCTGTAATATTGCCCACATCGTGGGTCAGTACATCATCAATGTACTGGCGAGCGGTGCTGGCCCAACTCACCTAAGAAGACAGCACTAAGTAATCATGTTACAGAACATTATTAACAGTGGTCTTTCTTGTTGCCTTAGGATCAATTTCATGTTATAGCCGACAAGAAGTAAAGCATGCAAATCTCATAGCCAACATAATTAAAAGCATACTGTTATCACCCTTTGGTGATTCTTACCCACGGTCGTGTAGCCATCCCTGTACATTTATAATACTTACTCTGCCTGCACAAGACATTGTTAGAAACAATATCATGTTTCAATATGAATATCACCGTTCAGGTGATTCTTACCAACAGCCGACATTCTTTCCTGTATTTGAGTAATAACTTACTCTGCCTGCATAAGACATCATTAGCACCTGACCTATCTATATGAAGGTCACTGGCGACACGCCATCCTGGACCGTCTTACAGGTATACAGCGCCCTTGCAGTGCAGGTAGCTAGCCCCACTGCAAGTCCTGTATACCGTGCTACTACTTCAGCACTGCCACTACTTCGGCATTGGTTTCCCCTAGGACGAACCGGTTTCCATGGCCCAGGAATACCGTTCGAGAAACCACCTTGTCGACAAGTTGTCCATGACCATGCAACTATATGCAACTTATCTAAGAAGAAAACATATAATGCATGATAAGGAAAACTAAGCAAAACCATCATTCTCATTCGTATTGCCATCTTGCCATCTAGCCATCTAGCCATCTAGCCATCTTGCCTTGAGCCAATGCTCACATTATCATCTGCCCAATCCAGGGTCTTGGCGTAATCGACATTCTACATCGGCGACAGGATAATGGAATGTTGTTACCCAATACCTTGCCACATCTTTGATACCAAACATCTTTCCAATCAAACTCAGTGTACTCACCGCCCAATTCCTGGGACTTAGCATCTGTTAAGCAAACACTCATTCGAATGCAAAGCAAGCATACTCACTGCCCAGTTCTTGGGTCTTAACATCTGTTTGCCAACTATTCATTGAGCCAAAGCTCGATATACTTACCGCCCAAATATTTGGGACTTGCCTTCACCTGTCATGCAATTCATCGCAACATCGCACAAGCATACATTTGATTTAGCCACAACAGTTTACGTTCAGGTGATTAATATCTTTCATTATCTTTCCAAATTCCATGCAAGGTGTTATTGAGCAATTCAACAAGAAACATAGCATACTATCCTTATTTTAAGCGTGAAGCTAAAGGATCTTTGAAGGGTTCAACACTACTCACATTCATAGGACGATTCCCGCCACGATCGCATAGTCTTCCAAGCGATCCTTCGCATAATCCCAAGTCCAACAAGGCTTCATCGAATCAACCATCCATCATAAGGCATCTTGCGGGTCGGGGCACTACAAGTACAGATTGAGACATCTATCCGGTAACCCTCATATTTCATAATTGCTAAGACCTGCATGGGCCACCACTTAAACCATGTCACGCCCCAGAACCAGAATACTGGAGAGCGGGGGCGGACACAGCCAGCTACGTATAATGAAATGGAATCCATCTCACTATACGGTCACGGCTATCTAGAAATATGAGGGTTTATCTACAAGCCATCAGTCTCTTAAGGTCATAAATTATCCTATTGTCTCAATCACAACCAACTAATAATAGTCACAAGATATCAGATCACCAAATATACAATTGTAAGGCATCCCAAACATTACATATCCAGATGATCATGAAGCTAGTCGTACAAAATGTAAGGACTAGCAAGAGTTAAGTCATACATGATCGACCTCGAGTTGCCAATCATGATTACAGCCCATAGGCAGACAGTAAATAAAGTTACAAACGAGCTAACACTTGCTCGGCGGCTAAACGCCTCAAAAGAATAATGTACAATAGAGTGGGAGAACAAAAGAAACCCACTCGTTGCCCTGGTTACGCCTGGTGTTCACCATCGGGCTGGAAAGCAGATAGATCCTTTGCTGCTGCTCCGGTATCTGGCCATACAAAACCAGCTGGGTCAGACGCCAGAAAGAGCAAGTGCCACAAAGGAGGCCACGAAATAAGAACAAAAGCCAGCAATTAGCACAATAATATAAGGTAATAAAGACAGGAATTAAGGAAAAACATAACAGGTGATATACGATGAGATAGCCATGGGACTATTCAGATAACCAGGTTACAACCCGTAAACCAAACAAGGACCAGGGTTGTAACCCTTCGTCTGAACGGAACTTGGTTTCTCCCACCATTTATCGGCAAAATAAAATACAAGAAATCAGGACCTGCAATTAATCATGATTAAGGTAAAGCACGAGTAATCATGTCATGTCATAACCTTGTACAGGATCAGGGCAAGACAAGCGGGACTAGACTCCATCCAATCAATCACGGCCAAGCAGATACTACGACTTACTACTTAACTAACTAGGGTTATCACAGGACTAGTTACTAGCAAGATGCAATGAGAATTCCAAGTCCGATTACCTGTTTGTTACTACCTGAGTGATCCCAGCAAGAAAAGAAAAAGATAGCTGGATATAGCAGACACACTGTAGTAAGATACATGTGTCCTAAGGTACCACACTCGACGGCGGGCTGGAAGTGCGCTCATCTCGACGGATAGCAACAAATCCCAATTATATATATATATAAGGCCGGGACCAAAAGGGCAACGGGTAACTGGGAAATTCTCCAACTATTTGATTAATCTAGTCATTAATCCTAGCAATATTCAGTATGAATCCCTGACCGTGGGAAACCAGGGATTCACGTCCTAGACATGATGCAAGACAAGACAAGTTTATTTGTACAAACACATTCATCCACGGTGTCCAGGCCACTTATTCTTGTCAAGTCGGGTTAGCCGTCGCAACAGCATTAAGTTATCAAGTCATGTTACAAGTCAAGTCAAGTCAAGTCAAGTCAAGAGTGCGCCGCCACGGGCCACTATCAAGTTATCAAGATAAATCATGTCAGGGTACTTGTCAGGAGTGCGCCACGATGGGCCACTATCAAGTCAGGTTGGTCATGTCAGGAGTGCACCACTACGGGTCACTATCGTGTTATGCTAGTTCCTTGTCATACCATGCCATGTACAATAGTCATTCCAAACATATTAAGTAAAATCAAGTTCATGACAAAAGGCGTAAGGATATAAAATGGGCGTAAAATGTCTAATAAAGTATCAATATACAGGGCTATAGAAGAGTCAAGCTTAGAGAAATAAAATCAAAACTCCAATAGCCAATGGATTGCCCAAGGGGTCAGGGGGTTGGATTGCGCAGGTGTCAGCTGCGCAGGGTGCCAAGTGCGCAGGGGCACAGGGCACAGGGGCAGATGGCGCATGGGTCATATTGCGCATGAACAGACTGCGTAGGAGTGAACTGCACAGGGGTAGATTGCGCATGAGCAGACTGTGTAGGAGTGAACTGCGCAGGGTGAAGTGCGCAGGAATGGTTGGCGCATGGGGCTGAGCGCAGTTCACCATAGGGCAAGCTGTGCGGTCGGCACTGCACTAAAGAGCGCAGGCCGAGAGGGGCTGCGCAGTCCAGCACTGCGCTAAAGAGCGCAGGCTGCAGGCTGCTACTCCAGGCCGAGAAGAACACCAAGAACACCAAGAATTCAAATTTTCATATCGTTGTCAAATCAAAGCCAAATCTAGATTTTCAAAGGTCTAACTTGAGTAAAATTGAATTCTCTTCCACATGGAAGCATCAAAACCCACAAAAATCTAACCAAAATAGATCAAAACCATGTAAATCCGAAAATAAAGAAATTTAGATCTAGAACAATGGAGACTCCAAATCACAAAATGTCAAGTTCTAATGTTGATCACCATGGCCTAATCTAGCTAATGAACAAATAAAATGTGGTTCTCATGTGGTGGCAAGGTGCACTTGCCTATGGGTGTTGGTGAGTTGTGTAAAGGAAGGAAGAAGAAGGAGATAGAGAAGTAAATAAAAAATAAAGAGAAGAGAGAAAAGTTAGGTGGGATTTAATGAGGGTGGGTTGTGTTGTGTTGAGGGTGGAGCATAGGCTAAGGTGTTCCAATGCATGTTAAACCAAACCAAATCAAATCAAACCAATCATTCTCCACAAAATAAACCAAGCCAGGTAAAACCCAATTACGAGAACCAAAATCCGCAAGTCAAGCCAATTACAAGTACAGGCCAAATCTGAGAAAATAAATACAGGTCTGAAATACATGCAAGCTTGATAAAATACGTATTCAGAATATGGGTGTTACACCTACTAATTGAGTCTCGAAACAATAAATAATTAAAAATATTAAAATTTTAAAAAAATTATAAAAAATAGTTAAAATACAGTTTTTATCATCAAACCTTGCACAATAAGTATTCTAGTAAAGGTATAAGAAGTATAGGAAAGGAACTTGTGCGTTCGTTTTAATATTTAATATAGATAAAATATACACAAAAAAGGGAGGGGCGTATGATACATGAGGGAGAAAAGATTTGAGAGGGTTTAGTTTTGGTTTGGTGGAATTTGATTGAGATTTGATGGTTTAAGTCAAAGGTGTATCTTAAAGAGATTTGATTTGGTCCAAATTAGGAAAGTGGTTATAGGATTTGATTTAAATTAGATTTAATTAATATAACTATATATTAATCCACAAAAATCAATCTAAATAGGTATAAGAGGTTAGGGCACCCTAGAATAAGCTCTATGAACCTTACTTGGACTAGTTTTGGGTCGGTAGAATTTTTGTGATCGATTTGAGTCTAATATGTCTATAGTATCGACTTGTGTGCCATTTTGAAAATAAATAGCACGTTGGAACTCAATTGAGTGGCACACCATTGGCTTATGCGTAGTAGGATCAAAATAGATCAAAACTATATATTGGGTTGAAAATTTTGGATCAGGTTTGGGCCTCAAATCGAAACTGGAAAAATACATCAAAATTATGACGAAAGGTAAAATGGTCATTTTGACCCAAAAAATATAGTGCAAGAAAACATGTTTGAGTAGGACATGATATACTAAAATGAAGGTGGACTCGTCTAGAACACGAATATGGAACTTGTTTCGAGGAATTGGTCAATGTTGTGCTTCAAAAATCGAAGCTACGACAAAGTTCCTATATAGTCATAATTAAAAATAAAATATGTTTAATATATAAAAATTATATAAAATAAATTTTTTTTCCAAAAATCAGGTTGCTTACAATCTACCCACCTTATCCTCGAAATTAAAATAACACTACTATAAAATGCTATAATAAAAATGGTTAAGCTATGAATCTTACCAGAATCCTCAAATAATGTGGATACCGCTCCCGCATGGAATCTTCACGCTCCCAAGTGGATTCTCTTGGAGAATGGTGCTTTCGTGCACCCAAACCAATCTAATTATCTGCCCTCTAAGCGTCTTCTCGCTAGTATCCAAGATAATATTTGGATGTTCCTCGTATGATAGACTGGGTCCCACTTTGATCTCGGAGTGATCAACCTCATAATTGGGATTAGTTACATACCTCCTCAAATGAGAGGCATGGAACACATCCTGTACTCCCTCTAAGGATGGGCGATACAAGATAATATGCCTCTTCTCCAACATGCTTTATATTACCCAAGGGTTACAAACCTAGAGGTACGCCTTCTAACTTGGCCCTTAAGTCTTCTTATATAACTAACCATAGAAAAATCACAATTCTTCCGAAACTCTATCAATACTTAAACTATATACT
Source organism: Iris pallida (assembly GCA_029216955.1). NCBI lineage: Eukaryota > Viridiplantae > Streptophyta > Magnoliopsida > Asparagales > Iridaceae > Iris > Iris pallida. The sequence continues at coordinate 18,002,298 of JANAVB010040817.1, read as the reverse complement.
ATATTCCTATAAGTTACCTCACCAACTTTTATAGTAGTTCAATTAGCGATCCACTCCTTCTACCTATAAGCAATCTATATAATCCTTTCAAGTAAGTCTAACCATTGATACCTATCAGCAGGTAAAGGTCGAGGCTGAACTAGACGTCTACATAAACCTATTAGTCATCCTTCTATTCCTGGCCTACTATTGCAAAGCTAGTCTTATCATATATGGAGATGATATTCCATTCTACTTAGATCTTCTTACTCTATCTAACACTCGTAGATTACTAACCATCCTGACACTATCGTTATATATAATTCCTCTAGCATTTCTAATCTAGGCCCTATCTTAGGCCAAAGATAGCAAAATTTAGTCTATTTATTTCTAGGATTGTTGGTTAGGGTCAGGCTTTATACTGTACTATACTCTAACTTATGCCTTAGAAAAGTATCTATGAAATTTTATCCACCTTAGCTATTTACCTAGTCCTGTGAAGCATGGAGTCATATCTTCTTCAAATGAAATTTTTTATGCATTAATGGTTTTATGCAGTCTTAGGTCCAACCTTAGGTACAAGACATACTAAGCCATTCTATTCATAACAAACTTTCTAAAATATACCACAAGGGGGGTCATGTTTTCTTAAGGCACTATAACTAATACTAAGTTTAACAACCTGAAAATCTTATAGTGGGTCGAAAGGGTTGGGTCGAGGTCGAACCTCGAATTTATGTTGGAATGGTCAACAGTAGTGCGTAAGTAGCTAAGGTTAAGACCCTAGGCCTCTTCTAACTTAGTCTTCCCCGTGTGACAATTACTTCTAGTTGGAAAACTGTAACTAATCTCTACAATCCTATTATATGTTCCCTCCAATTCCTCCAAAACATCTCTATCTAACATAGATAAGGATAAAAGGGTTGTAATCCATTGATCCTAGAGTCTCTTGCTAAAGTTAATTTGCCTATGAGAATCCTATATTACCCATTCGAGCTACTCGGTCTACCTAATAGAGGTATATATCCAATCCTTCCTAACATTCTCTTTCATAATACCCTATCAACTTCAAGCCTAATTTTGTCTCTGATGCAGCCTAAATCTCGAAAAATCAAAATATAAAAGTTGTATATCTTTGTATAGATTTTCAAATATTTTTGAATCACCACAATTGTATTTCGGATGAGAAAGTTATGCCCATTTTGATAAAATGTGTCAAAATTGTCCAAAATTGCTCTTTAGCTCCATTTTGTACTTAGTGTCTCCAATTGTATCCTAAACTAAAATATAAGAATAATGATTAACTTTAGTCATGAAATGAGCATAAAATGGTAGACACTAAGAGAAAAATATATATATAACATTTTATGTTCTCATCACACCCACGCCTGCAACTCGTGCATAAGAGATGTGCTAAGTGCAAAGTGTGCCAAACAAAGTGCCACTTTCTGCCCTTGCATCATTGAGCTCGAGTCTGACTCGCTAAGCCCTTTTGGGGTTTAGCTCCTTAGGAAATTTTTTCATATGCATGATAAAAAGTATAAATGTTTACTTTGTGGAGTTATTCTTTTTTCCACCAAGAAAAAAAAACCCCACACATGACACTCACATGTGCCCACCACACCCCATGTGGACGCCTCAACACAAGCAAAGCAACATATTGAGATATCTGCTTGGTGGTATAGCCGATGTGGGTCCAAAGCCAAAACACCAAGAAGACAACCACAAGTATGTGCTATTATGCACTTTTTTGTGAATCTTAGACTCTGAAGGAGTTACCCTAGTGATGACTCCTTTATTTAGATGGCCTCTAAGTCTCCGACGAGGGCTATGATACTTTACCTATTCAAACAGACAATCCATGCCTGCGAAGCGTTCCTTGTATTTGCATCTTACTAAGTCATTAATATAGTTGTATCTTTACCCTTTATTGTTTTGTAGTATTTAATTTATATTGCGGCATGCTTCTATGTATCTTGTTGGGTCTCTACGAGGATTTGGTTTTCTCGAAGGCTTAAGAGATCTGGCTTATCCGGAGGAGTACGAATCGGGTCCTTACTCTCCAGCCACGCTTGTCTACCGAGTACCCCTGAGCTTGGGTAGGGCCTCACACCTTGGATTCAATCGTCATATTCCGGATTGGTGATATTGAGTCTAATTATCTTATTTTCTGCAATTATTATCTGCTATTTGTCTTCAAAAAGCATAGTGAAGGAATGTGTGTTTGCAACTAATTACAAGCACATGTAAATGGAAAGAAGCCGTAGAATAAGTCAATCCAGCTTCTTGTGGAGAACCTAAAAGCTCTCCTACTTAATCTCGATCGGACAATTAAACTACAATTAAGGGAAGTGAAAGAGATGTAGAAAAAGATGAAGGCATAAGCAGAAGAAGAGGAAAAAGGAGATCAAGGAAGACAGGACAAGAATCCTCTCTTCCTCGATCGTATCTCTCAATATTTCATCTGCTTTTTCTTTTCTTTTCTTATTCGTTCATCTGCATTCACAAATTAATTTACGGTGAAGGTTTTGAGACCATGAGCAGGCCGTCTCGTTCCCGCACCCATTCCTTGTCCGTCGACTTTCTCTCTTATGCCAATCCAGATGCCGCCCCAAACGAGTTGGAAGGTAGTGATCAATCTCCTCCTTCACTGACATGCATGCATACTATGTTGCAGAGACACAAATTAATTACAACGTGATACGTCGACATCGACACGATTTAGACACAGAAGACGGGTACAAATCGTAGCTTATTTTGAAACATCAATACTGCAGAGTTATCTCCTCTAACTCATAGAATGTTAAAATTCAATTAACAACATTCATTTTATTTATTGTGTGTTCTGTATATTAGGCCTGGCAGCCAATGTGAAACTACTACTGAAAGTAGTGCAAGAGCACCAAGAAGATGCGCACAACGACGTGAGCCGGCAGCCCCAGCGCGTGGCCAGCATGCTGACCATCATCGACGACATCCGCTCCCGGGTCCAATCGTCGAAGAACTCCGCACGCATTGCCGAGCTCCGTAGGTGCAACACGGACCTGCGCCGCTCGGCCATCCCGGTGCCAGCAAAGGACGACAAGACGAAGCCACCTCCGGACCCCGCGGCCGAGGAGATGTACAAGCTCCGACGCGAGCTCCTGGGCAGCATGACCGCGCGGAGGAGCCTGGAGACCATGTTCTCTGGGATAGGGAAGGAGAAGGAGATGATTGCGAGGGAGCTCACGAAGAAGGTGCACGAGCTCGCCGGCGCCGAAGAGCTCGTCGGCGATCTCAAGGCGCAGAACGAGGCGCTGTCGGAGAAAGTGAGGGCGTGTTGCAACGAGCATGAAGGAGGTGGAAGGATGATTGCCGGTGGTGGTGGGGTGGACGTGTTGTTGCAGGAGAGGAACAAGGCCTTGTCCGAGCAGCTGTTGAAGGTGTTGGACGGGTACAGGAGCACGAGGAGGAAGTTGAAGGAGGAGAGAATGGAGAGGGAAAGAGTGCAGCTGAGGTTGTTCGGAATGGCCCAAGAGGCGGCGACAGGAGAGGAGACAGTTAGGAGGTTGAGGGAGAGGCTTGGAAGAGTTCAGGAGGAGGATGGAGAATTACTAGAAGTGGATGACCTCCGCTCATTAGAGAAGACGTTCGCCACCTTCTGTAAGAGGTTGTCTCCCAGAGGAAGCCCCCCAAGTGATCGATCATATTCATATATTGGGGCAGGAAGCCCCAAGTGACTTTTTTGCTTCTTAATTTCTTCTCTAGGAGAAGAATAATCTTTCCTTTAAAATCTGATTTTGTAAAAGTTTTGCACCAAAATTAATGTTAATGCCTAAATATACTTTATAGATGGAGCATATTTGCGACAACATCAGCATCAAGTCTACAGAGAATTCAATATCCCTGTCCGGTGGCATTTCCGACAACTCTTCTGGGAAGACATACATAAACTCTGCAATCAAAGGATGAGGCAGCTCCTTCTCTTCAATCATAGCTCCACAAATAGCACCATCACTCTGCCTTGCTATTCCCCTAGCAAACTCAAATACTGGCTCCCTTGGAGGATTGAACACAACCCTACCTCATCTACAATCTATACTAGCGAAGTGCATACTCAACCAATCCATCCCGAGTACAATATCGTAGCTCAGTAGTGGCATTACGAGCAAACACGCACTCAATTTCCGGCCTTGCAATGAAACACTCCGACCCTTGCAAATATCACTGACTAGGATAATACGGCCTCCTCTGGTCATGATCTTGCAAGTCCTACCCAAAGATTCAGCAGGAATATGATGCTTGAGAGCAAATGATACATATATAAAACTATTAGATGCACCACTATCAAATAAAGTTGAAGCTGTAAAGGAATCAAGAAGAACAGAACCTGCTATAACATCTCCGACGGGCTCAGCCTCCTCAACTGCACGGATCCAGAAACTATAGCTAGGATGGGCTTGGATCACTACCAAAATATATCGTTTTAGCGACGCCTAAAAACGTCGCTAAAACAACAAAATACGTCGCTAAATATAATTACCGACGTATTTACCGACGTTTAGGCCTTGTCGCTTTTTTCTTAGTCGCTGATCTTTGAAACGTCGCTGAACGTCGCAAGTACCGACAATCAGCGACGTATTGATACGTCGGTATTTTACCGACGTCTTCTGTCGTTTCGTCGGTACAGTAGCGACGTAGCTAAAGTCGCTACACGTCGGTCTCCGTCCTGGGATTATTACCGACGTTTTACCGACGGTTTTCGACGTATAAGTATCTCCGACGTATCATGACGTCGGTAAACGTCGGTACTCTTGATCATTTTCTTTGCAGCTTTACTGTCGGTAAACGTCGCAAAGTACGTCGCAAGACGTCAATAATCGTCGGTAAACGTCGGTAGCCTGGATATTTTTTGCAGCTTTACCGTCGGTAAACGTCACAAACTTGCGTCGGTAGACGCCGGTAATCGTCGGTAAACGTCGATAAATTTGCAAAAAAAATAAAAAAAAATAAAACACAGAATGTCCTTTTCTCCCTGCAGTTTAAAAAAATAACCATAAACACAGAATGTCCTTCAGGCAGAGTATCATATACATTAGCAGCTATTCAAAAAGCTGCAGTGAATCCATAAATGGAAGAACTCCATTCTGCTCTAATCATAAACTGTAATGTATCATATCTAGCATGCTTCAACATCCCAAAATATGCAAGAACATACCCACAGAGAACCGACAAATATCTAAGTCACAAACGTATGATGATACAACCAAATAACCAAAGTCTACACACAACCAACAAATAGAATAGGATCCAACAAATAGGATCCAAACATCCAAGTCTAAACAACCAACAAATATCCAAGTCACAAACATACGATGATACAAACACAAACAAACAGTCACAAATGATCAAACAAACACAAACAAATAGTCCTAACTAGGACTACTACTGATCTGGTGCAGGAGGGGCACCGCCCTGACGAAGGCGTAAAAACTCCTCATACTCCGCAAGTGAAATCGATACAGATGGAGCGCCAGTCGGTGGAGTCGGTGTCGAAGAAGAAGGCGGTAGAGGCGGCGGAGTCGACGACGATGAAGGCGCACCCAGAGTACCAGCATGCTCCAACGCTGTAAGTCGCTGGTTGTATGAATCCATGATAGATAACATTCTACCACTGCTCTGGACCATCGAATCCTGCGCCAATCTCACCCTCTCGGCCATGGTCACCTGTCCTGTCTGCAACTCCGTCACCGTGCGCTCTAACCCTCCAACGGCGCGCTCTGTCCTCTCAGTCGTCTCCCTGAGGTCCATAATGCCGCGGTCGAGCGCATCCAATCGTGCTAGCAGCGCAGGATCGTCCGTAGGATGCTGAGACTGCTGCTCGATCTGTCGTAGCAGGTCGTCACGGAGAGACTCCATCATCTGGTGGACTCGGGCAGACTCCTGGGACGGCTGTGGACCATGCACACTAGCAGGAGATGTCCTAGAGGACTGGGTCGCAACTAGGACGCCATAGGATCCCGTACCGTAGTACGTACCCCTACGGAGGCCACCAGCGGCGGTCATCCACAGCTCGTCCTCCGACGGAGCTTGAGTGGGCTGCGAGGAAGTACCGGCCTCTCCTGCATCAGGTGCACTAGCAGCCGCCCGTTCCCGCAGCCTCTTATACTCGGCCTAGAAAGTATGGATAGTACTCTATGATTTCTAATTTCTAATTAATGTACTTATTTTTACTAACTTCATGAATATTTATTTGCATCATATTTACTAAGTTATATTAAAATGGACACGAAGTATTAAATTAAGATAACGTATTGTAATACTTACATAGGTCTGCTCGGCCCTCTCGTCAATAAGGACTCCGCCCTTCCGATGGGTGGCCAGAAAGACGGTCACCATGTCGGCGTTACCGACCTTCCTTACCTGTAATTAAATATATTATCTTAGTAATAATTTATCGGATTTGCATTAAAATAATATTTCTAAAAGAGAAAGACATACCAGACGACGGAAATGTTCCGTCATCGGAATCGACCCACCGCACCACTTCGAGGCATGTTGCCTAGCCGCCTTAGCCTTCTCCGACTTCTCCTTGTACCTTGGCTCGTTGAATCGAGCCTTCATCGCATTCCACTGATCGGGGGTGATCCAACCTTGGATCGGCTTTCCGGCACGATCACGATCCTTCTGATCGTTGATAGAGTCGCGGATCAGCTTGGCAGCGACGGAAGGAAACATCCCCTCGATCTGCTCGGCCCGGTGCGGCGGATAGTAAAACATATCCTAGAACAGTACGAAACCAAATATTTATCAGTTATATATAATATGCATAAATTAAATGATTCATGTTAAAAACAAATCTATTTTAACCTTGAAGCGCGTAAACCAGAAGTTCTTCCTTTCGTCTGGAGCATCAGAGTAGTTAATCCAGGGACCACCATAATTATGCCTCAGCATATCGCCTAGGCGTCTCTGTACCCCTGAAGGACGATATCTATACATACATATTATATTCATGAAAAAGTTAATTTATGATAAAAACAGAAAGAAAGAAAAAATAATAAACCAAAATACCTACTTTGTACCGTCGGCCCAGATCTCCGTCCTCCCCTCCTCCGGAGGTGCGCACGCATCATCTTCATGATGCTGGTCGGCCGTCGGCGCATCCTCCTCGGCCATCTGCTCATCCGTCTCCATCGTCGTATCAACATCAGGAACGCTAGACGGGGGAGCCCTCTCAACAGGTCTGGAACTACTCGTCCCAGGAGATATGCCACGTGACGTCGTCCCAACCGGCCCAGCTACTGTCCGATATGGAGGAGTAATCGACGACGAGGATCCAGAGCCGGTACCAATAGGAGGTACCGAAGGCAAACTCCGTCCCCTAGCAGTACCTGTAGGAAGTACCGGATGATCCCGACCTCCTCGTGGCCCTCGCAAATGTCCGCGACGACCTGCCATACCTGATAACAGCATATGATAGTACAAGATATAATAGAGACTAGAAATATGACAGTACAACAAATAATAGAGACTAGAAATATGACAGTACAACAAATAATAGAGACTAGAAATATGACAGTACAACAAAGATAATAACCAAGGTAACATATGATGATACATTCTACAATAAACATCTAAGTCCAGATAATATCTCTCTCAATCATCTTCAGAATAATCATCTTGTTCGTCTTCCTCGACCTCATCTTCCTCTTCCTCCTCATCTTCACTTTCGTCTTCACCTTCGTCGGCTTCGCCTTCCTCTTCGGATAATTCTACATCTTCTACATTATGTGTCGTGTAATGCGTAACTTCCGTGGAGTCCACATCGACAATATTGGTTACAGGAGGTAGCTCGTCCTCCTGGTAAGCTTTTTCATCAACATCAAAAGTATCTCTAGCTTTAGTCTTGCATACTGCCCACCAGTCAGACTTCGTTGCTCCCCGTCTCGGATAAGCTGTAAAATACACGAGCTGAGCCTGAGTTGCTAGGACAAACGGTTCGTAGCCTTGATATCTACGCTTGTAGTTTATATCCACAAGACCATGCTTGTCAATTTTCCAGCCTTGATTTTCAATCGGATCGAACCATTCACACTTGAACAACACGATATTTGCAGGTTCTCTGCCATAATTATATGACAACTCCACAATCTCTCGCAAGATGCCAAAAAAATCATTTCCTGGATCGACGTCTTTGTAGTTCGAAGACTTGATACACAAACAACTGTTCTTCGTGGAATCAAGATCCAGGAAGCTGTCTCTGATCGGAGCATTTGTCGACTTGAACCGAAAGCCATTGACACAATAACTTGGCCATGTTTTAACAAAAGTAATTGGTCCCTTGGCAAGAGTTCTAATTAATTCAATCTCGGGTGAAATTAGACGATCGACCTGAATATCAAAGAAGAGATAATAAGTTATTTATTGCGCAGTTGCATTAGAAGAGGCCAGTAAATATTACCGAACTGCTTACATATTCGCTCAACCAAGAAGGAAAATGACGTCTCATTTCTTGTTCTAATGCTTCGTCTGTTAGGTAGGGTCTAACCAGCCTCAACTCATCATTATATGTGCTGGAAAACAACGAAGCATTAGAACGATTAGTACAATAATATTAGCTTATACTATTACATTGAGATGACGTAAACTCATCATTCCTTACTTACCCTTCTAGCTTCTCCACTTCATCCTCGTCGCAATTGAGTAATACATACAACTGAGCAGCCCTTAGCTCTTCGTCATTCAAATATCTCTTCTTCATTTTTCCCGAAGGCTTTCCGGACGCATTGAATACTTTCAGTATTCCATCATTAAATTCTTGATATCCGTCGTCGTTTCTCGGAGCCCTCGTTCTATTCGTAGCAACATGAGGTTTGAAATAGGAGGAGCAGAAATTTGTAATCTCCTCGAGAATATAGGCTTCACAAATAGAACCCTCGACCCGAGCCTTATTTTTTACCTTTCTTTTTAGGTGATTCAAATGTCGCTCGAACGGGTACATCCATCGATATTCGACGGGTCCACCAACACGTGCCTCGTAGGAAAGATGAATCGGCAAATGCTCCATAGAGTCGAAGAATCCAGGAGGAAACACCCTCTCTAGCTTGCACAGTGTTACCGCAATGTCCTTCTCTTGCTTTTCTAGACGATCAACGAGCAATTTCTTAGAACAAAGGTCCCTGAAGAATATGCTAAGCTCCGTCAATGGATCCCAAACTGCCTGCGGTAAGAATTCCCGAAATGCAATCGGAATTAACCGCTCCATGAATACGTGACAATCATGGCTCTTCATACCTGTCAGTTTGTTCTCCTTGAGGTCGACGCATCTTCTCAAGTTTGAAACATACCCATCTGGAAATTTCAGACCTTGAATCCACCTACAAAGCCTCACTTTATCCTCCTTCTCCAGTGAGAAAATTGCCTTAGGCTGCTTCAACTTTCCATTCCCGTCCTCTATCAAATGCAATGCAGGACGTCTACATATTTCTTTCAAGTCCAATCTAGCCTTAGGATTGTCTTTCGTCTTCCCCTTTACGTCCATTACAGTATTAATTATGTTGTCAAACACATTCTTCTCAATATGCATGACATCAAGGTTATGTCTAATCAGATTGGTGCTCCAGTATGGCAGATCCCAGAATATACTCCTCTTCGTCCAGTTATGAGTGCGACCAAATCCGTCACACTTGTAGCCCGTAGCAGGCTGCTCAATAGCACTTGGTAAATCTCTAACCTCCTCCCATATCGTGGCTCCGCACCACCTTGTCGGTGGATCACCCTTCTCCACAACGCCAGCACGAAAAGCATTCTTGTTCCTCCGGTACGGATGATCCTTCGGCAGGAATCGTCGATGACAATCGAAGAAGCACGGTTTGCCTCCGTGTTTCAAACGGAAAGCCTTAGTGTCGTCCATGCAACACGGACATGAAAGACGACCATGCGTGCTCCATCCAGATAACATTCCATAGGCCGGAAAGTCGTTGATGGTCCACATAAGTGCTGCCCGCATCTGGAAATTTTGTTTTCTAGATACATCGTACGTGTTGGAACCTACTTCCCACAGCTGATTCAACTCATCAATCAATGGTTGTAAATAAACATCAATGTTCCTTTTCGGATTGTTCGGACCTGGGATAATAACGGTGAGGAACATATATGGAGTCTTCATGCACATCCAAGGCGGTAGATTATACGGGGTGACGATCACAGGCCAACACGAATACTGGGATCCTGAAAGTCCGAATGGGGTAAAACCGTCAGAGCAGAGACCCAATCTAACATTACGCGGATCAGAAGCAAAATCTGGATACTCTCGATCAAAGTGCTTCCATGCTTCTCCATCAGATGGGTGATCCAACACTCCTTCGGTATGTTCCCGCTTATGCCAACTCATGTTTTCTGCAGTTTCCTTCACCATAAACAACCGCTGCAAACGCGGCGTCAACGGCAAGTAGTGCATCGAAGAGGTAGGCTTCCTGGTACCGACAGACTTTCCTCTACCACAGGCCTTGTAGCGATCGACACCACAAAATCTGCAGGCGTCTTCATCCTTGTCGTCTTTGTAGTACAACATGCACCCGTTGCGACAGGCATCGATTTTTTCATATCCCATCCAGAGCGATCTAACCATCCTCTTAGACCGGTAAAAGTCTTTAGGCAACTTCGCACCCTCAGGCAATATTTCTATAAGCAACTCCATAATACGGTTGTAGCAATCTTGCGACATGTTAAAATCGGACTTGATGCTCAACAATCTTGTAACCACCTCCAACGGTGAATGATCCTCACAACCAGGATATAATGGAGTCCTTGCATTCTCCAGCAACTCCATGAACTGTGCAGCATCGGGGTTCGGTGCCTCCTCAGGTGCATCATGATCATCCGGATCGAAACTAGGCCCGGCCGCGTCAAAAACCATGTTCACCAACCCATCGTCGTAAGGAGCGTTGTTGTGGACATCAACATAAGGCTCGTACTCCGATGCTAAAGACACAAGTTCTCCGTGCTCGCTCCACTGATAGTAATTCGGCGTGAAACCCTTCGAGTACAAATGATACGTGACATCCACTTCTGGATGATATTTCAAGTTACGACATCTCACACACGGACACTTAATTTTGGTACCGTCCATGTACTGAGGGAACGCCTTGGCAAACTGCAGGAACTGGTGTACACCCTCTATGAATTCATCCCGCACACCGCACATGTCATCAGGATGACGGTTGTACATCCAAGTACGATTCCGCAGATAGTAATTCAGCTCCATAATTCTGTAAGATAGATACATCAAGGTAGTGAATGATATGCAAGTGTCAAAGCTTTTCCGATGGATTGTATTTATCTTTTCATCCATTCATTCATGCATTGCATTTATCTTTTCAGTTTTGCATATCATTACCTACTATTATACATGCATACTTTATATATACATCAAGGTAGTAATACTAGTTGATGTTCTGAAAAGGAGAGTGCGATGTCTAGTAGAGGATTCTTTTTTTTGAGGAGCTGTCATATCATGGAAGTCAATATAAAATAAAAGAAGTATACATGCAATTCTATATGATTCCTAGGCCAATCAAGGTCAAAGTCAACTATTGGTCAACTCGATCAACAATCTAGTAAAATGAATGAATATTAAGGCAGTTTATTTCGTAAGTAGTAATTCATATCCATATCCAATTGAGGATAATTCTGTAAGATAGATAGATGCACATTGCAGTCAGTGAATGAATATTAAGGCAGTTTAGATATGGGTGCGCAATTTAGATAGAGGTCAGTAGAGAGCGACAGTTTAGAGAAAACTGAGATTATTGGTGAGGTATAATTGTACTTGTAGGAGTACACGACACCAACTGTCCAATATCGACCCTTTGGGTCTACAAGAGTTACTTCACTCAGTTTGTCAAGACAAGTAAAACTTTTTAAATTAATACCCAATATCGACCCTTTGGCCTGTGCTTGAGCAGTATCCTAACTCAAACTATCTATCCTAACTAATAAATTAATATCCTACTTTAACATCTACTAACTCTCATATTCCTTCTAACATAAACTAATATCCTAATCTTAACTAACCCTTTAACTGAAACTAATATCTAAATAATGCTAATCATGAACTAACACCCTAACCTGGAAGTCCACACTGCTTAAGCACAGGCCATAGGCCAAGTTATAAGGCAAAATGCAGGCAACTGCCTGTAGCTACAAGGCAAAACCAAATGTTGACGGTATATATACCGTCAACATTTAAAAAGTTTACTTGTCTTGACAAACTGAGTGAAGTAACTCTTATAGGCCCAAAAGGTACTCTATACACTCTTACTTATACAAGCCTTTTGAGGCAATCAGCGTTATACTAGATTTCCGAAAAAAATCTATAACTCTGATAGGCCCAAAAGGCTTGGCATAAGTAAATTTAATTTCTAAAGAATGGCTCAAAACACTGTACCAATCATACCTATATTTCTAAGATACTCTATATACTCTAGGTACTAGGACTGAACTAACTCTCTAACACTCTAATGATACTCACTCACATATACCCACTCTTACTTAGGAATACTAAGATCTGACACATACTGATAATCACACACACACTAACACTCTCATTAAGGCAGAGTCATGGGAGAGGTCAAAATTATGGAAGAAAAGAAAGAAGAAGGATTCAGAAAAGAGAATAGCAGGGAGTTTCTCTCCTCTAGACCCTCAATTTATAGGTACAGGCTAGAGCACTGTCAGCCATAGATGATGTTCTGATTTTCAAAAAATCATACGTCGGTGACACTTCAATTGAAAGCGATGAATCATGCTAGGTATCGTGAAGTATACCAATTCTTAACGTCGGTGACACTTCAATTGAAGTCGATGAATCATACGTCGGTGACACTTCAATTGAAACCAGAACTTACAAGTCTTAGTCTTGGGTTCTTAGTGACCATCTTTCTAGAGTTGTTACTTGGTCAAGAGGATCTTATTTTAATTATCCTATTTTTTGATGGGCTCATCTTTGGACTAATAGGATATGTTCCCAAATGTTGATCCTCAAAATCATGCTAGGTATCGTGAAGTATACCAATTCTTAACGTTGTTGTTATTATTATTATTATTATTATTATTATTATTATTATTATTATTATTATTATTATTATTATTCACATACGCACCGACACTCTAAACAGTTACTAACACTCCGACCTGAAAACTACCCTAGTGGTGATCACCAAGTATGTTTTATTTTCTTGTAGTGGTGTTTGTGCGTGTCGTGTGTTTCATGTCTGTGTGTGTGCATGTCGTGTATGTCGTATCGTGTCTGTGTCAGCACGTCAGGAGGAGGGAGTTAGGGTTAGGGTTTACCTGCGTTGGTCGGGGTCGGGTCGGGGTCGCCGGGGCTGGAGCAGCGGTGGATACGGGTTGGCGTCGGAGTCGGGTCGGTGTCGACGAGGATAATCAACGGTGGAGGGGGGACGCCGGAGAAACGGGGGTCGCCGCAGGGAAGGGGGTAGCCGGAGGGAGGGGTCGCCGGAGGGAGGGGGTCCCTGGAGAGGAGAGAAAAAGGGGGAGAGAAATTTGGGAAGCGGGAGATTGAAAATTTTAGGTGAAAGAAAATAAAAGATTGATCGGGTGGAACCCTATATGAAACATTTTAGCGACGTCCACAAAGGACGTCACTAAACGTCGCTATTCAATAAAAAACTGGCGACGTCCCTAATGTGGAGTCGCAAAATGTCGCTGAGTTAAACAAAACAGCGACGTTTTGTGACTAGACCGCGACATCAGCTTTCCAAAGCATAATGTGTGGCGCTAACGGTCGCTAAACGTCGCTGATAGTGACGTTCAGCGACGTTTTATAAAACGTCGCTAAATTCACAAATATTACCGACGTATATGACTTGCGTCGCTAAATTCGTCGCCAATACGACTTATTTTGGTAGTGGATGGACTGAAAGTATATATATATATATATATATATATATATATATATATATATATATATATATATATATATATATATATATATAATCAAAAAGAAAATTTATATGGAAAAAAATGTAATTTTTTTTTGGGTGGGATCATGCCCACTCCAAGACAACCTTGGATCCGCCCCTGAGCATCAAAACTCCATATTCCAATTTCTTATCAAATGATTTTGGAATTTCACATTCTTTATGTAGCATTTAAGCAGTAGTTTGTACGTAGTAGTTGGGCTATATATGGATTGAGATGCCCTCTTATTGTTCTCGACTCCAAGTCAATGGATCCTGCAGCAGACAAGATTTAAGACGTAATTGCTGCATGATCAAGGTTTACTTCCATAATATGTTCTAGTGTATTTTTAAAGTGTTCTTCTTGTGTATATATGTGTCCGACACGACACGACACGACCCGACCCAGACCATAATAGAGAGTGATACATTTGCCAACGCAACCAAGACAATAATAGAGAGTGATACATTTGCCATTTAATTAGTGAACTTGAAGATTTCTCCAGAGGTATGAAGTAGAGAATGTGTATATGAATCAGTCGAGGTTTGCTCCCTTCGTGTAAGGGCGGAACCAGGAATTCATAGAGTCTTGTGCTGAACAAAAATTATTTTATACTTGGTACAAAAAACATTGACAATATATAAGACAATGTCAACGGATCAAACATTCTTGTATGATATTGACAAAAGATTAATTGTGCATACAAGAAAGACACGTTTTATTGAAGCTGAAGATTAGTTGTGCATACAAGACAGACGTTCTCTATTGAAGATGGACTATTTGGTTCTTCGAAGAATAAAATTCATCTATTATTGAATCTGAATCTATAGTTTTTGAGATCCTTTTTGTTAGTCCAATGATTGTATCATATTTTTTAATATGCTAATCGATTAAGTTTAACAATATGTAGTATTCATGTAATCACTATATTGTTAAGACTTAAACTTAGTATTGTCCTATTGTGCATTAAATATATCATACTGTTTTGCTCGTCTAATATGTATTTGCAGACCAGTAGTAAGAAATATCAAACCAGGACATGTAATGAAGAATTTGTTCCTACAGAAAAATATTGCTCCCACAAGAAACATGTCAACATTTGAAAACTTGGAAACACCATGTACAGAGAATAGATGCTTGTGAAAACTTGGAAATCCATGTACAGACTCATCGATCCTTGTCAATGTTTGCTCGGCTCCCCACAACAAACATGCAAATTCTTTACAGTTATGTACCCACAACATTTTATAAATCATAAACATTGATAAACAGTTGGAAAATGGCAATAAATCGATGTTTGTTAAAACTTTGTGCGTTTGTGACATTACAACAAACAATTGGTATGCAAAGATTAAAATACCTTATATATGTGGGTTTTCTCCCGATATATAGTAGTTCGATGACAATCAAGAGCAGCTCGAAGACATCCAGAGCCCTTGCTTGCAGCATGAAAATAAATTGAACCAAAGGAGAAGATGAAGAAAGGAGAGAAGCTGTAAATATGAGTTATAGAGAGAGGTTGAGTGAGAGAGAAGTTTCCGTATGCTGGATGGGATTGGGGCTATAAGGGGAGTGGGGAGGAAGGGCTCCAGGCTGGAGAAGGGGGAGGGGATGTCTGACGTCGGGGAGGGGACATTTGTAGACTTGTTGTGGAGAGAGAGAGAGAGAGAGAGAGAGAGAGAGAGAGAGAGAGAGAGAAAGAGAGAGAGAAAGAGAGAGAGAGGGAGAGCTGGTTGTATTTACACCATTCTTTCATCATTACATACAAAAATCAAAACGAAAATTTTCATCTAAAGCATAAATATTATTATATATTGTATAGAAAGTACAAATTTCCATAAAATTTCAAGTGAAGCATTAGAACGCCCATAGGATAGACGTTTTGCTTTTTTTTTACCACGTCAAATGAAAATGCCGAAGTTTACGTGGACTTTTTTTTTCGCTGCTCCTTTTGTCAGTTGACGTTGCTCCTTTTGTCAGTTGACGTTGCTTTTCGCAGTTGAGGTGACCTTTACCGATTTCAGTGAAAGGGAATATACTAGCTGTCACGACCCGCACCCTAGAGTTAGGGTACGAGAATGTAACAACGCACAGCCTACGCCGCAGTGTCGACGGTAGAACGCTGTCCTAGGTCTCATGCATCTAACAGTATAAGGATAAGCAGTTTATACTCCCCGAATGGGGGTGACATAGCAAAATGTAAACTCAATCACATCTAAGGTAGAGCATAATAGAAGATAGATAAAATATGAAATCCAAAAGAGATACAGCAGATAGAAGTCTAAGTGTCTAAGATACACAAACCCAGAAATATATCTCAAAGCTCAAATACAGAAATCCATAAATACAACTCAAGACAACTGAAAATAAACTGAGCAAAATCCTAGCTATCTATACAACCTCTACTGTGTCTCCTCTAGGCTAGCAGGCAACCTCCATGCTATCTGTAAAATTTATCAACAGGTCCAGTCAGGACAGGAGCGAGCATATTACATCTCAACAGTTCATAGTAGGTTAGAAAATATAATCATACAGTAAAGTAAGATACAGGTACTGAAAGAAATGCTGTATGTAAACAGAGATAGAGCTGTAATAGAAATATCTACTATAAATAGAGACTAACAGTGGCTAGTGAGTCAGAGTACAATATAGACATGTAAATGGTATAGGGGATTCTGATAAGACACTATGGAAGAGATTCTGATAAGATACTACTTGGGTATTATTCACATGTCTACTTCTACTCCCCCGTACCCCCAATCAATACACAAGGATCCAACTAGGTTATGTTATGATTCCATGCAAAGGCCCCCGAAGGGTGATACACGGATGTCCCATAAATGGGGATTTTAGGAGATTCTAGGATACCCAGTAAATGGGATAAGAGATTCTAGGAGACTCTGTGATCATAAGAGTATATGTCACAAGTGATCAAAGAACCAGTGAAGCATAGTGATACGCCATGCAAGTGAAACGTACAGAACATGTAGTACCCGATGCTCCCTAAGGATAACATCTCAAGAAGGGATCCATATAATACCAATCCGTGTGACCAACGTGACAGTACAAGTAAAGTAATTTAATACAGGAAATAATTCTAAGCAGGATATGAAATGATCAGAGAATGTACTCGCCTGATAACCTGAACAGCTGATAAGTATAGGGGGTCCAACTGAAGCCACAGAGTCCTATTTAAAGCAACACAGGTTACAAGGTGTTCAAGTTGTAATAAATGAATCTCTACAAGCAATCTATATTATCCTAGGTTCTTCTAAGTCAAAACAACTCTAGGTCGACTCCGGCCAATAATCTAGTCAAACTAGGTCAAGTGTTGACTTACAGTTGACTTTGGGTCAACTGGTCAACTCTGGTCAAACAGGGTCAATTCTAGTCCAATTATTAAAGATATAAAGTGCACTTCGTTATTGGTACGTCGAAACTTACGACACGCAAATCGAGATGAGATGATCAACGGTAAAGTTGATAATCTTATTATAGTGATCCACGTGTCCATCTTGTCAATTTCAGCGATGTGAGATCAATGAATTGACTGAGCTCAGTTTCGTTGTACTAATCCCGAAATACGAACATTATAAGAATTAATTAATAATTAATTATAAAAAGGTTAAACTCAGAGAAATTATCAACAAACATTGTCGGATGATGAAATAAACATCGCCAACGTGTCCAGAATAGTCAAATTAGCTAGGATAGCCTACCCATCGGTCCAATTTGAACACACGAGCAAAAAGGTAATTTCGGGTCAAAACGGTATCCGTGTCGGAGCCGTTTTGCACCGAAATACGTGCAAGAAAACAAGTCCATAAAATAGAATAAATTATATGTCCACGAAACCAGAATGATGATACGATCCCAACGGTATCTCCAGAATTGGATTCCGTTGACCCGATCTCAATTTTGTCCGTTGACCAGAACTTGGAATTCTGGTTTGCACGGAAATGCGTGTCGGAGCCAATGTTCTCAAAACTCAGCAAACTATATGTCAACGAGTCCAGAATGACGATACGAACTCAACGGTATATTCGGAATTGGATTCCGATGAGCCGATCTCAAAATGACTCGTTGAGCCAGATATTGTATCCGACTAACACCGAAATGCGTGCCAGATCCAATGTCCACCAAAAACTAGCAAATTATATGTCACCGAGTCCAGAATGACGATACGAAATCAACGGTATATCCGGAATTGCATTTCGATGAGTTGATCTCAAAAAGTCCCGTTGACCAGGACTGTGGGACCCACTTTGCACTGAAAAACGTGCCAGGGCCCACGTTCTCCAAATCTAACAAATTTTATATAAAAACATGCCAGAACGACGCCACGGGTCTAATGGTGGTGTCAGAAATGAAATCTGGAGTCCCGTGTTCAAAAATAGAATTTTACAAGTTGGAAATTACGAATTCGGACGGCCAACTTTGGCGTCGAATTCAACCAATCAAACAAGCTCACAATAAAACGAAACTGGAGGGGTAGCAAGAGGGTTATACCAGCTTCGCACAGGAACTAGTAGCACGCCAAACGGAGCTGCGGTGGAGGAGGTACAAGCTGACGAAGTTGACCCCGCAAAACTGTCCAAAATTAATACAATTTAAACGGTCAACTTGGTGGCCGGTTTTGATGTATCAAACGATAAAATTTACAGACGAAAATTGACAGAAATAAAGGTGGATATACCGAGATTGTGACGGAGCAAAGAAATCGCCGATCCAACGGTCAAATTCTCGGAAAAACGTGCGCGATGTCTTTGCGACGGAAAGCAAATTCTGCCCGCGCGTGCGCACGTGCGCGCCTGTGCAGCGGTACAGCTGCTGCTGCTGGCCGGGGGCTCGTGCGGCCAGCCTAGCCGGCAGTGACGGCGGGGACGGTCAGCGTGGCCATGGCGAGGGTCGGGGTGGCCACGCGATGGTGGAGGTGGTGATGATGGCTTGGTGGTGGCGGCCATGGTGTTGATGGTGGTGGATGATATTGAAGAGGAGGAGGAAGAAGGAGAATGGTGCGGTGGAGGAGGGTGGTTCGTCGGGCTCGGCCAGGAAGGAATGGAGGTCCGGCCAGGGAGGAGCTCGGTGTAGTGGTGGTGGTGTTGTTGTAGTAGCTGTTGTTGTGTTGTTTTAGTTTGTGTAGGAAAATTATTAGGAAGAGAAAGAGAGAGAGAGATAATAATTGAAATGAGGGGGAGAGAGAGAAAAAGCCTTCCCTCGAAGTTAGGGCCGGCCAACCCATAGGGGAAGCAATTGTTGGCTGCTATGGAGGAAAATTAATGGTTGGGATTACATGAGAGAATCCAAAGGCTAGAATTAATTAGACGGAAAAGGCCATTCCTATGGAAATTTAAATAAATAGAAATTCCAATAAATATTGAAATAGGTAAACAAGATATTTAATATTATTTTTGGACCGAGAAAGTGAGGGTGTCATGATGGAGGGTAGCACAAAGCTGGACTGGACTTGGTGGAGCCGAATTGGGTCTAAATCCGACATGGCGAAATAATCGAATAAAAATAGGTGTTGATGATCATGAGTAAATAAGTAGCACATGGGGATTCCAATAAATGTGACACAAGTAACATACGGGTAGTAGGCTCAATGTGGGCTATGTCCATAATTGGGGCTGACAGGTTTTGGTCGACAAGGTACCCAGAAATCAAGTTGGAAAATGAATGTGACACCGTAGGGTGAAATAAAATCGGGTCACGTGTCAGAAAAGTTGTGCGAAGCAAATGGAGCACAAAATGACGTGTCTGAGTGGGACACGAAGGTCAAGGGCGAAGAGTGTCTCGAGTAGATCATTCATGAGAAATTGGTTTCAAGAAACTGACTGGTCTTGCGCTCCCAAATTAAAAGTCACGATAACGTGCTGATAATGATCAAGGAATAGAGTGGGAAAATCAATTAATGATCAAATGGTCTAAATCGACCCGAAGTTCTGCGAAGCAAAAAGAGCACAAGGGAACAAGTCTGAGTGGGACACTATATACCATCATGAAGGTAATCCTGTCCACTCCAAAACTCGTGAAGAAGATTTCCAGAGTTGAACATCCCTGACACTCCAAATATCAAAGGCACAAAAAAGTACACTTAAGGAAAAATAACAGAATAAATTATTTATCGAAACCAAACAATCAGAAAATAAAATAAAATAAAATAAAAAGTCAACCCGAAATTTAGGGTGCTCACATCCTACCCACCTTATAAAAATTTCGTCCTCGAAATTAAAATTGTTCATACTCCTTCTAGGTCTAACCCCCACAATCAAGTCCCAGAACTTAAATAAAATATACCATCAAAAAGGATGGCATACAGGGTCATGACATACGGTGGTAGTGAAGTCTCATCTAGGTGTACTAGTCATACTAACCAAAATGTCATCGGGTATCAAAACACACAAACAATCTAGGGTGCTAAACTAGAAAAGTCACAGAAATAACAAATCATCAAAACTGTAAGGCGGTCTACCATCCTATGTGAAAACTGGTACTTATCATAAAAAAAATAAAGAAAAGTAACTACCAATTATCAAAATCAAAAGTTAAAGAATGAAAGTCACTTGCATGGAAATCCAATCACAATACGTATATATATAGAGTGTGTTAGAGAGAAAAAAAGCTAGCATTATGTAAAGGTCATGTGGTTCGTGTGTGTATGGGTGTATGTGGACATGTTCATATGATTAGATAGTAGGCATGTGTATAGGAGGATTTGGGTTTCAAAACAACAGCTATCAAGTTACACTACTCATGGCATATTGGTTAAACAATCTACAATACACAACCTATTTACTCATAACATGCATGGCTAACCATATACATATATATATGTAAAGAGTTAGAGATTTAGTTATGTATCTACATACATTATAACATGTATGCCTAAACTCTATATATATATCTATATAGGTATATGAACACAACATAGAGAGAAAGGGTTATGTTTACATGGCAGTGTATACTAAGTTAGAGTGTGTGTGTCCTTGTACAGGATTATAGCTTTAGAATTGAAAGGTTAAATCCGATTTTAGTTCAGCATTTACATACAAAATCTGAAAATAAGCTAGCATTTAAACCAGTGCAATATTAACATAATGCAATTTTAGATTTTAGGGTTTTTGAAATATCACAACCAATCTCAATGCTCCCAATACATCCTGACGTAATAGAAATAAAACCCTAACATACTATCCATACATTTATCTACGCACACAGTTCAATATTACATGTTAAATATGAAATCGAACTAAACATGGAAATCAATGTAAAAATGTTAACATGTATTCAGTTTTATGATTTTGGAAAAATTCGAACATCAAACCAACCCAATGTTTATCACAACCTAACATGTAAGATTCTGAAACCTAAATTTATATCCCTACATACCACAATGTATATAGCTAAAAATATTACATTTAAGAAAAATAAAACAGCAATTTGAACTAAACATTTGGAATTCAGTATTAAGGGTTAATATGCACACAGTCTCAGATTGGACAAATTCAAACACAAAACTCAACCAAATTTTTTTGAATTGAAACCCTATGTATAACATACATGTGCAGTGATATAAATAAAACTATTATCATGAAATTTATATTTAAATTACGAATTTAGCTGGAGAAAGCAGAGAACCAGAAATATTGGAATTTTGAAAATTTAACATCAACGACATATTAATATGTATTCATATAGATGGAAATCAAAGTGTAGCATGCATACGTGTCAGGAAAGTATCCACTATATAAATTCATATATATTCTCATGTCCCAATATAAAAATTTAATTCTACGTTAAGACCAATATTTAGATTCCTACCAAGATTATAAAGTATGTGATTGACGAAATCAAGACAGTTTTATTATCATTATTACTTAATACGAGAATAATAGCAAGAAGGAAATAACAATGAAATCTGTTCTGCTTATCTGTTTAAAGAAGGAACCATTTTGAAACCCAGAGTTAAAATATCAAATCCAAGATAAAGTCTAGCAAAATCATCGATTCATTGTATTAAGAAGAAATTCATGGTAAGAAGTTACACAAGGTTCATAAAAAATAGCTAAAGCTACTCCTAAGTTAAATAATGAGAAGCAAAACAAAACAAATAATAATTTTTTTTGAAGGACTGAAACAAAAGTAGAGAAAATATGTTCGAAAACATTTAAGGTACAATCTAATAATCATATGCGTCTATCCAAAATCATGGTACTCTAAATCCTCGTCATACTAGTAAGCAAGGCTACGATAATCACAGAGTCCTCGACTTAGGCACATACCTCTAGAATCATGGTATTTAATATTTTCGCGATGCCGCTAGCTTGGCCGCGAAAACCTTAAATTCCCACACCCGAGAAATATATCTAAAGTCAGACTATATGTCCTCACCATGCTGGCTAATGTAACTATAGAAGACTAGATTCCAAGACTCAGATGACCTAGCCCATATAATTTCATCTTGATAAAAATTAAATTAAATCAACAATGAATACCCAAAAATTAAATCAAATTTATCAACGAACATCAAGATTCAAAAATGAACAAAAATCCTTCAAATCATATAAATACGAACTCGGATGCAACAACTAACAACAAGATTCAAAATTCAACGATCTTTCATCAAAATCAAGAAATATAAACTCAAATTCAACAATAATCCATCAAAATCAATTTCAACAACAGAAAGTAAAGATAAATCAAATCAAGGGGAGAAGAGTTTTCAAATCGAAGTTAAATAAGATTCTCAAGGGTCGTCCCGGGAATCTCTCAAGGAATCCTAACTGTGATTGAGTGCCTTCAAAATATATCCTAATCCTACTGCAGGCTGTAGTGGTACTCTAGTTCGAATACGACTACATAAACTCGACCTGCATGGGCCACCACTAAAAACGTGTCACGACCCACACCCTAGAGTTAGGGCACGAGAACGTAACAACGCCCAGCCTACGCCGCAGTGTCGGCGGTAGAACGCTGTCCTAGGACTCATGCATCTAACAGTATAAGGATAAGCAGTTTATACTCCCCGAATGGAGGTGACATCAATCACATCTAAGGTAGAGCATAATGGAAGATAGATAAAACATGAAATCCAAAAGAGATACAGCAGATAGAAGTCTAAGTGTCTAAGATACACAAATCCAGAAATACATCTCAAAGCTCAAATACAGAAATCCATAAATACAACTCAAGACAACTGAAAATAAACTGAGCAAAATCCTAGCTACCTATACAACCTCTACTGTGTCTCCTCTAGGCTAGCAGGCAACCTCCATGCTATCTGTAAAATTTATCAACAGGTCCAGTCAGGACAGGAGCGAGCACATTACATCTCAACAGTTCATAGCAGGTTACAAAATATAATCATACAGTAAAGTAAGATACAGGTACTGAAAGAAATGTTGTATGTAAACAGAGAGAGAGAGAGAGCAATAATAGAAATATCTACTATAAATAGAGACTAACAGTGGCTAGTGAGTCAGAGTACAATATAGACATGTAAATGGCATAGGAGATTCTGATAAGACACTATGGAAGAGATTCTGATAAGATACTTCTTGGGTATTATTCACATGTCTACTTCTACTCCCCCGTAACCCCAATCAATACACAAGGATCCAACCAGGTTATGTTATGATTCCATGCAAAGGCCCCCGAAGGGTGGTATATGGATGTCCCATAAATGGGGATTCTAGGAGATTCTAGGATACCCAGTAAATAGGATAAGAGATTCTAGGAGACTCTATGATCATAAGAGTATATGTCACAAGTGATCAAAGAACCAGTGAAGCATAGTGATACGCCATGTAAGTGAAACGCACAGAACATGTAGTACCCGATGCTCCCTAAGGATAATATCTCAAGAAGGGATCCATATAGTACCAATCCGTGTGACCAACGTGACAGTACAAGTAATGTAATTTAATACAGGAAATAATTCTAAACAGGATATGAAATGATCAGAGAATGTACTCGCCTGATAACCTGAACAGCTGATAAGTATAGGGGGTCCAACTGAAGCCACAGAGTCCTATTTAAAGCAACACAGGTTACAAGGTGTTCAAGTTATAATAAATGAATCTCTACAAGCAATCTATATTATCCTAGGTTCTTCTAAGTCAAAACAACTTTAGGTCGACTTCGGCCAATAATCTAGTCAAACTAGGTCAAGTGTTGACTTACAGTTGACTTTGGGTCAACTGGTCAACTCTGGTCAAACTGGGTCAATTCTAGTCTAATTATTAAAGATATAAAGTGTACTTCGTTATTGGTACGTCGAAACTTACGACGCGCAAATCGAGATGAGATGATCAACGATAAAGTTGATAATCTTATTATAGTGATCCACGTGTCCATCTTGTCAATTTTAGCGATATGAGATCACTGGAATTGACTAAGCTCAGTTTCGTTGTACTAATCCCGAAATACGAACATTATAAGAATTAATTATTAATTAATTATAAAAAGTTAAACTCAGAGAAATTATCAAGAAATATTGTCGGATGATGAAATAAATATCGCCAATGTGTCCAGAATAGTCAAATTAGCTAGGATAGCCTACCCATCGGTCCAAGTTGGACACAAGGGCAAAAAGGTAATTTCGGGTCAAAATGGTATCCGTGTCGGAGCCATTTTGTACCGAAATACATGCAAGAAAATAAGTCTATAAAATATAACAAATTATATGTCCACGAAACCAGAATGACGATACGAACCCAACGGTATCTCCAGAATTGGATTCCGTTGACCCGATCTCAATTTGGTCCGTTGACCAGAACTTGGAATTTCAGAAGTGCGTGCCGGAGCCAATGTTCTCAAAACTCAGCAAACTACATGTCAACGAGTCCAGAATGACGATACAAACTCAACGGTATATCCGAAATTGGATTCCGATGAGCCGAACTCAAAATGACCCGTTGACCCGGATATTGGTATCCGACTTGCACCGAAATGTGTGCCAGATCCAATGTCCACCAAAACCTAGCAAATTATATGTCAACGAGTCCAGAATGACAATATGAACTCAACTTTATATCCAAAATTGGATTCCGATGAGCCGATCTCAAAAAGTCTCGTTGACCCGGACTGTGGGACCCACTTTGCACCGAAAAATATGTCAGGGCCCACGTCCTCCAAATCTAACAAATTTTATATGAAAACATGCCAGAACGACGCCACGAGTCTAATGGTGGTGTCAGAAATGAAATCTGGAGTCCCGTATTCAAAAATAGAATTTTACAAGTTGGAAATTACGAATTCGGACGGCCAACTTTGGCGTCGAATTCAACCAATCAAACAAGCTCACAATGAAACAAAACTGGAGGGGTAGCAAGAGGGTTATACCAGCTTCGCTTAGGAACTGGTAGCACGCCAAACGGAGCTGCGGTGGAGGAGGTACAAGCTGACGAAGTCGACCCCTCAAAACTGTCCAAAATTAATACAATTTAAACGGTTAACTTGGTGGCCGGTTTTGATGTATCAAACGATAAAATTTACGGACAAAATTTGACAGAAATGAAGGTGGATATACCGAGATTGTGACAGAGCAAAGAAATTGCAGATCCAACGGTCAAATTCCTGGGAAAACGTGCACATAGTCGCTACGACGGAACGCAAATTCTGAATCAATCCCGCGCGCATCACGACGGAACTTCGTGCGAAATGTACGAATCGTCTCGACGGCGCATCTCGAAGGACGGTGGCCGTCAGGGGGCTGCTCGCCGGAGTGGGGCACACGGCCAGGGGGCCACGGCGGCCGTACGGCGGCGCGGCGGCACACGACGGTGGCCCGCGCGTGCGCACGTGCGCGCCTGTGTAGCGGTGCAGCTGCTGCTGCTGGCCGGGGGCTCGTGCGGCCAGCCTAGCCCGCGGCGGCGGCGGGGACGGCCAGCGTGGCCATGACGAGGGTCGGGGCGGCCACGCGATGGTGGAGGTGGTGGTGATGGCTTAGTGGTGGCGGCCATGGTGTTGATGGTGGTGGATGATATTGAAGAGGAGGAGGAAGAAGAAGAATTGTGTGATGGAGGAGGGTGGTTCGCCGGGCTCGGCCAGGAAGGAATGAAGGTCCGGCCAGGGAGCTTGGCATGGGGTGGGAGGAGCTCGGTGTAGTGGTGGTGGTGTTGTTGTAGTAGCTGCTGTTGTGTTGTTTTAGTTTGTGTAGGAAAATTATTAGGAAGAGAGAGAGAAAGAGAGAGAGAGAGAGAGAGAGAGAGAGAGAGAGAGAGAGAGATAATAATTGAAATGAGGGAGAGAGAGAGAAAAAGCCTTCCCTAGAAGTTAGGGTCGGCCAACCCATATGGGAAGCAATTGTTGGCTGCTATGGGGGGAAATTAGTGGTTAGGATTACATGAGAGAATCCAAAGGCAAGAATTAATTAGAGGGAAAAGGCCATTCCTATGGGAATTTAAATAAACAGAAATTCTAATAAATATTGAAATAGGTAAACATGATATTTAATTTTATTTTTGGACAGGAAAAGTAAGGGTGTCATGATGGAGGGTAACACAAAGCTGGACTGGACTTGGTGGAGCCGGATTGGGTCTAAATCCGACATGGCGAAATAATCGAATAAAAATAGGTGTTGATGATCATGAGTAAATAAGTAGCACACACAAGTGGCATACGGGTAGTAGGTTCAATGTGGGCCATGTCCATAATTGGGGCTGACAGGTTTTGGTCGACAGGGTACCCACAAATTAAGTTAAAAAATGAAAGTAACACCGTGGGATGAAATAAAATCGGGTCACATGTCAGGAAAGTTGTGCGAAGCAAATGGAGCACAAAATGACGTGTCTGAGTGGGACACGAAGGTCAAGGGTGAAGAGTGTCTTGATAGATCATGCATGAGAAGTTGGTTTCAAGAAACTGACTGGTCTTGCGCACCCAAATTAAAAGTCACGGTAACGTGCTAATAATGATCAAGGAAAAGAGTGGGAAAATCAATTAATGATCAAATGGTCTAAATCGATCCGAAGTTCTGCGAAGCAAAAAGAGCACAAGGGAACAAGTTTGAGTTGGACACTATATACCATCATGAAGGTAATCATGTCTACTCCAAAACTCGTGAAGAAGATTTCCATAGTTGAACATCCCTGACACTCCAAATATCAAAGGCACAAAAAAGTACACTTAAGGAAAAATAACAGAATAAATTATTTATTGAAACCAATCAATCAGAAAATAAAATAAGATAATAAAAAAAGTCAACCCGAAATTTAGGGTGCTCACATCCTACCCACCTTATAAAAATTTCGTCCTCGAAATTAAAATTGTTCATACTCCTTCTAGGTCAAACCCCCACAATCAAGTCCCAGAACTTAAATAAAACATACCATCAAAAAGGACGGCATACAGGGTCATGACATACAGTGGTAGTGAAGTCTCATCTAGGTATACTAGTCATACTAACCAAAATGGTCATCGGGTATCAAAACACACAAGCAATCTAGGGTGCTAAACTAGAAAAGTCACAGAAATAACAAATCATCAAAACTGTAAGGAGGTCTACCATCCTATGTGAAAACTGGTACTTATCATAAAAAATAAAGAAAAGTAACTACCAATTATCAAAATCAAAAGTTAAAGAATGAAAGTCACTTGCATGAAAATCCAATCACAATACGTATATATATATATATATTGAGTGTGTTAGAGAGGGAAAAGCTAGCATTATGTAAAGGTCATGTGTTTCGTGTTTGTATGGGTGTATGTGGACATGTTCATATGGTTAGATAGTAGGCATGTGTATAGGAGGATTTGGGTTTCAAAACAACCGCTATCAAGTTACACTACTCATGGCATATTGGTTAAACAATCTACAATACACAACCTATTTACTCATAACATGCATGGCTAACCATATAAATATATATATGTAAAGAGGTAGAGATTTAGTTATATATCTACATACATTATAACATGTATGCCTAAACTCTCTATATATATATCTATATAGGTATATGAACACAACATAGAGAGGAAGGGTTATGTTTACATGGCAGCGTATACTAAGTTAGAGTGTGTGTGTCCTTGTACATGATTATAGCTTTAGTATTGAAAGGTTAAATCCGGTTTTAGTTCAGCATTTACATACAAAATCTGAAAATGAGCTAGCATTTAAACCAGTGCAACATAATGTAATTTCAGATTTTAGGGTTTTTGAAACATCACAACCAATCTCAATGCTCCCAATACATCCTGACGTAATACAAATGAAACCCTAACATACTATCCATACATTTATGTACGCACACAGTTCAATATTACATGTTAAATCTGAAATCGAACTAAACATGGAAATCAATGTAAAAATGTTAACATGTATTCAGTTTTAGGATTTTGAAAAAATTCGAACATCAAACCAACCCAATGTTTATCACAACCTAACATATAAGAATCTAAAACCTAAATTTATATCCCTACATACCAAAATGTATATAGCTGAAAATATTACATTTAAGAAAAATAAAACAGCAATTTGAACTAAACATTTGGAATTCAGTATTGAGGGTTAATATGCACACAGTTTCAGATTGGACAAATTCAAACACAAAACTCAATCAAAAAATTTTGAATTAAAATCCTATGTATAACATACATGTGCAGTGATATAAACAAAACTATTATCATGAAATTTATATTTAAATTACGAATTTAGCTGGAGAAAGCAGAGAACCAGAAATATTGGGGTTTTGAAAATTTAACATCAACGACAAATTAATATGTATTCAGATAGGTGGAAATCAAAGTGTAGCATGCATACGTGTCAGGAAAGTGTCCACTATATAAATTCATATATATTCTCATGTCCCAATTTAAAAATTTAATTCTACGTTAAGACCAACATTTAGATTCCTACCAAGGTTATAAAGTAGGTGATTGACGAAATCAAGACAGTTTTATTATCATTATTACTTAATACGAGAATAATAACAAGAAGAAAATCGTAATGACATCTGTTCTGCTTATCTGTTTAAAGAAAGAACCATTTTGAAACCCGGAGTTAAAAAATCAAATCCAAGATAAAGTCTAGCAAAATCATCGATTTATTGTAATAAGAAGAAATTCATGGTAAGAAGTTACACAAGGTTCATAAAAAATAGCTAAAGCTACTCCTAAGTTAAATAATGAGAAGGAAAACAAAACAAATAATAATTTTTTATGAAGGACTGAAACAAAAGTAGAAAAAACATGTTTAAAAATATTTAAGGTACAATCTGATAATCATATGCGTCTATCCTAAATCATGGTACTCTAAATCCTCGTCATACTAGTAAGCAAGGCTACGATAATCACAGAGTCATAGACTTAGGCACATACCTCTAGAATCATGGTATTTAACATTTTTGCGATGCCGCTAGCTTGGCTGCGAAAACCTTAAATTCCCACACCCGAGAAATATATCCAAAGTCAGACTATATGTCCTCACTATGCTGGCTAATGTGACTATAGAAGACTAGATTCCAAAACTCAGATGACCTAGCCCATATAATTTCATCTTGACAAAAATTAAATTAAATCAACAATAAATACCCAAAAATTAAATCAAATTTATCAACGAACATCAAGATTCAAAAATGAACAAAAATCCTTCAAATCATATAAATACGAACTCGGATGCAACAGCTAACATCAAGATTCAAAATTCAACGATCTTTCATCAAAATCAATAAATACAAACTCAAATTCAACAATAATCCATCAAAATTAATTTCAACAACAGAAAGTAAAGATAAATCAATTCAAGGGGAGAAGAGTTTTCAAATCGAAGTTAAATAAGATTCTCAAGTGTCGTCCCGGGAATCTCTCAAGGAATCCTAACTGTGATTGAGTGCCTTCAAAATATATCCTAATCCTATTGCAGGCTGTAGTGGTACTCTAGTTCGAATATGACTACATAAACTCGACCTGCATGGGCCACCACTAAAAATGTGTCACGACCCGCACCCTAGAGTTAGGGCACGAGAACGTAACAACGCCCAGCCTACGCCGTAGAGTCGGCGGTAGAATGCTGTCCTAGGTCTCATGCATCTAACAGTATAAGGATAAGCAGTTTATACTCCCCGAATGGAGGTGACATAGCAGAATGTAAACTCAATCACATCTAAGGTAGAGCATAATGGAAGATAGATAAAACATGAAATCCAAAAGAGATACATCAGATAGAAGTCTAAGTGTCTAAGATACACAAACCCAGAAATACATCTCAAAGCTCAAATACAGAAATCCATAAATACAACTCAAGACAACTGAAAATAAACTGAGCAAAATCCTAGCTACCTATACAACCTCTACTGTGTCTCCTCTAGGCTAGCAGGCAACCTCTATGCTATCTGTAAAATTTATCAATAGGTCCAGTTAGGACAGGAGCGAGCACATTATATCTCAACAGTTCATAGCAGGTTAGAAAATATAATCATACAGTAAAGTAAGATACAGGTACTGAAAGAAATGCTGTATTAAACAGAGAGAGAGCTGTAATAGAAATATCTACTATAAATAGAGACTAACAATGGCTAGTGAGTCAGAGTACAATATAGACATGTAAATGGCATAGGAGATTCTGATAAGTCACTATAGAAGAGATTCTGATAAGATACTACTTGGGTATTATTTACATGTCTACTTCTACTCCTCCGTACCCCCAATCAATACACAAGGATCCAACCAGGTTATGTTATGATTCCATGGAAAGGCCCCCGAAGGGTGATACATGGATGTCCCATAAATAGAAATTCTAGGAGATTCCAGGATACCCAGTAAATAGGATAAGAGATTCTAGGAGACTCTGTGGTCATAAAAGTATATGTCACAAGTGATCAAAGGACCAGTGAAGCATAGTGATACGTCATGTAAGTGAAACGCACAAAACATGTAGTACCTGATGCTCCCTAAGGATAACATCTCAAGAATGGATCCATATAGTACCAATCCGTGTGACCAACGTGACAGTACAAGTAAAGTAATTTAATGCAGAAAATAATTCTAAGCAAGATATAAAATGATCAGAGAATGTACTCGCCTGATAACCTGAACAGCTGATAAGTATAGGGGGTCCAACTGAAGCCACAGAGTCCTATTTAAAGCAACACAGGTTACAAGATATTCAAGTTGTAATAAATGAATCTCTACAAGCAATCTATATTATCCTAGGTTCTTCTAAGTCAAAATAACTCTAGGTCGACTCCGGCCAATAATCTAGTCAAACTAGGTCAAGTGTTGACTTACAGTTGACTTTGGGTCAACTGGTCAACTCTGGTCAAACAGGGTCAATTCTAGTCTAATTATTAAAGATATAAAGTGCACTTCGTTATTGGTACGTCGAAACTTACGACACGCAAATCGAGATGAGATGATCAACGGTAAAGTTGATAATCTTATTATAGTGATCCACATTTCCATCTTGTCAATTTCAGCGATGTGAGATCACTAGAATTGACTGAGCTCAGTTTCGTTGTACTAATCCCGAAATACGAACATTATAAGAATTAATTATTAATTAATTATAAAAAGGTTAAACTCAGAGAAATTATCAACAAATATTGTCGGATGATGAAATAAACATCGCCAACATGTCCAGAATAGTCAAATTAGCTAGGATAGCCTACCTATCGGTCCAATTTGGACACAAGGGCAAAAAGGTAATTTCGGGTCAAAACGGTATCCGTGTCGGAGCTGTTTTGCACCGAAATACGGGCAAAAAAAAGTCTATAAAATATAACAAATTATATGTCCACGAAACCAGAATGATGATACAAACCCAACGATATCTCCAGAATTGGATTCCGTTGACCCGATCTCAATTTGGTCCGTTGACCAGAACTTGGAATTCCGGTTTGCACGGAAATGCGTGCCGGAGCCAATGTTCTCAAAACTCAGCAAACTACATGTCAACGAGTCCAGAATGACGATACGAACTCAACGCTATATCCGGAATTGAATTCCGAAGAGTCGATCTCAAAATGACACGTTGACCCGGATATTGGTATCCGACTTGTACCAAAATACGTGCCAGATCCAATGTCCACCAAAACCTAGCAAATTATACGTCAACGAGTCCATAATGATGATACGAACTCAACGGTATATCCGGAATTGGATTCTGATGAGCCGATCTCAAAAAGTCCCGTTGACCCGGACTGTAGGACCCACTTTGCACCGAAAAATGTGCCAGGGCCTACGTCCTCCAAATCTAACAAATTTTATATGAAAACATGCCAGAACGACGCCACGAGTCTAATGGTGGTGTCAGAAATGAAATCTGGAGTCCCGTGTTCAAAAATAGAATTTTACAAGTTGAAAATTATGAATTCGGACGGCCAACTTTGGCGTCGAATTCAACCAATCAAACAAGCTCACAATGAAATGAAATTGGAGGGATAGGAAGAGGGTTATACCAGCTTCGCACAGGAACTGGTAGCATGCCAAACGGAGCTGCGGTGAAGGAGGTACAAGCTGACGAAGTTGACCCCGCAAAACTGTCCAAAATTAGTACAGTTTAAACGGTCAACTTGGTGGTCGATTTTGATGTATCAAACGATAAAATTTACAGACGAAAATTGACAGAAATGAAGGTGGATATACCAAAATTGTGACAGAGCAAAGAAATCGCCGATCCAACGGTCGGATTCTCGAGAAAATGCGTACAAAGTCGCTACGACGGAACGTAAATTCTGAATTAATCCCGCGCGCGTCACGACGGAACTTCGTGCGAAACGCACGAATCGTCTCGACGGCACATCCCGGAGGACGGTGGCCGTTAGGAGGCTGCTCGTCGGAGTGGGGCGTACGGCCAGGGGGCCACGGCGGCCGTGCGGCGATACGACGATGCGGCGACGCACGACAGGGGCCCGCGCGTGCGCACGTGCGTGCTTGTGCAGCGGTGCAGCTGCTGCTACTGGCCGGGGGCTCGACGGCCAGCCTAGCCGGCGACGGTGGTGGGGACGGCTAGCATGGCCACGGCGAGGGTCGGGGCAGCCATGCGACGGTGGAGGTGGTGGTGATGGCTTGGTGGTGGCGGCCATGGTGTTGATGGTGGTGGATGATATTGAAGAGGAGGAGGAAGAAGAAGAATGGTGCGGTGGAGGAGGGTGGTTCGCCGGGCTCGGCCAGGAAGGAATGGAGGTCCGGCCAGGGATCTTGGCATGGGGTGGGAGGAGCTCGGTGTAGTGGTGGTGGTGTTGTTGTAGTAGCTGCTGTTGTGTTGTTTTAGTTTGTGTAGGAAAATTATTAGGAAGAGAGAGAGAGAGAGAGAGGGAGATAATAATTGAAATGAGGGAAAGAGAGAGAAAAAGCCTTCCATAGAAGTTAGGGCCGGCCAACCCATAGGGGAAGCAATTGTTGGCTGCTATGGGAGGAAATTAATGGTTGGGATTACATGAGAGAATCCAAAGGCTGGAATTAATTAGAGGAAAAAGGCCATTCCTATGGGAATTTAAATAAATAGAAATTCCAATAAATATTGAAATAGGTAAACAGGATATTTAATATTATTTTTGGAGGGGAAAGTGAGGGTGTCATGATGGAGGGTAACACAAAGCTGGACTGGACTTGGTGGAGCCGGATTGGGTCTAAATCCGACATGGCAAAATAATCGAATAAAAATAGGTGTTGATGATCATGAGTAAATAAGTAGCATATGGGGATTCCAATAAATGGGACACAAGTGGCATGTGGGTAGTAGGCTCAATGTGGGCCATGTCCATAATTGGGGCTGACAGGTTTTGGTCGACAAGGTACCCACAAATCAAGTTGGAAAATGAATGTGACACCGTAGGGTGAAATAAAATCGGGTCACGTGTCAGAAAAGTTGTACGAAGCAAATGGAGCACAAAATGACGTGTCTGAGTGGGACACGAAGGTCAAGGGTGAAGAGTGTCTCGAGTTGATCATGCGTGAGAAGTTGGTTTCAAGAAAATGACTGGTCTTGCGCTCCCAAATTAAAAGTCACGGTAACGTGCTAATAATGATCAAGAAAAAGAGTGGGAAAATCAATTAATGATCAAATGGTCTAAATCGACCCGAAGTTCTGCGAAGCAAAAAGAGCACAAGGAAACAAGTTTGAGTGGGACACTATATACCATCATGAAGGTAATCCTGTCCACTCCAAAACTCGTGAAGAAGATTTCCAGAGTTGAACATCCCTGACACTCCAAATATCAAAGGCACGAAAAAGTATATTTAAGGAAAAATAATAGAATAAATTATTTATCGAAACCAATCAATCAGAAAATAAAATAAAATAATAAAAAAAAATCAACCCGAAATTTAGGGTGCTTACACTAGCTAACGTTAACTAGTAGAGTAGCTAGCTAACATTCAAAATAAGGATAGGTAACGTTCTCCTAACGGATAGTTTTTCATCTTATATAGTAATTCTGAAGAAGAAGCTCTCATTCACCTCTTCTTTTTCTTCCATTTCTTCTTCTTCTATTGCAGAAAGAAAGACAAAAGCTTTTCTTCGATCCTATTCTTTGAAAGCTGCTCTCAACTTTCATTTCCAACATCCATTCGTAAGCTACAAGTTTGTAATAATGGATCAAAATTTAACAATAATTTGCAACCATGGAGGTATACTAGATGGATTGTCTTATCAAGGAGGTAGTACTCATCTTATTTCTACTTATTATAATATCATATTAGGCAGTTTATGTAATATTATTAGTGAACGTTTTTCCATTAGTTATGAATTTACCATAAGTTAGTTTTTTTACAGATAATTTTTTAGTAGTAAATAGTGAAGAAGCATAGAATTTTGTTGTTCAAAATTGTTTAGGTTCATCTTGTATTAAAATTTATGTCAATCCCTCAGTATCAAGTACTAGCACAAATATCATTTCCAGTAGTCAAAGTTTTTGTAATAACCAAGATCAATTTGGTGCCGGCCCTAGCGCTATAAACCAAATTGAAGAGAACGTTGAGACTGAAAATAGGGATATTGACGATGAAAATAGTGATGATTTAGTTGAAGATTTAGATTATTATTTGTCAAATGATGATAATTTAGATTCTTCCACTTCCGAATTATTTGTTGGTAAATAATTTAATTCTCCATATGAATTTAGAAATTTTATTAGTGACCTAGCAATTAGATATAATTTTAGTTGTTCATCTAAACATAATAATTCTTATAGAATTGTATATACTTGTGATTCTCTAAATTATTGTTGGAGAGTATATGCTAGAGCCGTCGGCGACGGTAATACTTTTGAAATTCGTACATTTGAAGCAAGGCATTCATGTTCAGTTGGATTTACAGGAAGACATCATCTACTAGCTACTACCGCATGGGTAAGAAATAAAATAATTGGTAAAATTAGAGATGACAACTCTTATAGTCCAGGCCACATTGTGCGTGATATACTTAGAGACCATCGTATGCATATTACATATTCTAAAGCTTGGAGAGCTAAGAAACTTGCATTGTCAGAAATTAACGGTAGTTACATTGATGTGCATGATAGTCTTGAAAAATATGGATTTACAATTATGGAAACCAATCACGGAAGCAAATGTTTTCTAAAAACAGTAGGAAATAATATATTTCAAAGGATTTTTATTTGTTTCAAAGCTTGTATAAATAGTTTTTTAAGCGGTTGTTTACCTGTTATTAGCATTGATGCTACTTTTCTTACATCTAGATATCAAAGTAACTTATTTGTTGCATGTGCTCATGATCCAAACTACCAATTATAATTCATTGCTTATTTTGTTGCTGAAAAAGAAAATACTGATTCATGGACATGGTTTTTAAACTATTTAAAAATGTCTTTTGAAAGTTTTTTTGAATGATGGGATAGTATTTCATTTATATCAGATAAGCAGAAAGGATTAATTCGTGGAATGCAGAAAAAATTTCCAAACTCTCCCCATTTCTTTTTGCATCCAACACTTCAAGCAAAATATGAAAGGTCATTTTTCTGGTTCGGGTTCGCAAAAATATCTAGAATGGTTAGATAAACTTGCCCGATCTTATAATGAGGTTGATGCGAATGAGTGGTTCGAAAGAATAAAATCTGCAGATATAAATATTTTCAATTCTCTTGTATAGGTTCAAATGATGAAAATCGTATTTTCTCGCACTGGATCACTGCTTATGCACCATGTCCATGATTAGATATCAACACATCAAATATTACTGAATGTTTTAATGGTTGGATCAAAATTTTGCGTGACAAACCGATAACAACTTTGCTTGATGGTATTAGAGCTAAAATTATAACATTGCATGACAAGCATCGAACAAATGCTAAAAATATGCATACAGACTTTTGTCCAAGAATGCTTAAGACTATGGCACGCATCATGAGAGTGGCACACCATTTGCAAATGTTGCATTTTGATAATTTATTATTTGAAATATTTGATCATGTAACAAGTCGATGCTATGTGGTTCAGCTAGACCGTAAATGTTGCACATGTGGTCGTTGGCAACGTACTCTACTACCATGTGTACGTGCTTGCTATGCTTGTCATTCATCTAACTTTACAGTTGAAAGTTTTTATTCTATTGAATTTTCT
The DNA here is from genome assembly GCA_029216955.1 of Iris pallida. Classification (NCBI taxonomy): domain Eukaryota; kingdom Viridiplantae; phylum Streptophyta; class Magnoliopsida; order Asparagales; family Iridaceae; genus Iris; species Iris pallida. Next base: position 17,965,833 of record JANAVB010040817.1, on the reverse strand, counting down.
GTTACTACACTTAAAAGTGTATATATGCCACGTATGGAACCAATTCCATCCCCCTACACTCATCAAAGTGAATTAGTAAGAGGTCAAATAGGAGTACCACTTGTTGGACGCAGAGCTGGAAGACCAAAGAAGAACCGTATTATGATGCGAGAGCTGGCGACAAGGGATCTCTGTTGCACGATTTATGGCGGGATACAAACAACAAAAGAACATACACAAATCAACCGATCGATGCAATAATTATTGTAATTTGAGTGATTGTATTTTTAGTATTTTTTGAGTGTTTTTTAGTATTTATTGTAATAAAAGAACATGCATAAAATAAAATCCCTTCATACATAATTTTTCAAAAAAATAACATAAACTCCATTCATACATGATTTCTCAAAGAAATAAAATAAACTACCCCCTCTATTATCCCTTCTATAATCTCTACGGTCTAGTTGCCTTAGACCTAGCCTTCTTCTTCTTTCCCCAGTGACCTCTGGTGGCTCCTCCACTTGTGACGGTAGCACTGATGGAGTCGAATAAAACTGGCTACTTGGATCAAGATAGCTTAGACCAAACAATGAAGACCCCGTCGTCTGGATGTAATAATCTCAATCGAAGGCATGAGAAGTGTCCTGGGGCTGCCATCGTAACTTTGGGATGCCCCCTGATAACTATGGGATGCCCCCTCATAACTGTCTGAGGTACCAGCATAAGGACGTGAGGGGCCTGCATAAGGATCCGAGGTACCAGCGTAAAGATATGAGAGGCCTGCATAAGGATCCGAGGTACCAGCGTAAGGATGTGAGGGGCCTACATAAGGATCCGAGGTACCAGCAGAAGGATGTGAGGGGCCTTCATCATCATCTGTAGAACGTGCATGTGACTTGGTCGTACGGGGATGTGCGTGTCTCTGCCTAACAAAAACTACGGGGTGATCGACCGGGTCATCCAATGAAACAAAATCGGGTGTGAGGGGCTGACGTAGATATTCTAAAGTATCCCCAAATATCCTAGTTGGATCGGCACCAGAGACTTGGGACATCGGAGTCATGCAGTCCACCTAAATATTATAATACATACTGAATTAATGTTGTAAAGTTAACAAAAATTACCATGATATTATATGAAGAAATGAACTAATACCGTTAATTCTACACGTGCCCTGTGCTCACGCAGGCTCCGATCATTTATAGCTCGTGCTTCGAACTGGGGCTCTTCAAATTTATGTCTTCGATTTTGCATTAGCGGACATCCATACCAACATAAAAAATCTTCGTTACCTACCACTATAAGATATCAACAAAATATGAGTGCATGGAACGAACACCTTATAATTTATTTGAGATAAAAATTAAGTATTCTATAACTTACCATCTGCAACCGATGTCATCATTTCAGACATGTGTTCCATGCCATGCGTGCTAAATCTGGAATACCAACCAACAAGAAAGTGGGGCGCCCGGTCTTCTATATTAGCTTTGGAAATGCTAGAAGATAAAGGATCAAGAGGTATCCTCTGTTTCAGTCCAAACTATCGCATTACACGATCAGCCGGATGAAACATGATATTTTCGTTGTGCATAATATAATATCGATGGTGACTCATGCCCCTAGTACTGTTTATTACATCTTATGGTACACTTTGGGGTTTCCAGAAAACCTACGTAACGTTGAACAAGTAAATTGAGACATGCACAAAAATTAACATTTAAGAACTCAAGTAAATATGGGGGTTATTAATATACTAACATCAAACACGGTTAATGTGTCAAATTGATTCCGGTAAATAGAGACCGCTTTGTGGACAACACGCTGATAATCTATATTTTTAGTGTTCCACTTAAGGCCTCATGGACATACTCGTTGATCACTATATTGTTAGCCCAATGATTATATTATGTTTTTGAATATGGCTAATCAATTAAGTTTAACATGATAACATCACTAATATTCATGTAATCACTATCATGTTACTACTTTAACTTCTTTCACTATCATGTTACAACTCAAACTTAGCATTGTCCTAATGTTAGCATTGTCCTAAATATTCTTTATATCATATTGCTATGCTTGTATCATATTGTTTTGTTCGTCTAACATGTTCTTAGGCATGCAGTAAGCATGATCAAGCTTTGTCAAACTAGAACATATGCAATAGAGTATTATTGATGGGCCAAAGATGGCATTATACAAGATGCTTTATCTGAACCGCCTAACGACCTATCCGGGGCCTCTCATCGGGGGTTCCGCTGCCCGGTCAGCGGACAGGGGTCGAGGGGGCAGCATCCCCCATAGGGGTTCGGGGGCGTAGCCCCCGAAAGGTATTCAATTTCCAGATCTGTTTATCTTTGGATGACCGCCGTCAAGTGAAAAAGGTGTCTTCAAAGTCTGCTCAAATATTTGAAGAAAGGCGTCATCAAAGGGCTATTGATTTTCCTATTTTATCAATGTAATATTTCATATTTATTGAGTCTAGGAATACGATGTACACTGCATCGTACTGGAAAATAGGCTACCCAAGAAACGTTTTCAAAATACCCTTTTATTTTGAAAATAAGCCCACTTACAAAAGCCCAAACTACTTCCTAACTGTTTGACTTTTCAAAAAGTCCAAAAACTAATTTGCAAAACCCTAATAGAACCCTAGCAGAACTCGGCCGAATTCGGCCAGAGTTCGGTTAGTGAACGTTGCTTTTTGAACTTGGTCTTCCTGCAGTTACGGATCCCAACGAGATTTTCTCATAGAGTTCTGTCCGAATTCTGCCCGAATTCTGTCAGAATCCTGCCTTTAAAAAAACTATAAATAGAGAAGGATTTCGATTATTTTAATTCACTCAAACACCAATTTACTTTCATATCTCTTCTCTATAAGCCTACTACTTCTTCCAAAGTGTTCTGAGCTATTCATTTTCAAATCCCAAGCCAGTTACAATCCTCTAGTCGATTTGTCAGTACGGTACGGTCTAAAAGTTTCAGAGTGATTGTAATCAGAGGCTTGATTGAAGAAAGACTCTTCATAATTGAAGTTGGTCGAGTACTTCGGATCAAAGCTCGCATTGTAGAAGTTATAGGAACTTCAGATGAAAGCTTGTGGTGATTTTTTATAGTGGATTCAACTGGAAGCTAGAGTTCTTCCGACTGGACTAGTCCTCACAAGAGGAAAACCAGTATACATCCTTGTGTTTGCGTTTGCTCTCTACTCTCTACTTTTCATTTACATATCTGTGATGTATATATTATGTGTTCTTGTTGCTAAAACTTTTAATTAGTTAATTTCTGCTGCCTACTCTATTCACCTCCTCTAGAGTATTGCGCTTTACAACTCGTTCCTACAATTGCTCCTACAATTGGTATCAGAGACAGTGCTACAACTAGAGAGCGGGTGCTTGGTATATAGATATTGCTGCTCATACCAATTGCTCCTATAATTGGTATCAGAGCCAGTGCTCCATCTAGAGGTATTATATTCTGATCCCAATTGTTCCTACAATTGGTATCAAAGCCAGTACTGCATCTAGCGGTATTATATTCTGATTCCAATTGCTCCTACAATTGGAATCAGAGCAGTTGCTCCTTCTAGAGATATTATTACAGGTGTTCCTTATAGAGATAAGAGATATTTTGGCTTAACATCCTTGGAGCAGATCTTCATTACCAGAGAGGGTTATACAGGTAAAGCGAGGTAATATATTGTTATTATATAACTGCTGTTACATAGATCACTATATCACATATGGCAAGCATGTACTTCACAACTGAAGAGCAATCCTCAAATAGACTCCCACTATTTGATGGTAGAAATTACACATACTGGAAAACACGGATGAGCTTCTACCTGAAGTCTCTAGATTTTGACTTATGGTCAATTGTTGTCAATGGCTACAAAAAGCCTACTATCACTTCTATTCTCACATCCTCTATAATCAATAAGCCTTATTATAGTTACACGAAGGAAAAAAAGAAGTTAGCTAGTCTTGATGCAAATGGTATGTATATATTTTATTGTGCTGTAGACACAAATGTATTCAATCTTATTAATACTTGCACAACATCTCATAAAATTTAGAAAGTTCTTGAAGCTACTTATGAGTGCAGATATGAAAGCAAAGCTAGCAACTCCAGAGAGAAGGATAGTCTTCATAATAATGCAAATATGTACATGATAAAATTGGGATTTAAGGTACAACACAATCCCTTATACAAAGAAGAGCTTGTATGTGACAATTACAAAAAGATAGACCATATCCAAAAAGATTGTACTACTGCTAGAAAGGAGAGTCACTACGAACGATCTAAAGAAGAAAGATCATCATCTCACAAGTACACTAGCACGAGCATATGGTGTGAAAGCGAAGCAAGAGATTCTGAAGAAGAAGAAGAAGAAGAAGAGAGACCTCATAAAGCTGCAAATTTATGCTCAATGGCATTATCTAGCGAGGTACATAATAATTCCCTTCTTGAAGAGAATGAATTTTCTTATGATGAGTTATCTGATGCTTTCAGTGATCTATTAGAAGAACACAAGAAAGTATTAGATAAATATAAGCAAGCTAGAAAGGATATTCTATCCTATAAGCTGGAGAATGAAAAGCTTACTTGCTTATTGAATGATGTTAGAAATAGTTCTCCTTCTGATAATTCTACTAAGATTTCTACACTTGAGTTTAGATTGCATGAGGCACTTGATTGTATTGAGAAAAACACTCAAGAAAATGCTAAACTTAAGGAGGAATTAGCATCAGAACAGAAGAAGTATTCTATTGCTTCATGTAGAATTGATGCTCTTTCTGCTAAGTATGATGAGAACAGTGCTAACTCTAAAAAGTTAGAGATTAGACTGGGAAAGAAGGTAATACAACCTATGACTCAGTCTAACACAAGACACTTAGCACATCACAAAGTCACACAAGACAGATCATCTAGAAAGGAAGCAAGCAAAGCTAAAGCTTCACATAACCATGATTTCTATTGCAAGTATCCACGCACATCATACCACACTACTGTACGTTCTCATACTGCTACACATAGTACTAATGTTAATTCTTTCTGTCATTATTGTGGTTTGAATGGACACGTTTCTAATCGTTGTCAGATTAGAAAACTTATTGATATGAACTTGTGCAAATGGGTTCCCAAAGCTAACAAATGTAGATCCAAGTATTGGATACCAAAATCTTCACCTAATATTTCAGGTGGAGCTACTTATGTTGAACCTTAGAACCATGGAACATGTTGGTGATTGCAAAGCTACAAAGGTCATCTTCCAAGCAATTGTACCAACATAAGTGTGGTCACTAGAACCACTTCGGTAACATGCTTTCTAAATAGTTTTTAATATCTAGCATGTTCTTTTTGATGTCTTGCTACTAGCTCTCATTTATATCTTTTTTAAGTGTTTATTATTTTAGATCAAAGTGAGACATAATCCTAGCTAGACTAGCGGTTTAGCTTAAATGTTTAGTTCACACTATACAGTATTTTACTCACTTTCCATTAGTGTGACACATTTGTCTATGTATGCTCTTTACTTTTAATCTTTATTCTTGAAGCATGCATAGGAGCTTAATTTTGTTTTGGTGAATATGTTTTTGGCTCTTCGTCTTTAATATTTTTTTTAATGGTCACTTCTTACCGATTTGTTTTTAACATGTCGTATTTACTTTGATCAGTATTTTTTAGTATGTATGTTTAGCACAAGTCTCTTGTTTACTTGAAAAGTATATACATATAAATTTATTTTAACTTTGTGCTTGCATAATATATTCACTATTGATTCTCAAATTTTATTGTGATTAATTTATTATGAATCAATTACATATTTTCTGATAAAGTTTATTTATGCATGTTTTTTATCTTGTGATATTTTTTTATGCTTACTAATGATACTGGAATAATTCATTGTCATTTATATATATTAATATATATTTTTGTATAAATATCTTTATGGGGATATATGAGTTAAGTTCAAGTTCTATATTATTTTAAAAAGTAGTTTTTAAACTTGTACTTATCTCATACTTCAGCTATTGATTACTTTGAACAATTTTTTATGTTCTTATCTTTATTAGCTTCTTTCTCAAAGCCTCTTTTAATGATGTATATTTTTCTTGACTTTTTGGTTGACATTTTGGATACATGATATTTTAAATATCTTGATCTTGATAAACTATTATTTGGGTATTTACTTCTTTTATATTTAGGGATTTTGGATTTTAATGTTTTTCGATAATATTGTATATATTCCTTTGAATCTAAGTTCTTAAGAGTAGAGATCATTTTGGGAACAAGCCGAAAGGGTCCTTCTATCATACAGGTGTAAATAGCCTGAAGCGTCACGGTGCACTAGTCTTCGAACTACCACTAGCTGGAAATCGGCCCCTACAGCTAACCCGAAGTGATCAATACTTTATAGACTTAAAATTTATTAAGGTTTACTTACAACTATCGTCTAGTTCTGGATATAAGGTACTGAACCCAATCCCCTAGGTTCCAGAATACATCAGCGTATCTAGATCCTACATTTTGATTTACAAATATTTTATATTTTATTGTTACCCAATGATTTTGTAGCACATATGGATAAATGTAATTCATACATCTTATACCGTATGCTACATTGTTCTAAGATTTTTAAAGTCCATAGAATATAATTTTTTTCTTCATATTACACTAATTTTTCTTAAATCCTTGGTTATTAATGAAGATATTTATTTTGGGTACAAGCCTACAAAGGGTCTGTCTGTCACCACGACTACGGTCGAAGCGAAGCGGCACTTAAGTGTTCCCCGGTGAACCTCCGTTAGCTGGGACAGTACCCCTACAGCTAATCCAAGATTGATCAATGCTTTATAAACTAAAGATTTATTGAGATCTAGTTGCAATTGTTATTTGATGGATTTTGGATTTTAGATTTGATGGATAATATTATTTAATAATTTAATTTTACAAAAGGTAACATATATTGATCTTCATAGGTTAATGTTTGTCATCTTTTGATATATTTATTTTTTTGTCACTCTATTCTATATTTAAACTTGATTTGATATTGTGACTACTCATTGAATATTATGGTCTTGTGATTTCGTCTTTAACTTGTGTAATATTCAATGATTTTGAGCTTTATATTATTATCTTCTTATTCAAGTTACTTACTGTCTACAACAGTAACTCTTTGCAGGGGAGAAGTCATGCATATTGAATGTCTCTCTCTCAAAGCGTTTCTTTTCTTTAACCTCATGGTTGTCAGGTGGACACCATGCTAAGGATTTAAAAGGAAAGAAATAAACTTTGATAAGAAGACCTAATATTTTTGAATTAGTTTCCTACTTTCGAAAATATGTCTCTGAAATTTTTAAAATTTTATCTATATTATTATTTTTGGATATAGCCACGTAAAGGTGGAGGGGTTAATTATTTCAAATTAATTATCCCCTTGACATGCCATATTTCTAGAATACACTTTTTTTTGGGATATTTATATAGTTATGTTTATTTGTTCAAATGGATTTATTTATGATTTATGGATTCTTTTATTGAAATTATTTCCGTGATTCGAATCGACCGCTTTCAGTCTAAGGACTAAATGGACGCATTCGAATATTTACTAAGACAGTTTTTCATAATAAATTCCATATTTTTTTAAAAGTCTTTTGATTTCTTTTTGATTTATTGAATCTGTCCGGTACTCAAATGTTATTATTAAAGACAGTTTTCAAAATCTTTTAATGTCTTGAAATATTTCTTTGGAGATATATTTTGTTTGTTCATCTTTAAGCGTTTATTTTTTTGGATATTTCTTTTTCTTGCCTAAAGATGATATTTGTTTTGAGTTTGGAATTTTATATGCATTTGATCAAAGGAAAGAAAAGATGCATATCTTGGATATCCCCTAGATCTTGTGATTATTTATTTTATCTATTTTATGCATATAAATTATTTTTGAACCATATACGCATATTTTAAGGGGGAGCAAATTTAATTGTTTCTATCATTTTATGCCCTTAATATGTGGTATAACTAGTTCATCATAGACATATATTCTTTTACGTTAAATATCTTGTTGAGTTGTTCATGATTTTTGGATTTGTATTAGATGAGAGAATATATTATTTTAATATTTATTTTTAATTCACTCATTTTTGAGTTTCTAAAAGTTATCATGCCAAAATTAATTTAATTTATTGATAATCCTTTTGAGTTTAAATTGGCATTTTTTATTGAGATTTTATCTTAAAGTTCATGATTATCTATATTTAGACTGGTCATACTTTGCGGGGGAGCATTCAAGTCGACTGAATTTCTCCTTCTCAAGTATTTTATCTTCATTACCTTCATGTTTATCTAATGGATTTACATATATCATGCTATGGTAATTGAATTCAAATGCATGGACTTTGGTATAGATTTTGCATAGATTCTAGTTTATTTTGATTTCTTTTTCAATGGCTATACTCTTTATGGAATTGATTCACTAATTTTAATGGGAAAATTATGAATCATATTTTTTGTGGTCATTGTTAAAAGTCTCATTATATTTTTATTTTTTTATTTGGTATATAGTAGATCTGCGAATTTCTATTCCATATGATTTATTTATGACCAATGATTGATTCCTACTATATTGATATATTTTTTGGGTCTATTTTAAAACGCAATATAATGAACAAAATGTGTTTTGAATGTCATTTTTTTTGGATTTCTAGTTGGTAAACTATGAATTGATTGATTTCAATATTTTTAAGTTCAACCAACTTTTTTTGACAAGTTTTTCTACTTTAGTTATGCAATTTTCTACACTTGTCATTACACTGTTCTCCTAATCCTTGATCATGATTATTTTTGCTTTCCTCTTTTACTTATGCTCGAGTTCATTTTAGCTCTAATTACGGGGGAGCTTATTTTTGATCATGTCAAAGGGGAAGAAATAAGTTTAAGTTAGCACACAATATTCTAGTATTACGTATTTATTAGTGATACATGCATCTATTGTATATATATATTAAACTTAAAGGATTTGCCATAATAAAAAGGAAGAGATTGCTAGCCCAATGATTATATCATATTTTTGAATATGGCTAATCAATTAAGTTTAACATGATAACATCACTAATATTCATGTAATCACTATCATGTTACTACTTTAACTTCTTTCACTATCATATTGCTACTTAAACTTAGCATTGTCCTAATGTTAGCATTGTCCTAAATGTTCTCTATATCATATTTCTATGCTTGTATCATATTGTTTTGTTCGTCTAACATGTTCTTAGACATGCAGTAAGCATGATCAAGCTTTGTCAAACCAGGACATATGCAATGGAGTATTATTGATGGGCCAAAGACGGTGTTATACAAGACGCTTTCTCTGAACCGCCTAACGACCTATCCGGGACCTCGTATCGGGGGTTCCGCTGCCCGGTCAGCGGACAGGGGTCGAGGGGCAGCGCCCCCCGTGGGGGTTCGGGGGCGTAGCCTCCGAAAGGTATTCAGATTTTCAGATCTATCTATCTTTGGACGACCGACGTCAAGTGAAAAAGGCGTCTTCAAAGTATGCTCAAATATTTGAAGAAAGGCATCATCAAAGGGCTATTGGTTTTTCTATTTTATCAATGTAATATTTTATATTTATTGAGTCTAGGAATATGATGTACACTGCATCGTACTGGCAAATAGGCTACCCAAGAAACGTTTTCAAAATATTCTTTCATTTTGAAAACAAGCCCACTTACAAAAGCCCAAACTATTTTCTAACTGTTTGACTTTTTTAAAAAGTCCAAAAACTAATTTGCAAAACCCTAACAGAACCCTAGCAGAACTCGGCCCGAATTCGACCAGAGTTCGGTTAGTGAACGTTGCTTTTTAAACTTGGTCTTCCTGCAGTTACGGATCCCAACGAGATTTTCTCATAGAGTTCTGTCCGAATTCTGCCCGAATTCTGTCAGAATTCTGCCTTTGGATAAACTATAAATAGAGAAGGATTTCGATTATTTCAATTCACTCAAACACCAATTCACTTTCATATCTCTTCTCTATAAGCCTACTACTTCTTCCAAAGTGTTCTGAGCTATTCATTTTCAAATCCCAAGCCAGTTAAAATTTTCTAGTCGATTTGCCAGTATGGTACGGTCTAGAAGTTTCAGAGTGATTGTAATCAGAGGCTTGATTGAAGAAAGGCTCTTCACAATTGAAGTTGGTCGAGTACTTCGGATCAAAGCTCGCGTTGTAGAAGTTGTAAGAACTTCGGACAAAAACTTGTGGTGATTTTCATAGTGGATTCAACTGGAAGCTAGAGTTCTTCCGACTGGACTAGTCCTCACAAGAGAAAAACCAGTATACATCCTTGTGTTTGAGTTTGCTCTCTACTCTCTACTTTTAATTTACATATCTGTGATATATATATTATGTGATCTTGTTGCTAACACTTTTAATTAGTTAATTTCCGCTGCCTACTCTATTCACCTCCTCTAGAGTATTGCGCTTTACAACTCGTTTCTACAATCGGTCCTACATATATATGGTAAGTGGCCTACCAATAGCAAAGTGCTCGTAACTCCAGAACTACAAAAATAATTTGCATGTGAGATCGAATAGTGTTAGACATCCAAAAATATTTTTAGCTGTTTATAAATATGTTCAACCAGCAATATAAATATACCTGTATAAGTGTTAGACATCCAGAAATATTTTTGGCTATTTTACCTCCTGAAACCTTATACAAGAATGATGTCATCGAGTGATGTAACTGTGCTAATACTGCTACACCCCATGCGTGCTTTGTTCGCGTACCCAAATCTTGAAGAAATGGTAGCAGTCTGACGTTGATCATATTTCCCGTTGCGTCAAAAAATAATAATGCTCCGCAGAGACAACAAATAAGCTCTTGTACAATAAATCACCTGAAAAATAACAACTAAACTCTTCATATGAACTATATTAAATAAAAATTAATTATTAGTGTAAAAAAATACCTATGAATCATTGACAACAATTGTCGTATCGTCGATGCGATCAAGATACATAAAAGTGGACCGGAGCCAAGTGAGTCTGACAGTGCTCCGACCTCATATATCAGATGGTGGCTCCACACCGAGGTATGACCTAATGATATTAGAAGCATCCAACCCCTCGTAAAAGTATATAGGGTAACCCTCGATAGGTAACCCTAGAATTTATGTTGTGTCAGCTAAAGTGATGGTCATCTCGCCAAAAGGTAGCTGAAATGTGTTGCGTGTTGGTCACCATCGCTCAACTATGCTCAATATCAGGTCCCTGTCGTGGCGCATAATACGTATAGCGTTAATAAGGTCAAAACCAAACGCCAGTGACTTTTGGGCTGCAGACAACTCCCATGATGATCGCCACTCGCCATGCTCACTCAATTTAACTTCAGGATAATCATAGCGCTATAATATATATATATATATATATATATATATATATATATATATATATATATATATATATATATATATATATATATATATATACATACATCATTAGTAAAATTTAATAAAATTAACAACCAGAAAATTAATTACCTAAAATTTAGTTTACCTCTCCCGTAAATACAAGTTTAGAAACGTGCGATTCTCGTTCATATAAAATGAATGGAGTTGTCGGACCACCGGGTATTTTTCCATCATTTTGAGTAACCATCTGTAATAATCGTAACAATTTTTTTAGTTATGTAATTATTTTCTACTTATATAACTATTGTAGGGGACACAATCAAACATTAATCAACTTAAAAATAGCAAGTAAATAATTTTTGAAAATCAAATCATATTACCTGTTAACAAGACAGGGGTTTTTTATATCTACTCTTGCTTCCTTCGTTTGCTTCTCCTCCTCCTCCTTCTGAAGAACTCTTTCCTCCTTGTTCTTTTTTTCTCCTTTTATTCACTCTCCAAAGCCACAATACCTACTTTTTCGTTCACCAATGCCTGCTAAAGCTGTCCCAACCCGGTCTCCAAAGCCCCAACCCGGTCTCCAAAGTCCCAACCCAGTCTCCAAAGCCAAATAAAGATGTATGCATGTTGATATGGCTTCGTTAAGCGTGCCATGTGCAAACAATGCAAAGCAAAGCTGTAAAGCGTTCCCGCTCACCTATGCAGCTAAAGCTGCTGCATGCAGCATCGTAAAGCACGATAGCGCGTGTGGCAGCGCGACATAGCGCATGGCAGCGCGGCATAGCGCGTGGCAGCGTGAAACAGCGTGGCAGCCGAGGCGAATCGAGGGGAGCTGTGAATCGGGGGGTGCCAGGTAAGCATGGAAACGCCCTTCGGATGGGCGTTTCCCTAAGGGAAAACGTCCTTTCTATATATATATATATATATATATATATATATATATATATATATATATATATATATATATATATATATATATATATATGAAACGCCCTTCGGATGGGCGTTTTCCTAAGGGAAAACGCCCTTTATATATATATATATATATATATATATATATATATATATATATATATATATATATATATATTTCTGTTATCTCGCTAACGTCTCCGTTACCTCTCCACAGAATTGAATTCATAGTTTAATGAGAACGCCCTTCGGATGGGCGTTCTTATGCTTCATTTGTAATTATTGAAAACATTGTGCTGCACGTGTAATTTTATAAATTTATTATGCTTTCAGTGAAAATTTTCGAAATCAAAATTCTCACATATACATATCCATTTGTAATCTACACTCCAACCTATACGTGCTCTAATGTTTTGGGTTCACTGATAACTACCATTCCTTTCAAAATTATTGTTTCTATTCTCAAATGGACACATCATCATAAATTCATTTCCATAGGCACATTTCCTAGCCAATACATCCATAATTTTCAGTTTATATATCATAAGAACAATACTATAGTGACGCAGGAGAAAACTTATCTACAGTTTTTTTTTTCATTGTACTATCATTCGTCTAACTATTTCCAATATGGCACAATATTTCTCCTCTTATAGACACTTGATATCTTTCCAACATCTAAAAAGTTGCACCACATATTAGCAAGTAGCCCATGATACCCATGCTTGAACGAAGCTGCTACGTATCCAACGTTTGAAGGGAACACTTGGTTCCTACAATACTCATTTCGATCATGGTAGATTTCTCCTTCGAAACCCCATTCCTAGATCCATAGAAACATTATGGAGTGCCTAAACTCAAGGCTCCAACTCTTGTTTCACTTACTGTAGTAGTTCTCAAAAAAAAAATTATATTGACCAAATAGCCAGAGTTCTTTCGCTTCAGGTGGGCTGGAGCCAAAGATCGGGCTGGGCTAAGAATTGATTTTTTTTTCTATGAAAAAAATTAAAATTTTAGGGTGGGTTGGAGCCTGCCCTAGCCCACAACACAGTTCCACCCCTACCTTTATATGATGGAATATGGAGGTAGAGAGAGGTATTTATAGTATGTGGTGGGTTGTGATCAATGTTGTCAGAACCAAACCAGACTTGATCGAATTTTACTAAAAAATTGGTCCAACCTGACTTGAACCATTTTTTTAAGAACTGAAAGTTTTTTATAGAACCAGAGTTTAACCGGTGAACAGTCCGAACTAGAGTTCATTTGAACCAACCGATTCATGTTAATAAATCATAAAAAGGATGGAAGTTGAAAGGTTTCTTGCTCTTCCTAATCTCTAACCCTAGTTGTCAATTGAAGATGGAAGGACTTCCATCTATCTGCTTCACCCACTTTCATCATCTTCATAGCTATTCTAAAATACAAGACAAGAACAATGGGTCTTCTACAATTTTCAATCTATTGATTTATCAGGTAAGATATCATTTTTAAGTAAAATTTAGTTCTATATATTGGTTGTTTTTGTTGGAGTGGGTGGGGTTCCCAACCTATGTGGAGAATACCCCGGAGAGCGACGAGCGCCATCCGTGTGTCGGAGAAGCTCGGGGAGTGCATGGATCATATTTTGGAATATATATGGTAAGGAAATATATGATTGAATTTCCATATTTACTTTGATCATATATTTATGATTGGACCATTCATATAGTAGCTTTCCATATAATTGGGCTTCCAATTATGTCAAGTCAATTATGATTGGATTTCCATTAAATATATGATTGATGCATATTGAAAGTTTCCATATATATTGGCCTTCCATGTATAGATTACCAAGGGCTTATAAAAGGATGATGCATGCTAGTTGAAAACTCATCTCAAAATATGAGTACTTTACAATCTTTGAGAGAGAGAGGATTAAGGACTATTGTGAAGGAGAGATTGCTTCGAATAATTTTTCGGCATCTCTTGTTCTTCAGAGTCCGCAATCAAAAAATTTCTTCTTTCAAGTGAGTTGTGGTGATCCGTGTTGGATCGGGAGGAGCTTGTAGAGGGTGTATTCTCTTTATTCCATTAGTGGAGGTTCTTCAAGGTTAGACTCCGATCGTCCCGTGGTTTTTTTGCAAGGGTTTTTCACGTCAAAAATCTTTGTGTCTGCGATTGTGTTTGGCATTTTTGGTTTGTGTGCTTTTGTTCGGTTCTCTCGCAGGACTTTCTGGTTTGGGGAAACGATTTCCGTACTTCGTTCCCAACAGAGTGGTATTAGAGCTTTGGGTTCAAAGAAGTGTCAGGAGTTGACAGTCAAACCAGAAAGCAGAGATGGACGCGAAGCCGGTACGCATGGTGAACCTGAATGGTACCAACTACCATTATTGGCGCAGCAAGATGAAGGATTTACTGTTCGTCAAGAAGCTGCATCTTCCAGTATTTGCATCCGAGAAGCCCAGTGACAAATTCGATGAGGACTGGAACTTCGAGCATATACAGGTGTGTGGGTACATGCGGCAGTTCATTGACGAGAACGTATACAACCACGTTGCCAATATTGAGCATGCAAAGATGTTGTGGGAGAAGCTGGAATCTTTGTACGCAAAAAAGACCGGGGTAAACAAACTGTTCATGATCCGGATAATGATGGGTCTACGGTACAAAGATAGTACATCCATTACGGACCACTTGAGTGAGTTCCAGGGTGTGGTGGACCAGCTATCCTCAATGGGAGTCAAGTTCGACGATGAGGTTTAAGGACTTTGGTTGCTATATATATTGCCAGACTCATGGGAGACCATACGAGTATCTATGATCGCTTCTGCTCTGGAAGGCGTGGTCAGTTTAGAGTTTGCCAAGAGCGGGGTACAGAATGAAGAGATACGAAGATGTTCTCAGGGCACTTCATCCATATCCTATCACTCAGAGGCACTAGTTTCAGAGAGCCGTAGAAGGGGCAAAAGCAGGGGTCCAGGTGATGGCAGAGACAAGAGCAGAGGGAAGTCCAATGGTTGGTACGAGAACTCGGAGTGTTAACATTGTGACAAAAAGGGCCAAATCAAGCGGAACTGTTTCGCTTGGAAGAGAAAGAAAAAAGGGCGACAAGGGGAAGCAAGATGAGAACACTACAGCCGCGGCCTCAATACATGGAGGCAATATGATCGTCGTAGGTGATGAGGTTATCACAAACCTCGCCTACGATGACAATTCTTGGCTGGTGGACTCAGGTGCTTCAGTGCACGTATCTCATAACAGGGCACTATTTGCTACTTACACGACAGATGACTATGGAGTTTTAAAGATGGGCAATGGAGATGTGTCGAAGGCGGTTACCATTGGAGATGTGCATTTGAGGATGTAGACAGGTGCAGTTTTTGTTCTCAAAGATGTTCGTCATGTCCCTGATATTCGTTTCAACTTGGTGTCGGTTGGAAGGTTAGATGACGAGGGATTCTTCAGTCTCTTCGGGAATAGTCAGTAGAAGATTTCCAGAAGTTCGATGGTAATTGCCAGAGAAAGCAAGAAGTTCAGTCTCTACTATATGGAGGGGAGCGCACAGGAGGCACAGGAGGTAAACGCAGTCAGTGATGCGTCTACCGAGTTGTGGCACAGGCAGCTCGGCCATATCAGTAAGAAGGGGATGAGTTACTTGGTAAACATGAAGGTGATTTCAGGACTCAAGTCTACAAAGTTGGAGAAATGCATGCACTGCTTAGCTGGGAAGCAAAATATTGTGTCTTTCCAAAGTCACCCAAGTTCAAGGAAGCCGGCGTTGCTCGAGTTGATTCACTCGGATGTCTGCGGTCCTATGAAGGTAAAATCTATTGGTGGTGCTTCTTACTTTATAAATTTTATTGATGACTGTTCCAGGAAGGTTTGGGTCTATGCCTTAAAGACCAAGGATCAGTTGCTTCCCACTTTCAAAGAGTTTCAGGCCTCTGTTGAAAGAGAGACGGGCAAGAAGTTATTATGTGTTTGGACCGACAACGACGGCGAATACATTGGTCGTTTTGATGCGTATTACAGAGAGCAAGGGATACGACACCAGAAGACTCCACCAAGACACCTCAGCTCAATGGTGTAGTGGAGCGCATGAACATGACACTGATAGAGAGGGTACGGTGTTCGCTCTCAGAAGCAAATTTGCCAGGCAGTTATTGGGGTGAGGCTCTTCTCACAGCTGCTTATGTTATTAATTTATCTCCTAGTGCTTCTTTGCATGGTGATGTTCCTAACAAAGTATGATACAACAAAGAGCCATCGTCATACAATCACCTGGGAGTATTTGGTTGTAAGGCCTTCGTGCATGTACCGAAGGACGAGAGGTCCAAACTTGAGCCGAAGACAAGGCGATACATCTTTGTCGGCTACGGTCGGGATGAGTTTGGCTATAGACTCTACAACCCAGTGGGAAGAAAGCTCTACAGAAGTAGGGACGTAGTATTCGTTGAGGATCAGACCATGACCAACACCCAGGATTCTGAGACATCTTCTGAGGCTGAGGAATTGCCTGGGTTAGAGTCATTTTGCTTCGAGCAGTTTCAAGAGGACATCGCAGAGGATCCAGTTATGGGGGAGCCTGTAACTCCACCTTCCAATTTTTGAGAAATATTTTAGTTTACTAAATAATAAGTTTAATTTAAACCATTTCGAATAATAATTCTTGATTAAATATTTTTATAAATATTTCATGATTGCTTTTGGAGGAAGATTTGAATATTTAGAAAATAACTAATTTTCAAATTTATTTGGAGTGGTCTCCACTCCCTAACAACTTGTAACCACCTATCTAACAGATTTTTGTGTGATTTGTGCAATTACTGAAAAGGGGGAGGACTTTTGTGAAATTATTTCTGAGCGAGGGAGGGGGGCTCTGTTTGCAATTATGCTAGGCGGAGGGGCTTAGATGCAAATGTGCATCTCTATATATTTGGCTGAGGAAAGAGAAAAATCCTATTCTCTTCTTCAGACCATATTTCCAAATCGAGCTTGTCCCCTTTCCTCTTTAGCCCGAGCCAAACCCTAGCCCGACGGTGGTGGCGACAGCGCGATGATGGCGACGGCGAGGGATGCTTCTCCGGCGACTAGATCTCCTCGGCTTCGGTATTGACTAGCGGTTCCTTCTTCGGCGCTTCTTCCCCGACAGCAGCTCGACGAGGCACCCGTTCCTAGTGAAGGCTTCCTCTCTCGAAGCATTCTTGGCGTTCGAGACTCCGGAGATCTACATCGGCGACGCGTTCCTTGTGAGTTAGTGGTGAGTAATTATTTCAGATCTGTTCTTCATTGTCTTGATCGAACGATTGTTTTCGACCTTTTTTTTGTTTTGTTTTGATCAAACTTTTGGTTCCGATCTAAGAATTCTCCAAGTCATTTTATCTTTGGTTGTCGTTTTGAGTATCGATCCCTGCGGCAGTACTTCCTACTCCGACAACTGGTGAGTTTAATTAAAGATTCGTGTAGTTTATCTCCTTTTAATTTTCCCTTTGATTTATTACTTTTCGATGATGGTGTAGGCTGATTGCTGAATCGATCCACTATTGAATCAATTACACTTCTATATCTCGATCTAGGTTAGGTGAGTTTTTCGACTTTGAATGTCTTCCTAAATTTATCTTAATTTGTGATTGATGAGTGGTTCTGGTTTATGTCAGAGTTTTGTTTGGGAATTTAGATTGGATCTGGAACTCTTGGAACTGGTTGATATTGAGCACGAAGACGATTCAGGTGGAGGACGAGTCCTGTCGATTTTTTCTTCTTCAGGTTATTCCTATGACTCTTGTTTTTTTCTATCTTTGGGTGAGGCTGGGTAATGTCGTATTATTTTTTGTTAGTGTCCAGGAGCATCGTATTCATTTGTATGCGTGTCCAGAGCCTTGCGGATGCTGTTGATGTTGTGTTCACATCTTACGTTGTACTCGTATCTGATGGATGAGTTCGTGTCCGAGAAGTTGACCGTGTCCGTGCTCGGCTAGGTGCAGACCTGTAGCGGTGTTAATTGACTGGAGTTGAGTTCGTTTTGGGGTTTACACTGATGGATATAGATTTGAAGTTGTATATTCTTATATTAATTTATCTTGATTTACTTATACTTCTCTACTGAATTGTTCTGATTCAGAGTTTGTTTTGGATTCAATTTGGTTGTAATTTCGTATTATTTTTCATTTGTCTGAATTTTCTTCTTCTCTGAATTTTTTGATTACTTTTGATTTGGTTATTTTGATATGAGATCTGGGTGTGGTTCGACTATCTGGGATGAGTAGCCATTAGGAAGTTTTAAATTTGAATTTAAGAGGGTTCTGTGATTTACTTTAAAGTTTTGTTGGAAGTTGATGAGTTGGTTGTTTAAGCACAACCTCTGTTTACTCTCTGGAGAGTTGGTTGCTGGAATTATTGAGTTGTGGGCCAAGCAACAGAGAGAGGGGGATCAGGCCTGTAAATTGCAGGGCTTCACTCATGGTTTCATCTTTTGTTTTGTTAAGCATAAATTGAGGACTGGTTCTATGTTCAGTAGTATTGGTTTAAATTATGTGTTTGGCCGAGAAGCTGTTTGGGCCACTAGGCTGAACTTGGTTGTTGCATCTTTACCAAGGATTGGTTTGGTGTGGCCGGGCTCCTGGATTGGATATCTGAAAGCCCAGCCCTTGAAGGGTTAAGTTTTAATGTTAAAGATGTTTAAATAGGATATTTAATGGAAGCATAACATAGTATTAGAACTTAACCAACTTGTAAATCATTTTAAAACAGGAGGACATTCAGCTCCCTTGATTACCCGTACTTTCTCGGAGCAAGGCAAGTACTTTTCTATGGTTTTTGTGCATTTACATATCTTGTACTTTTCTTGTGACACGTCATGACACGATATCTTGTACCCTTGTAATTTTTTGTTCTTGTACTTACTTGTGTCGGGAGGGGAAATACACTAGCTATGTGACCAAACCCTGGTTACAATATTCATGTAGATATCTTAGGTCTCGCATTGTGCACGCAGGTCCTAAGCCGTACCGATATTCATGTACTCCTGTACATATTTCTGTACTCACCCCAGCCGGTCACATAGGCTAGTTGTATTTCAAACATTGAGCACATATCATGTCTTGTACTTCAGGTTCATGGTTACATTCCTGTACTTTCATGTTCTTTCCTGTACTTTATATTTCATCTTCTCCTGTACTCATTTCCATATCATGATGTTCTTGTTCATTACCTAGAACTGTACTTTGCTCCGCTCCTGACTAGGATATGTTGCAGGTGAGATGGAGGCATTGTGTGATACCTACTATGGCCGTGAGCCTATAGACGCAGTAGAGCCAGCTGGAGTTGCCCTGGACTTAGAGGATAAGGAAGCCTAGTATCTTATCCTTAGCAGTTTATATTCTATTGTACTTGAGACTATCAGACTTTACTTTCTTTTTAGCTGGATGAATGTAATAACTCTTAGACATGTAATTTGATTCTGGGATTCGCTTATGCTGATGCTGTGGTTTATATTCATACTTGGACTTGTATTTTTTCCTAGAGATTGGTATAGATTACTTTATCGTGTCTAACGACGAAGGCTGGGTATGTCAGACGCGTGTCCGATTATTCGGGAGCGGGTCGTGACAGTGCCAGTGCATGGAGTTGCTTCAAACCTTGATCATCAGCCTGCTGATGGTGGTCAGGGTGTCCCTCAGGAGGATGAGCATGCCGGCCGAGAGGCAGTTCCTAAAAGGGAGGAGACTGTTGGTATACAGCCAGCACCAGTAGCTCTACTAAGAAGGAGCGACAGAGATCGTTGACCATCTACGAGATACTCACCGGGTGAGTATGTGCTACTGACTGACGGTGGAGAGCCCGAAAGCTTTGCAGAGGCTATAGAAGATGAACACAAGTAGGAGTGGATGCAGGCTATGCAGGAGGAGATGAGTTTCTTATACGCCAATTCCACTTATGAGCTGGTGCGGTTGCCAAAGGGCAAGAAGGCTTTGAAGAATCGATAGGTGTTTAGAGTAAAGCAGACGGATGATGCTACTCGCCCTCGATACAAAGCGAGGCTTGTAGTTAAAGGCTACGGTTAGCGGAAAGGCATGGATTATGATGAGATCTTTTTGCCAGTCGTCAAGCAGTCGTCTATTCGGGTGGTGCTAGCACTGGCAATCAGTTTAGACTTGGAGGTCGAGCAGATGGACGTGAAGAAGATATTCCTCTATGGTGATCTCGAGGAGGAGTTATACATGGAGCAGCCAGAGGGATTCTGTGAGAATGGCAAGTCACATTTGGTCTGCCGGTTGAGGAAGAGCTTGTATGGTTTGAAGCATGCTCCGAGACAGTGGTACAGGAAGTTCGAGTCATTTATAGGAGAGCATGGTTATGCACGGATGATGTCGGACCATTGCATATTTGTGAGGTACTTTGCCGAGGATGATTTTATTATTTTATTGCTCTATGTTGATGACATGCTATTAGTGGGTCGGAATGCCACTAGGATAGCGGAGTTGAAGCACCAACTGGGCGGGGCCTTCTCTATGAAGAATTTGTGTACAGCAAAGACTATTTTTGGGATAGAGATCATCCGAGAGAGAGAGAAAGTACAAGCTACTACACTTGTCCCAAAAGAAGTACATTCACCGGGTACTTCAGCGTTTCGGGATGGACGGGTCGAAGAAAGTGAGTTGTCCCCTTGCGGCTCACTTTAAGTTCACTGAGGAGCAGTGTCCACCGACCGAGGATGAAAAAGAAGATATGGAGCGGGTTCCATATGCCTTAGCTGTGGAAAGTCTTATGTATGCTATGTTGTGTACGAGGTCAGACATCGCTCAAGCAGTTGGCACAGTTAGGAGGTACCTTTCAAATCCTGGAAGGGTATATTGAAGTGCGGTCAATGTAATGCCCCAGTCCCAAAATACTTGGGACTAAGTACGTGGACATGCCAGCTGCATACATACGAAGAATACTCCAATATATGGAAATCTCGTTTGTATCCATAAGCTGTAAAATACAGTAAACCAAAACAACTAAATCTCATCCACCAAATAAGAGAATAATAATATAAATCAACTATAAAATTTGTCATTTATACATGTAGTTGGGCGAAGAAAAATCCACTACCAACTAATTTAAATGGAAGAGAATATACAAGGAAATGATCGATAAAAATGGTAAGACGAACCAAGGGCAATCATCTTCGAAGGAATGGAGAAGATCACGGCCTTGGCTAGAACACCTGCAAAAAGACATGAAAGCACACACCTGGAGAGGTTACCAGTTCCTCAGAGAGATGTAACAATATACATAAAGAACATGACATAATAAACTGAATATATAAGATGTCACAAGCCACAAGTAAAGTAAAATAGTTTCAATCGTAACAAGGTTCAACATCTCATCATCGAAACAGTAGACTACCCCTACAACCAAACAAGGACAAGGGGTAGCACACTATACCGCGAGGCAACATTATCCTAAGCTACTAAAGGAACAGGGGTGACATGACCTTGACTAGGTTTTACCTAACCATTCTAATATGTTTATACAGTTAAGAACAAACCTTTCGTCGCATGAGCCCTGGCTGTAAATAGGATCTGGTATAGTCCCCACTTGGGCACCAGTGACCTAAGCGCATGACGTTCAAAAATGACAGTGGCCAACCTGAGTGGATCATCTTACCCCAGGTGCATAACGTTCAAGAACGTCAGTGGCCAATCTGAGGGGGTAAGCATACCCGTATCTCCAACGGAGCTTTCGGGGCACAAAGGAATGTGTAATAGAAGCCCATACGACAAGAAAATGTTCTTCCCTCCCTATGCACCTATCTAAGTCACATCCGCGATCATGTACCTCTACTAACTGCTAAGTCTCCTAACATGCCTCTATTAGCAGTTAGACCTAACACATGTGCACGGGTGATCAGCCAACACGCAAGGACCTCTACATGCTACTCATCTCACATACTCGTGGTACAACTGTGTCGAGGTATATATAATACACTACAAATGGTAGTCCCTTAACTCTAAGTCCATATGCAATCAAAGGATAATAATTAAAGTAAAGCTAATATCACTGAGCAGGCAGTAAATCATGAACTGTAATAATGGCACAGCTAAAAGAACTGGAAATAAATGAACAGTGATATGCAATAAATAAAATACAGACTAATTATAAGCAATAAATATGGTAAGGTATCTTGCCTGAGGTTGTGTGCAAAAGGACGACGTCCAATAGCTCGAACCGTTAGAATAGTGAAGCGATGAAATCCAAATCCCGCATACGTTCTCGAATGCTGAAATAAATACCACAAACACGTTTGGAATAAAAGATATGTCTAGGAAACGCCTGTCCAAAAGTCCAATTCTGGAATAGGGACAAAATCCTAATTTCGGATCCGGTTTGAGGAGACGAACCCAACGGTATGTCCAGTTTTGGATTCCGACGAGCCGTGCACAAAATCGCCTGTTGGATCGGATCGCACAGCCCGCCAAATAGTCATTCCAGTCGAACTTCTCAGAATCGGACCAAACTTGGTATAAAGGAACAGAAAAATGATACGGTCCTGCTGGCTCATGTTTCGTCTCGATTTGACGAACGTGCACAAAGTAATTGGAAAATTTTGAAAATGATCGATATGGTGAATTTCGACGGATACGAATCAAATTCGTCGCACACACGCAACTAATTTGAATTCCATCAAAGCCCACACGTCCACGAAGTCGATACGCACCTTTCGATGCTTTCGGTTCGCGACCACGTCGCCTGGTTTGACAAGACGCACGTCGTATCAGAGAGTTTTTCTTAAATTTTTAGTTTTTCAAAACAGGTTTTTCTAGGAATTTGAAATCAATTAAATTTTTATATATTAGATGAAAAATAAATCTACAAGAAGGGTATTCATCTCCTATATATTTTCTAAAGGTCTATTCAAAAAGTTTTAAAAAAAATTCCTACATGGTTGATCAGAATCCAGCTTCCAATATAGGTGGTTAGGCTGATTCGTTGTTTCGAATTCGAACAGTTTTTCAAGATTTTTGGATCATGTTTCTGGTTTGATGCCGTTTCGATCGCGTGGTCCATTTTCGGGGACGCCTATAGGGTCATGCAGGCTCTCTATCGAAGTTTATGGATCAAAAATTGATTGGAAATCGAGAAATATATATGGGTACGAAGTATCATACCTCGTCGCGACGTCTACTGCTGCTGTGCGCTCTGTGGCCGGCCGTATGGCGAGTCGGGATAGCGCGAAGGAAGTCCGGGAGGGTACGCGGAGGCAGGGGCGAGCTAGGGTGTGAGTAGGGTCGGCAAGGGGTTAGGGGTTTTTTTCTTCTTCCGTTTTTGTATGTATATATACGTGTGTGTGTGTGTGTTGGAAAAAAATAGGAGACTCGGGCTCCTGTGCTTATACTGTTCCCTTGAGGGAACTGTATTCTGATGTTCTCTTTCTTTTTTCTTTTAAAAAAACTAATACTTATATAGATATCTATATAATCCTGTATTTAAATATGCTGCCATATACGTGCATATACTCAATAAAAAATCAAAATCAAATTATAAAATTTTAAACGTATTTCTAAAATAATAATATTTTCTAAAACTATTTTAATAACGATCTTTTGTACAAAATTACCTATATTGTAGCAATTACTACTATATATTTTTTATAAAAAAAACCCTACTAATTAAATACCAGCTAGTAATAATTAAGAAATACAGTAAAATTAAAATAATAACAAATAAAAAATATGGGGATTTACAGTCAAGTGGATTCTATGATACCTTCAGGGCACTGCTGATTGGAGGCTTTCTTTTGGTGGTGACGAGCCGAAGCTGGTTGGGTATACTGACGCTGATATGGCTGGAGATGTAGACACGAGGCGATCGACTTCGAGCTATGTGATGATGTTTGCTGGAGAAGCGGTATCGTGGCAGTCGCGGTTGCAGAAGTGTGTTATCTTGTCGACGACAAAGACAGAGTACATTGAGACGACGGAGGCTTACAAGGAGATGCTGTGGATGAAAAAGCTGTTAGAGGAAATGGGGCTGAAGCAAGAGCAGTATACTTTACTTTGTGACAGTCAGAGTGCTATTCACCTTGTGAAGAATCAGACCTTTCATAGCCGGTCCAAGCACATCGAGACTCGGTATCATTGGATACGGAATGTGGTTGAGAAGAAGGACGCGGAGCTTAAGAAGGTTCATACAGATGATAACGGAGCAGATATGTTCACCAAGATTCTATCAAAGAAAAAGTTTGAGTTCTGCAGGCAGATCGTCGGGATGATGACCTCCTCTACATAGTTGTGAAGGAGGAGAAATGTTGGAGTAGGTGGGGTTTCCAACCTATGTGGAGAATACCCCGGAGAGCGACGAGCGCCATCCGTGTGTCGGAGAAGCTCGGAGAGTGCATGGATCCTATTTTGGAACATATATGGTAAAAAAATATATGATTGAATTTCCATATTTACTTTGATCATATATTTATGATTGGACCCTTCATATAGTAGCTTTCCATATAATTTGGCTTTCAATTATGGCAAGCCAATTATGATTGGATTTCTATTAAATATATGATTGATGCATATTAGAAGTTTCCATATATATTGGCCTTCCATGTATAGATTACCATAGACTTATAAAAGGGTGATGCATGCTAGTTGAAAACTCATCTCAAAACAAGAGTGCTTTACAATCTTTGAGAGAGAGAGAGAGAGAGAGAGAGAGAGAGAGAGAGAGATGATTAAGGACTATTATGAAGGAGAGATTGCTTCGAATAATTTTTCGGCAATTTCTTGTTCTTCGGAATCCACAATTAAAAATTTCTTTTTTCAAGTGAGTTGTGGTGATTCGTGTTGAATCGGGAGGAGCTTGTAGAGGGTGTATTCTCTTTATTCCATTAGTGGAGGTTCTTCAGGGTTGGACTCCGATCGTCCCGTGGTTTTTTTTCGCAAGGGTTTTCCACGTCAAAAATCTTTGTGTAAGTGATTGTGTTTGGCATTTTTGGTTTGTGTGCTTTTGTTTGGTTCTCTCGCAGGACTTTCTAGTTTGGGGGAACGGTTTTCGCGCTTCGTTCCCAACAATTTTTCCCTTCTAGTGAGTGTTTATTCCTTCTTTCCATATTTTTAATTTATATTTGATTGTGTACATTAGAAGAATTGTATTAGCTTTGAATTTTGGATTTTTAATTTTTTATATTGATCACTTCAATTTTAATTTCCTGGAAATACATATCATCTTCATATCTTCATTCTATGTTTACACATAAAAATTGAACATATTATTGGAGTTAGATTTAGATGTATAACAGCAAATTATATTTTTGTTGATCCATGTAGAATGGTTTATTTTTATTTTTCTTTGTTGTCTTTGTTGATCCATGTACATAATATATCTACAAGAAAAATTTAAGTATACTGTTCACAAAAATCATGAGACCTAGTTGAACCCAGTCAGACCTGTACCAAAGATTTTCGGTTCGATCATTGGTCCAGTTTTTAATTAAAACATTGGTTGTGATGAAGTATGCTTTCTGCTAAAACTGCTTTTGGCTTGTTCCTGAGACTCCATTACTTTTCTATTTTTCTAGCTTATAAGCTGAAAAGAGCAAGTGGTCTAACTCACGGTTTGCATTATTGAGGGGGAAAACAGAGTCAAGTGTATATATATATATATATATATATATATATATATATATATATATATATATATATATATATATATAACCTTATTAGATTGGAGGGAGAGTTAAGTAGGGTGTGTTTAATAACTCTTGCTTGGATTTAAACTTTTGAGTGGGAGGAAGATTAATAAAAATACAATATTTATGAAAGTACTCTTATTATATATGACATAAAATTTAATTTGATTGATTATTTAATTAAAACTTGTCAAAAAATCTTTAAAGAAATAACAGATACACATCTGATACATATATAAAATAAATAAATAGAAACCAAACACAATAAAATTAAGTAACATAAGAATTATAGACTTCTATAGTTTATAAGCTATTGAGCACTAGTTTGAAAGAAAAATAAAAATAAAAAAAGGTGTAACATTTTATAGGAAAAATAAGAGATATTTTGTATCTTTTGAATAAAATCCCTCATTTTCTCTCGTCAACCCTACGATTTGAGAAGTTTAAAAAATGGGCAAAAGAAGGCTAAAAAAAAATCCCCACTTAACCTTTTAGGACTCTCCCTTCCAAACTCCCACCCTCAAACTAAGCAAGATTTTTTTCTCTCACTTAACTCTTTTAACCCTAAATCAAGGTTGTTGGAGACCAGTCTGGATTTGGTAAGAGCAAACTTTGGAGCCCAAATATGATAACATATTTGATTTGATATGATATGAAAATCTACATTTAATATATGATTTGATTTGATTTTCAAATTTGTATCAAATATTTAATTTGACCATAATTGGATGTCTATAATTTATGATGGGATATAATCTACACCGTTGGTTGTTGGTGGACGACTAGATTTGATGGTGGGCTACTTTTAGGGTTTTCTAACCTTAAAATTAGGTTTCTCATCCTATTTATATGAGGTAAGGGTGGAGGCACATATTTATAGCACAAAGTGAAGTTCAGGGTGGTCCTCCACAAGAAATCTAAGAGAAAGTCCGTACTTTGCTCTTAGTACTTTGTCATCCAAGATAGAAGGAAGAAGAGATCTAATCAACACTACAAGAAAAATGATGTTTCTTGACGGTCGTGCTAAATCGTCAATGAAATCCATTATCTTGATGGTTTTAGACTTACGTTAAGAAACCACCTCCTTTTCTGTTATACAATAAAATTTGATCATATTACTTGACGGTTTTAGATGACAAAAAAACTATTTAATTTCTTGACGGTTTGGTAGTAACCATTAAGTAAAGCACTTGTGGGAAAATTCAGCCATCGGACCATGCCATTTTGGTAATTATTTGATAATTTTTTTCTCTAGATGTTTTTAACCAAAGAGGAGATCGAGGGTTTCTTCTATTTCACATCCATACAACTCAATTTCTCCTGATCAGCTAATGCCTTTTTTTATCTCTTCCACAAAGAAACCCTAGCCCTAATTTTGTTGAAACCCCAAGAAAATGGTCAAGAATCACCTTCTCTTCGTCTTCTTCTTCCACCCACCAATCCAAGCCATGGGTAAAGAAATCCCCCCAAACTAAAACCAAAACCCTAATCCTAATTTCTTGATCACAAACCCTAACCCTAATTTATTGATTATTTCATTTTTACAGGTCCTTCGAGCTACTCGGGATTCACCTACGATGCCGTCGCCTTCCTCCCGGAGGCTAACTACGACTACATCGTGCTCTACGGCGGCACCACCGGCTGCCTCCTCCTCGCCACCCTCTCCTTCTTCCACCACGTCCTCCTCCTCGAGCACGACGGCACCCCCGTCGACTTTTCCTCCCTCCGCTCCCTCGACGGCTTCCTCCAGAAAATCGATCGCTGCACCCTTAATCTAGTTGGGCATAAACAAATTCATGTTCATATGCCAAAGAAATTTTCTTATTTTATTTTTACCAACGTCTTTGTTAGTATATTGTTGTTAGGGTGCGGCTATCCACACCCCATAGATTACTAAGGACACCCCATGTAATTTTTTTTCCTATTCTACCCATCCTCTCCCATGCTCCGTCTCCCCCTCCCCCCGGGCGACCCCGACGGTCCGACATTCGTACCCCCCTCCTCTGCCACCTTCCCCCTTCTCCCCTGACCCCCCTCCTCTCTCCTCCACGGTAAAATCCCTAAATTTCTACTACGATTTTTTTATAAATATGGTATTGATTTTTGTACTTCGTATTTGTACGTCGCGTACGAGTTTGCGTTTCGTAAATTTTTCGTCAAGTACGAATAAGTGTGAAGTACATATTTTTATAAAACGTTTTAATTATATAGATGTAAAAATATTTTAAAATAATAGACGA
The DNA here is from genome assembly GCA_029216955.1 of Iris pallida. Classification (NCBI taxonomy): domain Eukaryota; kingdom Viridiplantae; phylum Streptophyta; class Magnoliopsida; order Asparagales; family Iridaceae; genus Iris; species Iris pallida. The sequence goes on along the minus strand of JANAVB010040817.1, from coordinate 17,937,634 downwards.
TAAATATTTTATATTGCTTGAAGTTGTAAATGCGTCGCGCCGAGGATTGCCAAACTTTATTTTTATTTAAAAAAGGCCATTTTATTTTATGGTACAAGTATAACTAGTAATTTAGAAAAATTGTGTTTTATGTAAGTATTATTTTTGCATGCGAGTGTATATATATTTTTATTTTTGAAATTAATTATTATCATTAATATATTATTTCGAAAAAAGTATATTAAATATGGGTTGATTTAATATGTAATTAATTATGGTGATTTAAGTTGGAAAAAATATATATTAATTTATTTAAATACAGTTTAAATTAGAGGTAGAATCTATCTACATTGGATTATATTTGATTGAGTTACTTTTAAATCAATTTGAATTAAATAGTGAAAAATCCAAGGAGAATTAAAGCTCTTCTTAATCCTTATCTAGATAAGACTTTTGTAAACCCCATGATTTTTCAAAATAAATATTTGTGGAATTTTTGGATTTTAAATAACTATTTATTGACTTATTATATAATTTGTATTATTTTACATATATTTAGTATAGTGCTCATTAGTGAATTTAGTATAAAAATATATAAAGCTATTTTTCTAGTACATTAAGGATCTAAAATATATTATACAATTTTTCTCAAAATTTTAGGATTTATTTCATAAATTTTATTACTTTTTACATGTTACTTATATTGTACACTATTTACATAATATAGAATAAATGTCAAATTAGTATTAAATATTTCAGCTTGTATAAAAGAGATTAGATGAAGGTTGTTTAAATAAATATTAACTCTATTTATTATCTATAGTAATTTTAAATAATATTATAGATAATTTAGATAAATATAAACAATATTTTAAATAAATACTAATCCTACTTCTACTAGAAAAATATCTCTATCTATATCCTATCCTAACAAAGCAAACTCCAACTTATTTAAATCAAATCCTATCTAATTTAGGAGATAAATCTGAAATAAATACCTATATAAACCCAATACATTCTCCTTCTATCAGCCATAATTCAAAATTATTTTTAGTCCAATAGAAACTCTAAAATTCGTCATTTGAATTCAATCCCGCTTTTTAGCAGCAAGAGCAACTTGGAACGATGATATCTCCTAGCTCCGAACTCCGTTTCGCCTCCAGTTTTTTTAAAAAAGCGTATCGAGGTAAGATTTCCAAAAATATATTTTAATAGACAAAATTCATTCTGTAGATTTCTACAAAACTGTTTGAGTATCTAGTGTCCCAAAAATAAACGTGTTTCAGTATTTTTGTGATTTCAGAAGATTCCGAAAATGAAAATACGATCCGTTTAGTTTCTCAGAAAGCTGATACGAAAACCTATGCCATATCCTAATTTCAGAATTTATTAAATAAATCTAATAGGTATAGTATTAATTATAATTAGATAATTGACTATTTTCAGCATCCGAAGATGTTTGTTTGGACCTTAGTTCCTCCGCAGCCGTTGTTCCACCTACTTTCCTGTTTGATCTTCGCCACCAAAGTGCTCAAGACTCAGGCAAGTATACCTTGCTAATAAACCGTTATATTATTTACTTTCTGCATTATTTACTTTGTTTCATATTTGTTAGTTTTCTTTGTTATAAACTGCACGTCCAAGCCATACTTGGGTGCAAGCGACTTTATTAGTCGTTAATTTATTTTATGCATATTAACTTAGTTTTAGCGGACTATCTTCTTGTTGGGGGATATCCATATATCTCCTTGGACCATGACACTCACACTACACAGTTTGAGACATTTTGCTAGGGGCAAGACTTATGGATTGGCCATCTTTATTGTCGTGTGACGGATAGATCGTAACTGCTACGATTATGGTATAGAGACTCGAGCAGTTACAAAACTGGGCGGGTCATGGATATGACTTGTTCAGTGTGGGAAACATTGAGGGAGGACAGTCGCTAGTGCGTATGAAAATCCAAACAGGTAAACCACAGTCTCCGGATGGAACTGTAGCGATTTATATTTGCAGATGCCCTCTGACGTCTTGGACGTTACGGACGGATGCAGATGACTGGATGCCAGTTACGTACATGTAGCCTAAATCCCACCCATGCACATGAAAGTTGTCCTCTAAACTGCACATTAGACGATTAGAATCCTCTTGCATATTTGTGTCTAGGTTAGTCTTTTGTATATCATTTTATTATTTTGACAGTTCATATTAGCATGTACTTCATGTATCTTGTTTCGTCCCTCCGAGGACCTGGTGATCTCTCCAGGTGCGTATTTTGTGATATTTCGCAGGTATTCTAGCCATGGTCATGGTCTTCTCCATTCCTTTGAAGATGACGGGTCTTGGATCTATCTTGCTACCTTCGTCAATTCTTTTATATATCATGTATTTTTTCTCTTTTATTTTTGGTTGGTAGTGGATGTGTCTCCATCCAACATATTGTATCAGAACAATTAATTATATGATATCTTTTATTCCTTATTTTTGTGGATGAGACTAGTTAGTTATGGTTTACTGTATTTTACAGCTTATGTATACATACAAGACCCCTGTACTTCGTATGTATACAGCTGGCATGTCTACGTACTTGCTCCTACGTATTTTGGGACTAGGGCGTTACATGTTTTTGTGGTGGCCCAGGCAGGTCAAGTTTATCACTTCGGTTACGTTATTGTACCGATATGAGCCTGCATATAGGATTAGAGTCTAGAATCTCATCCATCTACTTGACATCCTTTCTTGACTTCAAATTTTGAACCCTCGTTTGACCTCCTTGATTTGCATCTTGCTTGACTCCTTCTATCATAAATTCTTAGTTTCGTGCTTAGTGACAACTAGGAAGATGACTACACTAGTATATGCTCATAGGTTAAACACATGGCTAGAAGAATTATATTGACAATTAGTATGCATTGAGGTCTTATTTGTGTATAAAAGCATTTATGTTTCCTAAAAGTATGATATTAAGAGTTAGTAAATTCTAAGTTGGGTAGTAGAGATGGATTTTATCTTGATACTACTAAAGGATTGATAAATTGAGAAAACAAAATGTTGATTTTTGTGAAATAGTTGCAATTTATTTGAGTATGAAATCGATATAAGAAATAGCTTAAGATTTTTAAATTTAGTGGTACGATTTACAAGTTTATTTATGAAGGATGATAGTAAAAATTTTGGTTTAAAATATTTTGGAAGATATGAAATTGATTGAAAAAAATTTCAAATTTTAAATTTATATCTGATGATTGGTTGATAAGATTATTTTGAGTTTAAAGTTGGATTGATAACATTAAAAACTTGATGAACAATTTATTGGTGTTATGATAAAGGTTAATTTGAGACTATTGGAAGGTATTCACGAAAGGACCGATAAATCCTATAAGATGGAGAAAACAAAATTTTATTTGAAGGTTTTAGAAATATTTATGATATTTGGGGATGTGAAAGAGAAAAAAAAATCTTTAGTTTTTTGTGTCATGTGATTTAAAAATAAAGTTATTTAGATTTTGAGTTTAAGGTTTCGATTTGTGTATTAAATGTTGGTAAAAAATGAGGAGAGAAAAGGTGTTGACAATAATCTAAAGGGATACCTCGAGATTTATTGAAGGAATTAAAATTTTAAAGTATGATTATACTTGGCGACATAAAATAATTTTTGGTAAATTAATTTGAGAATCCTATTGAGAATTGTTAAGGAAGCTTAAAAAAATAGAAGTTTAGACTTGTATTGATAAGAAACCAAGATAGACATGGGGTCACCTTAATGAGATAGAAGTATACCCTATTAATTGCCATATCATCCATGATCATTGCATATAGACAAGTGAAGTTAGTTATCTACCAAACCATGTGATTATATCTCAATTTTGACTTACTCGACCTTTCCCCAAATCCAGATCTTTTATTGTAACCTTCTAACCGTTTGAAATTTGAGAAATGAATTAATCGTTCCTTGACTGTATCCACCTAGAAGACTATCTTCTCTCTGAAAACTGTGTCCCTAAATTATTTTATTAGATTGCTTAATTAATTTTATTTCATCCTTCAACTTGATCTTATTTAATGTTTGTGCATTAATTGTCACTTCATGAACTCCCACTTTCTATTTTAGATTTTTTGTGTCCTTTACCGTGACTTTAATATTTGGAGTGTAATACTAGATATTACCTTCCAACAAATTTTATATGTAACACCTAGTCGAGCTCACCTTCATGTAGGTATATCACGTGCCAGTAAAACACGTCTTCTTGTACTCTATTTTTATGATATGACTTTTGGGCCAAAAAGACTAAACTGTAACCTTTACCATGATACCGATATATTTTTCGACCAAGGATAGGGATTCAACCTCGACTCAATTCTTTCGATCCGATATGTGATTTTGTTCTACTTAATTTCTTAAATGCTTAACTTTGTGCTTTATCTTCATTGCTTGACCCATTGTCCCATCACACTACTAGTTTAACTCTTGTAAGTTGGGTAGAATACCTCATGACCTAACAAACCTTTGTCCTTGTGACCCATATTGATAAATTTACTTAGACTATAGAATTCAGAGGACCCTAACTTATCTAGTCAACCAAGCCATAGATAAGAAAATACTAGGACGACTGCATAAGCCCAAACTTCGGGCAAGACTTAGATTTTAATGGATCTTCGACTATTTAATTTCCTTCATTAGTATTCCTTACTTATATTTTGACTATCTTATGATGCTAATTTAGCCTTAGTTTTGCAAGCTTATTCTTTTATCGAGCTTGTTCACGACATATGTGTTATTGGGGACGCCTACTAATACATTGTCTAATCAGAACCGGTGCATGATGGTCTGATCAACCTAGTACACTTTGGTTCGCTTTTCATATATTGTTCGACGTGGATGGAGACATAGTTAAACTTGGCCTCTAGAATTCCATCCGCGACTGCCTTGGCAATTTTTTTAAAAATTTTCAATCGTCTTTGAACCACTTATTCGTTTTCGATAATATCTTCTTCAAACTCTTTATTATTTTTGTCTTTCGCCTATATTAGAAAGACAAACACTCGTACTTGATATCCCCTTAGTTGCCCACCATCTATTACCAAGATAGTTAACCACTGACCAACAAATGTGACTATATCCCCGTCTTGAGTTACCTTTTTCCTCTACCCTAGATTCATTATCGCAACCTTCTAATCGTTCTTAAAACTTGAAAATAATTCAAATCATTTACTTAACTGTACCTTAAACCTAGACGACTATATTCGCTCAAGAAACCATCTCTCCTAAATGTCTAAATTATTCTCTTTGACCTACTCAATTCCTTTCTATTCTCTAATTCGTGTTATCATAATTTTATTACCTTAACTAGTGACCCTTCTTCAATTCTATAACCATGATGTATTTTAGTAGATATCAAAATCACGATCTTCCAATGCATGTTTGTGTCGAACGTCGTTTCTTCGCCTCATCCAAAAATTTAATCGTATTTCGGTATAGATGAACTCTTTCTATCTTCCCTACCCTAGCTATTCCTAAATTTCGAGGACGAAATTCTTGTAAGTTGGATAGGATGTAAAACCCCTAAATTTCTACTACGATTTTTTTTATAAATATGGTATTGATTTTTGAACTTCGTATTTGTACATCGTGTATGAGTTTGTGTTTCGTAAATTTTTGTCAAGTGCGAATAAGTACGAAGTACATATTTTTATAAAACATTTTAATTATATAGATGTAGAAAATATTTTAAAATAATAGACGATAAATATTTTATATTGCTTGAAGTTGTAAATGCGTCGCGCCGAGGATTGCCAAAATTTATTTTTATTAAAAAAAGTTCATTTTATTTTATGGTACAAGTATAACTGGTAATTTAGAAAAATTGTGTTTTATGTAAGTATTATTTTTTGCATGCGAGTGTATATATATTTATATTTTCAAAATTAATTATTATCATTAATATATTATTTTGAAAAAATATATTAAATATGGGTTGATTTAATATGTAATTAATTATGGTGATTTAAGTTGGAAAAAAATATATTAAGTTATTTAAATACAGTTTAAATTAGAGGTAGAATCTATCTACATTGGATTATATTTGATTGAGTTACTTTTAAATCAATTTGAATTAAATAGTGGAAAATCCAAGGAGAATTAAAGCTCTTCTTAGTCCTTATCTAGATAAGACTTTTGTAAACCCTATAATTTTTAAAAATAAATATTTGTGGAATTTTTGGATTTTTAAATAACTATTTATTGACTTATTATATAATTTGTATTATTTTACATATATTTAGTATAGTGCTCATTAGTGAATTTAGTATAAAAATATATAAAGCTATTTTTCTAGTTTATTAAGGATCTAAACTATATTATACAATTTTTCTTAAAATTTTAGGATTTATTTCATAAATTATATTACTTTTTACATGTTACTTATATTGTACACTATTTACATAATATAGAATAAATGTCAAATTAGTATTAAATATTTGAGCTTGTATAAATGAGATTAGATGAAGGTTGTTTAAATAAATATTAACTCTATTTATTATCAGTAGTAATTTTAAATAATGTTATAGATAATTTAGATAAATATAAATAATATTTTAAATAAATACTAATCCTACTTCTACAAGAAAAATATCTCTATCTATATCATATCCTAACAAAGCAAACTCCAACTTATTTAAATCAAATCCTATCTAATTTAGGAGATAAATCTGAAATAAATACCTATATAAACCCAATACATCCCCCTTCTATCAGCCATAATTCGAAATTATTTTTAGTCCAATAGAAACTCTAAAATTCATCATTAGAATTCAATACCGCTTTTTAGCAGCAAGAGCAACTTGGAACGACGATATCTCCTAACTCCGAACTCCGTTTCGCCTCAAGTGTTTTTTAAAAGAAGCATATTGAGGTAAGATTTCCAAAAATATATTTTTGTAGACAAAATTTGTTCTGTAGATTTCTACAAAACTGTTTGAGTATCTAGTGTCCCAAAAATAAACGTATTTCAGTATTTTTGCGATTTCGGAAGATTTCGGAAACGAAAATGCGATCCGTTTAGTTTTTTGAAAAGCTGATACGAAAACCTATGCCATTTCCTAATTTCAAAATTTATTAAATAAATCTAATAGGTACAATATTAATTATAATTAGATAATAGACTATTTTCAGCATCCGAAGATGTTTGTTTGGACCTTAGTTCCTTGGCAGCCATTGTTCCACCTACTTTCCTGTCTGATCTTCGCCACCACAGTGCTCAAGACTCAGGCAAGTATACCTTGATAATAAACTGTCATATTATTTACTTTCTGCATTATTTACTTTGTTTCATATTTATTAGTTTTCTTTGTTATAAACTGTACGTCCAAGCCATACTTGGGTGCAAGCAACTTTATTAGTCGTTACTTTATTTTATGCATATTAACTTAGTTTTAGCAGATTACCTTCTTGTTGGGGGATATCCTTATATCTCCTTGGGCCATGACACTCACACTACACGGTTTGAGACATTTTGCTAGGGGCATGACTTATGGACTGGCCATCTTTATTGTCGTGCGACGGATAGATCGTAACTGCTACGATTATGGTATAGAGACTCCAGCAGTTACAAAACTGGGCGGGTCATGGACATGACTTAGTCAGTATGGAAAACATTGGGGAAGGACAATCGCTAGTGCATATGGGAATCCAAACAGGTAAACCACAGTCTCCGGATGGAACTGTGACGATTTATATTTGTAGATGCCCTCTGACGTCTTGGACGTTACGGACGGATACAGATGACTGGATGCCAGTTACGTACATGTAGCCTAAATTCCACCCATGCGCATGAAAGTTGTCCTCTAAACTGCACATTAGACGGTTAGAATCTCCATGCATATTTCTGTCTAGGTTAGTCTTTTGTATATCATTTATTATTTTGACAGTTCATATTAGCATGTACTTCATGTATCTTGTTACGTCCCTCTGAGGACCTGGTGATCTCTCCAGGTGCGTGTTTTGTGACGTTTCACAGGTATTCTAGCCGTGGTCGTGGTCTTCTCCATTCCTTTGAAGATGACGGGTCTTGGATCTATCTTGCTACCTTCGTCAATTCTTTTATATATCATGTATTTCTTCTCTTTTAATTTTGGTTGGTAGTGGATGTGTCTCCACCCAACATATTGTATCAGAACAATTCATTATATGATATCTTTTATTCCTTATTTTTGTGGATAAGACTAGTTAGTTGTGGTTTACTGCATTTTACAGCTTATGTATACATACAAGGCCCATGTAATTCGTATGTATATAGCTGGCATGTCTACGTACTTGGTCCTACGTATTTTGGGACTGGGGCGTTACATCCACCAACCCCCCTTCCCTCCTCCTCTGACCCACCTCCCCTCCTCCCTCCTCCACCAACCCCCTTTCCCTCCTCCTCCGACCCCACTCCCCTGCTCCCCCGACCCCCTCTTCTCCTCCTCCGACCCCCCTCCGACCCCCCTTCCCTCCTCCTCCTCCGACCCCCCTCTCCTCCCCCTTGCTTCTTCGTTCCCCCTCGGGTTGAGCAGGGGGGAGGGGGGTCGGAGGAGGGGTGGGGGGTCGGAGGATGAGGGAGAAGACGGGGAGGGGGGTCAGAGGAGGAGGATAGGGGACCGGGGGAGCAGGAGAGGAGGAGGGAAGGGGGGTTGGTGGAGGAGGAAGAAGGAGGGGAGGGGGTCGGGGGAGCAGGGGAGGCGGGCGAGGGGGTCGAGGGAGGAGAAAGGAGGAAGGGAGGGGGTCGGGGGAGCAGGGGAGGGGGCGGAGGTCTATCAGCGTCGGCGTCGAGGTGGTGGGGTGGTGGGGGAGGGGGGGCGGGGTAGCATGGGGAGAGGGGGTAGAATAGGAATTCTATTTTTTTATGGGATGTCCTCAGTAATCCATGGGGTGCGGATAGCCGCACCCTTGTTGTTATTCATGTTCTTGTCGTTGACAGGTTGTTTTAGATGGCTCTAATTTAAAAATTATGTCTCAATCAAAGGAGGTATAGATCTGTGTATTCATTGGTTATTTTTACCAGAGTGTACAAGTTGTCTATCCATAAATTTCAAACTTCTTACATTTACTATAGTTACCTTGGCTTTTCTAGACAATCAAATAATTTTTGAAATAAATTTTTACCTTAATGCATCGAGGAGTTAGATCTTAACATCACAGAAGAAGCATGGGTATGTTCTTGTTAAATTGGTCTAATATATTTAAGGTTAGTTTGTGTTGCTTCATTTTCATTGATGAGAAACTCACTTTGTTTAATAAATAATTTCTTAATTTCTGTTGAGATAATAAATTTTTAAGTAAATCATTGTAGTGATGTTGTGCTGCCTACTGATAAAGAAAGAGAACAAGTGTAACGCCCGTAGTTCGTATTACGTATTTTGGTATACGTGTACGGAATCCCGACCCGTAATTAGACTTGTCTTGCTTAGCTTGATCCTGATTTAATCTTGCCCTGGTTTATTTTGGGTTCATCCTGGTTCGACTTGTCTTGACTGGCTAGTCTTGGATTTTGTATTGGCATGGGTTAGTTATCATTTCCTGGTTCATGTGGTTTATCCTGGCTTTGGCCTGCATTGGGTTCGGTTGGGTTCGGCTTGGTTGGGCTCGGTTTGTGTTGATATGCAAACCCCTACCTACCACCATACCTCATTTATTAACCCAATAACCATTCTCTCTCCTCATTCATTACTCATTTACTACTTCTTTTCTTCTTCCTTATTTCTTCTCCTCCGAGCAGCACCATAGGTAAGTGCAACTTGCTTCATGGAGAAACTCAAGTTTTATTGTTCCATTGTCTTCCTCACGAGATTCTAAGACACTTTGGTACTTAGCATTTTTAGTTTCCATGGTTCATTTCATGTAGATCTAAGTTTGTTGCATTTTCGGATTTTTCGGTTTTGATCTACAAAACTGGCTTGTTTTCGAAAACCAAGAGTTCTATGTATAAGGCATTCTGATGTTACGCAAGTTTGGTTTTAGAATGGTTGGATTTCATCGAGTCTTGGCCGAGATGGGGCTTCTTGAGCCCTTGAGCTTTTACGCCTGCTTGTCTTGGCTTTGGGGAGAAGATGAAGTTTTACGCACACGTTCTTACATGCTAGCGTAGTATTTAGTTTTACGCCAACGTTTAACGTGCCAGCGTAGCAGTTCCTCCTTTACGCACACGTTTTAACGTGCCAGCGTAGTGTCCCCTTTACGCACACGTATTGCGTGCCAGCATAATCCTTTCTACTCTGAGTTCACTTGAACTCTACGCGGGGGGGGGGGGGGGGGGGGTACTCTCACTCGCGTAGAGTCGTGCCCGCGTAGACTCTCCCTCGCTCGCGTAGAGCCTTGCGTGCGTAGAGTTTCACTTGAGTGCTCATGCGCGTAAAGTTTCGCTTGCGTAGGGTGCTTGCTAGCGTAAAGTTCCCTCTCGCGTTGGGCTCCCGCTCGGGTAGAAGCAGTCATTTCTTGGTCTTGCTCGCGTAAAGCCACTTTTATGCTTGGGGCCTCTTGGCCTAGCGTAGAGGTTCGCTAGCATAGAGTCTTGAGCCCCTTTTTGCGTACCCGATTATCTTTATGTCCTTGCACTTTTCATGAACTTGATAACTTGAATTGATTGACATGACTAGACAGATAATTGTACATGGCATGGTATGACAAGTAGCATAACATGACATAATATGACTTGATAAGACATGATAAGCAAGCCTGATGGGAACTATTGAATGTTGTTGCGACAGCTAGTATGACATGACAAGAATGAATGACCTGGACACCGTGAACGATTGTGTTTGTACAGATGAACCAATACTGTCTCGCATCATGTTTAGGGCAGGGACCCCTGAGTACCACGGTCAGGGGTACCTACTGAAATTGACTAAGGCTAATAACTAGAATAACCCAGTAGTCATGAAGAGATTTCCTAGCTACATGTAATCCCGTTAATTATCTGGGCACGCAAGTGGACTTGTAGCCTGCCGACGAGTAGGGCACATTTCCAGCACACTGTTATGTGTTGCACCCTTCATGAACGGATATTCGACCTGGATAACCTGGATAGTCTGCAGGACTTGTGGCTGTTGGAATAATCTCATTTGTATCTTGCTAGTAACTAGGCCTGTGATAACCCTAGATAGTTAAAGTATCAAGCCGTACTCATTGCTTGGCCGTGATTGATTGGATGGAGTCTAACCCAGTCTAGTCTTCTCCTAATCCTGTACAAGATTGTAACATGACCTGATTGCTTGTGCTTTATTTTATCGAAAAATGGTGGAAAACCAAGTTTCGTTCAGATGAAGGGTACAACCTCGGTCCTTGTTTGGTTTAAGGGTTGTAACTTGGTTATCTGAATAGTCCCATAGTTATCTTATCGTATATCATCATGATTTTCCATATCTCCAGTTTTATTGTATAATTATGTTTTGTGCTAATTGCTGGTTTTAGTTCTTAAGTGAAGCCTCCTTTGTGGCACTTACTCTTTCTGGGATCTGACCCAGCTCATTTTGCATGGCCAGATACCGGAGCAGCTCCAGAGGATCCACCTACCTTCATGCCAGATGGTGACCACTAGGCGTAACCCTGGCAACGAGTGGGTTTTAGTTTGCTCTCCCACTCTATTGTAAAAATATTCTTTTGAGGCGTTTAGCCGACGAGCACGTGTTAGCTCGATTGTACTTTATTACTGTCTGCCTACGGGCTGTAGCATGATTAACAAATCCTAGGGTTGATCATGTATGACTGAAACTCTTGCTAGTCTTCATATTTTGTATGACTAGCTTCATGATCATCTAAATATGTAATCTATGGGACGCCTTACTATTGTATATTTGGTACTCTGACATCTTGTAACTGTTGTTATTTGCTTGAGATTGAGACAGTAGGATTGTTCATGACCATAAGATACTGATGGCTTGTAGTTAAACCCTCATATATCTAGACAGCCTTGACTATATAGCGAGGTGGATTCCATTTCAATATACGTAGCTGGCTATGTATGCCCCCACTCTCTAATATTCTGGTTCTGGGGCGTTACATGGTTTAAGTGGTGGCCCATACAAGTCTTGTAAATCGAGATATGTGAGGGTTTACCAAATAGATGTCTCAATCAACACTCGCCCTTGATCTCTGATCGTATCCTCTAAATCCCTGAAATCTTGACCTAACCTCATGCTTGTGTCTTTGATCTGTCATGGTCCTTCCTTATTGTTTCTTGTGTCATCTTCTTCAGCGACATTGTTCCTGGTCTTACTGATCGGCAAGGCGGAGCACCTTTCATGGGCCAGCAACAACCTGGAGGTCAAGCCCAGCATTCAGGAGTAGCCACCAGAGTCATGCCTACTGGAGGTCAAGAGCTACCGGTTCAGCCAGTCCAGCCTGCAGAGCCCGATGATAGCACCTTGGTGGGTCTTATCAGGATATTGCTAGCATCTCAAGATTGTTGGGGTGATGTCCTGCACCAGGCAGTACAAGATGCTCTGAACAGAGGCGGTCATCAAGGGAACCAGGCAGCCAACAGCTTCAAGCGTTTGAACCCTCTCTTCTTTGACGGCAGTGAGGATGCGATTGCCGCAGATGCTTGGCTACAGGATACAAAAGTGATTCTAGAAGCGGCAAATATGCCCGAGAACGAGAAGGTGGCGGTAGTACGCCTACAGCTATTGGATCTTGCCCGCAGCTAGTGGACGGCACAGGCCGTTGGATTAGTGGCACCTGTTGCATGGACAGTATTTCGTGAGAGATTCCAGACCAAGTACTTAGATGCTGTAGCTTGGTACGATCTACAGACGAGGTTCACCAATCTGAAGCAGATGGACAGGACGGTCGACGGATATGAGGCCGGTTTTTTAGACTTAGTCAGTTTGCTCCCACCTTCGTAGCGACCGAGTTCGACAGAGCCCAGCGGTTCGAGCAGGGGCTCCATCTAGAGATCTTATTGGCAGTGGAGCAGTTTGAGCATCAGACTTTTGATGCTGTATTGAGAGTAGCCAGGAGGCACGAGTATACCTCCCAGAGGATCTTGGACAGGACCGAAGGTCGGAAGCGATCTCATGGCCGTATGAATCAGTCTTCGGCACCAGCCCCGGCAGCTAGGACTTTGACAATTGGAACTCCGAGGCAGGCGGTCTCAGTGACGTTGATTCAGCATTCGACCCCAGCATTTCTCTAGCAGCAGAAGCAGAAGCACTCTTCCGTAGTGGGATGTTCATATTGCGGGAAGCCAGGACATATGGTGGCAGAATATCGCAGGGCACAGGGATTATGCCTGGCTTGTGGGGCAGCAGATCACAAGATAGGATCCTGTTCGAATAGGGGTAGTTCATCATCGTCCAACTTTACTAGTCCTTCGGTGAGAGGACCAGCACCAGTCCAGCAGCAGCAACAGTTTTCGAGTCCCTTGTCGCCTCAGTCCCAAACATTCCAGCAGCAAAACCTCCAGCAGTATGCCCAAGCCCTGATTCAGAGCAGACAGAGAGGTTTTTAGCAGAGGGGACCCGTACACAGAGGACATGGTCAGGCGATGGCGATGATCGTAGAAGAAGGATTGGCACCAGGTGAGGTAGTGGTAGGTACTATTCTCGTCAACTCCTTCCCAGCATCAACGTTATTTGATTCTGGTGCATCGCATTCATTTATGTCTACACGATTTGTGACACGGATAGGACTGGAGCCCGAGTCATTAGCAGTAAGACTCAATATACTTACTGGTAACGGTCTTATGGGAGTAGATAGAGTATTTTCCTCGTGTCGGATCCTAGTTAGCGGTAGAGAGTTTTCCGCTAGATTGATAGAGTTCCCGATGGCCGATTATGATGTGGTCTTAGGGGTGGATTGGTTAAGGAACCAGTATGCTAGAATAGACTGCTATGTTGGCAGGGTTGTTTTTAGCATTCCAGGCGAGCCAGAGTTTTTTTTTTTCCCGAGGCGAAGTTGAACCTTCTCTTCTAGTATTGCAGATAGCAGTAGCAGCAGTACAGTTAACCCGAATAGTCGAGGAGTTTCCAGATGTTTTTCCAGAGGAGCTTTCAGGAATGCTGCCAGAGCGAGAGATCGAGTTTACTATCGACTTGATCCCAGGGACAGCTCCAGTGTCGGAGAGAGTCTACAGGATGGCGCCGTCAGAGTTAGAGATATTGTACAAGATGATTGAAGAACTCAGGACCAAGGAATTCATTCGTACAAGTAGATCGCCTTGGGGAGCCCCGATGCTTCTTATGAAAAAGAAAGATGGTACATCCAGATTATGTGTAGATTATCGTACCTTGAACTCAGTGACAATCAAGAACAGATACCCTCTTCCAAGGATAGATGACTTGTTTGATCAACTCAAGGGGGCAGCAGTATTCTCGAAGATTGACTTACGGTCAGGATACCATCAGATCAGGGTCATAGAGCAGGACATCCCTAAGACAGCTTTCAGATCTAGATATGGGCATTGGGAGTTCCTGGTTATGCCATTTGGAGCAACCAATGCGCAAGCTGTATTCATGGACCTCATGAATCGTATCTTTATGCCTTATTTGGATCAGTTCGTGATTGTGTTCATAGACAACATCCTGGTCTACAGCAAGAGTGAAGCAGAGTATGAGCAACATCTCAGAGTTGTCCTCTAGATTCTCAGAGAGCACCAGTTATATGCCAAGTTCAGTAAATACGAGTTCTGGCTCGATCGTATTTCATACTTGGGTCATATCATCACCAGAGAAGGAGTAGAGATGGACCCCCAGAAGATGGTGGCTATTGAGACGTAGCCAGTACCCAACACAGTTGCAGAAGTTCGTAGTTTTCTTGGCTTGGCCGGCGACTATCGGTAATTTATTTCAGATTTTGCTCGGATTTCAGCACCTATGATCCAGTTGAACCGTAAGGATGCGCAGTTTGCTTGGACAGTAGAATGTCAAGATTCTTTTGAGAAGTTGAAGCGAGGTTTGATGACGACACCCATTCTCACACATCCAGATGGGACCGGAGGATTTTTGGTATATTGTGATGCTTCAGACAGAGGTTTAGGATGTGTTTTAATGCAGCATGGAAAGGTAATAGCTTATGATTCATGTCAACTTCGTAATCATGAGAGGAATTATCCAACCCATGACTTGGAGTTGGCAGCAGTAGTGTTTGCACTTAAGCTTTGGAGACACTACTTGTATGGAGATAGGGTAGAGATTTTCACCGACCACAAGAGCCTGAAGTATGTATTTACCCAGAAGGATCTTAACATGCGTCAGAGAAGGCGGCTAGAGCTACTTGTGGATTATGACATCAACCTACAGTATCATCCTGGGAAGGCAACGTTGTTGCAGATGCATTGAATAGGAGAGCTGGAGTTTATTTTCTAACAGCGCAACCAGAGTTATTAGCAGATCTTCAGAAGATGGGTATAGAAGTTGTCATTCCAACCAGTATGGCATTGATGGCCAGCATGCAAGTTCAGTCCAGTATAGTTGATAGGATCAGGTTAGCTCAGTCAACAGATTCTAAGCTTCAGCGACTCAGAGCAGAGTGTGAGGCAGGATGAAGACCAGAGTTATGTGTCCATGAGGACGGTACACTTCGACATGGGAGGCGTCTTTGTGTACCTAGAGATATCAGACAGGAAGTCATGGCAGAAGCTCACAGTTCTCAGTATTCGATTCATCCCGGTGGCACAAAGATGTACCGTGATATCCGTCAGCACTTTTGGTAGAATGGCATGAAGAGGGAGATAGCCCGGTTTGTCTCTCGGTGTATGGTTTGCCAACAAGTTAAAGCTGAACATCAGAGGCCAGCTGGACTTCTTCAGCCCTTATCAATTCTAGAATGGAAGTGGGAGCATATAACCATAGATTTTGTAACTGGGTTACCTAGATCCCCAGCTGAGAGAGATACTATTTGGGTTGTTCTAGACAGGCTCACGATGGTGGCTCACTTTCTCCCATTCAGAGTTGGTCAGTCAATGGCTCAGCTAGCAGAGATGTACCTCGGGCAGATCGTCAGATTTTACGGTATACCAGTCAGTATTACCTCAGACAGAGATTTAAGATTTACGTTGCACTTTTGGCACAGTCTGCAAGAGAGTTTGGGAGCTCACCTCCAGTTCAGCTCAGCTTATCATTCGCAGACAGTTGGTCAGTCAGAGTGTACCATACGAACCTTGGAAGATATGTTGAGATCCTGTACACTCAACTTCGGTGGGTCGTGGGAGGATCACCTGCACCTGGTGGAGTTCTCGTACAACAACAGTTTCCAAGCCAGTATCCAGATGGCACCCTTCGAGGCCTTGTACGGCAGGAAGTGCAGATCTTCTTTAGCTTGGGATGATATCGAAGAAAGGCAAATGCTTTGTCCCGAGATGGTAACTCGGACTATTGAGGTGGTCAGACAAGTCAGAGATCATCTTCGAGTTACACAAGATCGCCAGCGTCATTGGGCCGATTCTCATCGGCATCCCCTTGAATTTTTTGTCAGCGACCATGTATTCCTTAGGATCTCGTCTAACCGTGGCGTCATTCGTTTTGGCATACGGGGAAAGCTTAGTCCTAGGTATATATGGCCGTTCGATATCCTTGAGCGAGTAGGAGACGTGTCCTATCGTCTCGCTCACCCGTCGTCGTTGCGTGAGGTACATGATGTCTTCCATGTATCCCAATTGCGACGGTATATCCCAGATTCGAGTCATGTCCTTGATCATTCAAAATTGGTTGTTGGTACCAACCTTTCGTATGAGGAAAGACCCGTATCCATATTGGACCGGAGAGAGAAGATACTCAAGAACAAGACTATTAGTTTAGTCTGTGTTGCTTGGGGTCATCACTCTCTAGACGAGTCAATGTGGGAGCGTAAAAATGATATCCGATTGTGATATCCCGACCTGTTTGACTCGTAAGGTATAATGTCCTTCTTATGCCTTATACCCTCAGCTTCATTGCATGCATGAATGATTGCTTGATTGATTGCCTAGTTATAACTTGCTTGTGATTAATATAGCTTGCCCTTGCCTCTCTAGCCTCTTAATTAAATTCGGATGACGAAATTTTTTTAAGGTGGGTAGAGTTGTAATGCCCGTAGTTCGTATTACATATTTTGGTATACGTGTACGGAATCTCGACCCGTAATTAGACTTGGCTTGCTTAGCTTGATCCTGGTTTAATCTTGCCTTGGTTTATTTTGGGTTCATCCTGGTCCGACTTATCTTGACTGGCTAGTCTTGGGTTTTGCATTGGCATGGGTTAGTTAGCAATTCCTTGTTCATGTGGTTTATCCTGGCCTTGGCCAGCATTGGGTTCGGTTGGGTTCGGCTTGGTTGGGCTCGGTTTGGGATGATATGCAAACCCCTACCTACCACCATCACTCATTTATTAACCCAACAACCATTCTCTCTCCTCATTTATTACTCATTTACTACTTCTTTTCTTCTTCCTCATTTCTTCTCCACCGAGCACTACCGTAGGCAAGTGCAACTTGCTTCATGGAGGAACTCAAGTTTTATTGTTCTATTGTCTTTCTCACGAGATTCTAAGACACTTTCGTTCTTAGCATTTTTAGTTTCCATGGTTCATTTCATGTAGATCAAAGTTTATTGCATTTTTGGATTTCTCGATTTTGATCTACGAAACTGGCTTGTTTTCAAAAACTAAGAGTTCTATGTAGAAGGCATTCTGATGTTACGTAAGTTTGGTTTTGGAATGGTTGGATTTCATCGAGTCTTGGCCGAGATCGGGCTCTTGAGCCCTTGAGCTTTTACGCCTGCTTGTCTTAGCCTTGGGAAAAGATAAAGTTTTACGCACACGTTCTTATGTGCTAGCGTAGTATTTAGTTTTACGCCCATGTTTAACGTGCCAGCGTAGCAGTTCCTCCTTTATGCACAAATTTTAACGTGTCAGCGTAGTGTCCCCTTTACGCACACGCATTGCGTGCCAGCGTAATCCTTTCTACGCTGAGTTCACTTGAACTCTACGCGGGGGGGGGGGGGGGAGGGGGGCACTCTCGCTCACGTAGAGTCGTGCTCGCATAGACTCTCCCTCGCTCGCGTAGAGCCTTGGTGCGTAGAGTTTCACTTGAGTGCTCGTGCGCGTAAAGTTTCGCTTGCGTAGGGTGCTTGCTAGCGTAGAGTTCCCTCTCGCGTAGGGCTCCCGCTCGCGTAGAAGCGGTCTTTCGCTGGTCTTGCTCGCGTAAAGCCACTTTTATGCTTGGGGCCTCTTGGCCTAGCGTAGAGATTCGCTAGCGTAGAGTCTTGAGCCCCTTTTTGCGTACCCGATTGTCTTTATGTCCTTGCACTTTTTATTAACTTGATAACTTGAATTGATTGACATGACTAGACAGATAATTATACATGGCATGGTATGACAAGTAGTATGACATGACATGACATGACATTACAAGACATGACAAACAAGTCTGATAGGAACTATTGAATACTGTTGCGACAGCTAACATGACATGAAAAGAATGAATGGTCTGGACACCATGGACGATTATGTTTGTACAGATGAACCAATACTGTCTTGCATCATGTCTAGGGCAGGGACCCTTGAGTACCACAGTCAGGGGTACCTACTGAAATTGACTAAGGCTAATAACTAGAATAACCCAGTTGTCATGAAGAGATTTTCCAGCTACAGGCAATCTCGTTATCTGGGCACGTAAGTGGACTTGTAGCCTGCCGACGAGTAGGGCATATTTCCAGTACACTGTCATATGATGCACCCTTTATGAACGGATATTCGACCTGGATAACCTGGATGGTCTGCAGGACTTGTGACTGTTGGAATAATCTCATTTGTATCTTGCTAGTAACTAGGCTTGTGATAACCCTAGATAGTTAAAGTATCAAGCGGTACTCATTGCTTGGCCGTGATTGATTGGATGAAGTCTAACCCAGTCTAGTCTTGTCCTGATCCTGTTCAAGATTGTAACATGACCTGATTGCTTGTGCTTTATTTTATCGATAAATGGCGGAAAACTAAGTTTCGTTCAGATGAAGGGTACAACCCCGGTCCTTGTTTGGTTTAAGGGTTGTAACTTGGTTATCTGAATAGTCCCATAGTTATCTTATCGTATATCATCATAATTTTCCATATCTCCAGTTTCATTATATAATTTTGTTTTGTGCTAATTGCTGGTTTTAGTTCTTAAGTGAAGCCTCCTTTGTGGCACTTGCTCTTTCTGGGATCAGACCCAGCTGGTTTTGCGTGGCCAGATACCGGAGCAGCTCCAGAGGATCCACCTACCTTCCAGCCAGATGGTGACCACCAGGCGTAACCCTGGCAACGAGTGGGTTTTATTTTGCTCTTCCACTCTATTGTAAAAATATTCTTTTGAGGCGTTTGGCCGACGAGCACGTGTTAGCTCGATTGCACTTTATTACTGTCTGTCTACGGACTGTAGCATGATTAACAAATCTTAGGGTTGATCATGTATGACTAAAACTCTTACTAGTCTTCACATTTTGTATAAATAGCTTCATGATCATCCAAATATGTAATGTATGGGATGCCTTACTATTGTATATTTGGTGCTCTGACATCTTGTAACTGTTTTTATTTGCTTGAGATTGAGACTATAGGCTTGTTCATGACCATAAGAGACTGATGGCTTGTAGTTAAACCCTCATCTATATAGACAGTCGTAACCGTATAGCGAGGTGGATTCTATTTCAATATACGTAGCTGGCTATGTATGCCCCCGTTCTCTAGTATTCTGGTTCTGGGGCATTACAAAAAGTTATATCAAAGTCCTTATTTGTCCTTAATAATTGAAATCCTTTTAGGGGTTGATTGCATTATGTATATGCATTACCATAAGCAAATTTGAGAGACTTTTGATGCAAATTTTAGCAAGAACTAGGAAAGAATTATCGCAGGAACGAAATGGAAAACTATACCATCAATGCTAGATTTCCAATTTCAGAATTTGGTACTGTCTTCATTTGATTTAATAGTGTTTTCCAGCTGGAACAAAGAATTGAGAGGTAAAAAAAGTCTATTTAAACGATAATGAAAGGTAATATAAACTCTACTCGATTAGCATATTCTACCACCTTGATCAATTTTATCTTTTTGTGCTCTGCTGCTAGTAAGTGAAGAATGATCAATTGTTTATTTTTATTTATCTTTATGATTTGAATTTAAAAATTCTTTTTTTAAGTACTATTTAATAACATTAGATATTATGGTGTTGCCATCAATAGATTGAGATTCAATCAATCTAATTGATTAATTTAATTCATGGAAGGATTTAATTCATTAAATCTAATCTTTCCTCATTTAGGAAATCTCACATCTTCTATATAAAGGGTAGCCTCCTCTTTGTTTTTTTCCACAAACCTAATTATTATTATGATCAATTATTGATTGAGATTTGATCCATATCGTTTGAGATTTATTTGATCTGGATTTAATGGAAAATTTTATTCATTAGATTCTTGACCCTGCCAAATTAGGAAATTATGAGTCAATCTCCATTTAAGGAGTCCTTGTTCTTCTTTCAAAATCAAAACCCTTCCAATCTAACCCTAATTAAGTAAGGCTATCCTTTATATATATATATATATATATATATATATATATATATATATATATATATATATATATATATATATATATATTGAACCTATGTCATCTTCCATATTTTTTTTTCAAAATTCCTCTATATTTTTGTCCAAAATAAGCCAAAATTCGTCATAAATTCAACATCATTTTTTTGAAGCTATAGCAATTTCGCAAAGTCGTTGAGACCAACTCCGGACTCCGATTTACCACTAGTTTTTTTGTTAGAACCATATCAAGGTTATCTTTCCAAATATATATTTTACTTATAGATATTTTATTTGTGAATTTCTCGAGATTTATTTGAGTGTCGGTTATCCAATACTTGATATATCGCACGATTTTAAGATTTTTGGAGATCTCGAACTGCATTTTGCGATCCGTCTGAAGGTTTTGGAAAGCTGACACGAAAATCTACAATATAAAATTCTTTCAAAAATTTAAAATTCTGCTTAATATTTTATTTTATTCGTTGAACTCATATTTGACCGATAATTTATCGATTTTATCATGATTAGCCATAACCACAACTTTGGAGTTTCTCTATATTGGGCTTATCTGAAAATAATTGGGTGTTATGGATCTCAAACATTATTATCTCTTCGGACCAATTATGACCATAGCTTTTGACCTATTTTGTGCCAACATGATCAAGTCACACAACAACTACAACTTAATCAAGGTAATACACTATTACTTTTCCGCTTATTACATTATAATGCTGTCATTATTATGTTTCGATTGATATCATGTTGAGAAATGCTTGTGACAAGGCTTGATTGTATTATTGAACGTTTATTAACTATTTAGTGAGTCGAGAAGAAAAATGTCCATTAGATATGTGAACATACCACCAATGAATGTTAATGTGGATAGCTAAGTCATACACCTCACGTATGGCTTAGCCGTATCAAAAATATGGATAGCCATCATATGATGTACCGTATTAGCCTAGCTATTCATATGTCAAAAGGTATTTCAAATGCACACTGTTTGTTAGTCTTCAATATTCATGATTTAGTTGTCTTGTTCATACATGTCAAGCTAGTGAGTTCTTGACATGTTTATCATTTACAGTTCAGACAAATATTTTCATATTTTCTAATACATCTCTAATGTATAGCTTATTTTGTATTAAGTTACATTATGCAATAGGGTTGTACTTTGCTCCTTTCTTGACTTGATCGTTGTAGGTGACTTAGCGTGCTTCTTACTTTTTCGCAATGGACTATACGGGAAAGATAGAGATCTTGGAGGCCGACCGTAGATTCTGGATAGATTAGTTAGTTTCTTTTATTGTTTAGCAGATTTGTTTCCAACCATCCTTTTGTTGTATTATTGGAATTGTAAATAAAATAATTATTGTGAATGAACAATTAGATTTATTTTGTTGTATTTGAGATTGTCATTGAGACCTAGGCAACGTACTACCACCGATGCTACAGCATAGGCTGGACTTGGCTACGTACTCGTATCCCGAAAAGTGGGTGCGGATCGTAACAAGTTTTTTTTGTTGTTCAATACAGGTAATTTTTTGCAAAAGATTGTGAACTCGTTATAGTACTTAAGTTAGCCATACTTTTGCGAGACTGCGACTAAGAAGTGCACATTCACAATTAGGATTGATGTGATTTTTAGGAGAATGATAGGACTAGGAGTCCCTTATTTAATTTAAGTATTGGATAGTTAAGGTTGTTGTATAGGCCATGTGAATTAGCCAAGGATTCATTGAATTCTAAACCCTATTAGATGAATTGAGAAATTTTTCTAGGAGAATATGTTATTTTATTTTGATATGAAGATACGATCAAAGGTGGGTAGACTATTCGTTTGGTAAATTAGGCCTGACTCGAATTCAAGCCTTATTTGTTCAAACTATCTTTTCTGCCCTATCTAACCCTTATCATCGTATCGTAAGGACTATAATGTTTATTGCTTATCTTTGGCCATAAATGATTATTTTCTATAAGAGTCAATATTTTATTTATATTCTATTGACTTTTGAGCCTAACCTGATTTAATTATTCAAGTTGTCTTCGTTCATTTTTTTTATCATTTTATTTTCAAAATTGATACCTTCACTTCAAGGTAGATACTTATAATTTTTCTATCATGGTCAATTTATTTGAATTTCTGAAAGCTTCTTTAAAATTTTAATAGATATAGTTGGAATAATTTTCGATGACTTACAATGGCAAGGTAGATGCGCACTGCCGTCATTTATTTGAATTATCGAGACTACGGATTCACTGCAACCAGCAGCGCACTGGTGAGGCATGACCTCTAAGTTGAAGTAATTTAAAGTAAGCGTAGGTTATCAAATAATATTAAAACTATGTCAAGTTGTCCTTTTTTTGCTCTTTGAGTTGTTATGTCAATATTGGATAGAGTTGATAGAGCATTCGATACCGTATTCTTATTTGATACATGGATCCAAGGGTTTACTGCAGCCAGATGTACACCAGCGAGGCATAAATTCTCGATAAAATGACTTCGGATATGCATACGATTTTCGGATGCCATATAGACAATCTCTTTTATTGGCATGTGACTAATAATTTTTTATGATCCACAAATTCCTATATTACTCTTCTTTATTTCTTATATTTCTATTCAAAACTCGTCGTTTGTCTTCCTAGTAATCTTTTAAATCTATTTTATTTTCTTCTGCTAGATTTCTAATCGTACCTAGATTTTGATTTTATATTCGTGCCTAAATGCTTTTGGTTAAATAAGTTGATCGTGCCGAAACAATTTCATTTTTTGATCATTCTTAAGCATTTTTTTCATGCCTAGACCGCTTTGACTATAATCTGATCGTGCCAATCACATCTTGTCTAGATTTTGATTCTATTCTCCTAACTAATTTCAATCATTGATCGTATCATTTTCTTGATTATATTCTTAGTCATGTCTAGTTGAAACTTTGAAATTTCGAGATCGAAATTTTTCTATGGTGGGTAGATTTGTAAGCCCACTTTCCGAGTTTTTAAATTTTTTAATTTATTTTCATTTATTTAAAACATTTTCTAGTTAGAAAAATAATTCTTATTTTTAAATTCTGTTATGGATATTTTTGAAAGGAAAGGATTTTTACCAAATTTATTTTTAAAAATAGAATTTATATTTATAAAAAATATATTCTAGAATTATTTGATTTATTGTTATTATTTATCTTTATGATTTGAATTTATAAAATTTTTGTTTTAAATGCTATTTAATAATATTAGATACTATGGTGTTGCCAGCAATAGATTGAGATTAAATCAATCTAATTGATTGATTTAATTCAAGGAAGAATTTAATTCATTGAATCTAATCTTTCCTTATTTAGGAAATCTCACATCTCCTATATAAAGGGTAGCCTCCCCTTTGCTTTTTTTCCCCACAAACCCAATTATTATTATAATCAATTGTTGATTGAGATTTGTTCCATAAAGTTTGAGATTTATTTGATTTGAATTTAATGGAAAGATTTATTCATTAGATTCTTTACCCTTACAAATTAAAAAATTATAGGTCAATCTCCATTTAAGGAGTCATTATTCTTCTTCTAAAATCAAAACCCTTCCAATCTAACCCTAATTAAGTAAGGGCTATCATTTATATATATATCTATTGAACCTATGTCATTTCCCATATTTTATTTTCTAAAATTTCTCTATTTTTCGTCCAAAATAAGCCAAAATTCATCATAAATTCAGCCTCGTTTTTTTTGAAGGTATAGCAACTTAAAGCCGTTGAGACCAACTCTGGACTCCGATTTACCTCCAGTTTTTTATTAGAACTATATCAAAGTTAGCTTTCCAAATATATATTTTAATTACTAATATTTTATTTTTGAATTTCTAGAGATTTATTTGAGTGTCAGTTGTCCAAAACTTGATACATCGCACAATTTTTAAGATTTTAGGAGATCCCGAACTCCGTTTTACGATCCGTTTGAAGTTTTAGAAAGCTGACATGAAGATCTATAACATATAATTCTTCCAAAAATTCAAAATTGTGTTTAATATTTTATTTTATTCGTTGAACTCAGATTTGATCGATAATTTCTCGATTTGGTTATGATTAGCCATAACGATGACTTTGGAGTTTTCCTATATTGAGCTTATCTGGAAATCATTAGATGTTATGGATCTCAAACATCATTATCTCTTCGGTCCAATTATGGCTATAACTTTTGACCTATTTTGTGCCAACAAGATCAAGTCACACAACAACTACAACTACAACTTAATCAAGTCAAGTACATTATTGCTTTTGTGCTTATTATATTATAATGCTATCCTTCATTGTGTTTCAAATGATATCCTGCTAAGACATGCTTGTGACAAGGCTTGATTGTATCATTGAAAATTTATTGACTGTTTAGTGAGTCGGAAGTGAAAATGCCCATTAAATATGTGAACAAATCCCAATGAATGTTAATGTAGATAGCTAATTCATACACATCACGTATGGGTTAGCCGTATCAAAAATATGGATAACCATCATATGATGTGTCGTATTAGCCCAGTTGTTCATATGTCAAAAGGTATTTCAAATGCACACTGTCTGTTAGTCTTCAATGTTCATGATTTAGTTGTCTTATTCATACTTGTTCATGCTAGTGAGTTCTTGACATATTTATCGTTTCCAGTTCATACAAATATTTCCTTATTTTCTAATGCATCTCTACTGTCTATCTTATTTTGTATTAAGTGACATTATGCGATAGGGTTGTACTTTGCTCCTTTTCTGAATAGATCGTTGTAGGTGACTTGGCGTGCTTCCTACTTTTGCGCTATGGACTATGCGGGAGAGATTGAGATCTTGGAGGTCGACCGTAGATTCTGGAATGATTAGTTAGTTTTTTTTATTATTTAGCAGATTTGTTTCCAACCATCCTTTTGTTGTATTATTGAAATTGTAGATAAAATAATTATTGTGAATGAACAATTAGATTTATTTTTTTGTATTTGAGATTGGCATTGAGGCCTAGACAGTGTACTACTGCCGATGCTACGGCGTAGGTCGGACTTGGCTACATACTCGTATCCCGAAAAGCGGGTGCGGGTCGTAACAAAAATATTTTCTCAATTCGTCAGAATTAAATTCAAATTCCTTTTCGCTGATAGAAGAATGGATACAGTCCTTTGATTCTTGCATGTTGCAATAAAACATACGAACTGCATTATAGTCAATAGGATTAGAAACTTCAAAAAATTCATGAAGTCTTAGGTTTTCAAAAATGGTCAAATATTCCAAAAAAATGGTAAAATTTATCGTTTTACCCAAACAAATTTTTATTTATCTGAAATGATCAAACCAATGGGTAGATTTTCTGAGGAGACAAATAGGTCTAGATCATAATTCTCATCGATCAGGACGAGAGGTACTTAATAGATTTACGGGTTCATATTCAGATGAAGAAGATGAGGTAGTATCCCTACTTTTCTTTCTCTTAAAAATTCTAGGAGCCATTACAAAATTGAGAGAGAAAATGGAGAGTTATACCTCAAAAATGATCAAAGATGGAAGAGAATACCTTCAGAACGCCTTAGATTCGAGGAATTTTGAGCTGGAAAGCTTGACAAGGAGTATTCTAGGATCTAGGGTTTGGGAAATAAGGGTTTTGGAGCTGTTGGTCAGCTATTTTTTGGAGGAAAAAGAAGTAAAGGGGGATGCTGTTTTGAACTGCTATTATATAAAAAGTTCCAAAGAGTTCGGCCCGTACTCGGTCAGACCTCGGTCCGAGTTCAGTCCGAGTTCAGCCACTTGAATTTTGGTACATATTTGAGTAATAAATGATAAAAATGACTTAGAAAAATTGTATTAATTAATTAATTAATATCCATTAGTTTATGTTAGCTGTAGGGATCGTATCCCATCTAGCGGTAGTCAGAAGACACTTGGCACCGTGTCGCTTAGGGCTTTACGCCTTGTTGACAGAAGGACCCTTTTGGCTTGAAGCCAAAATAACTTCGATTAATAAATTGTTGAATTTTAAGTTTTAAGTATTTTTATTAATCATAACACATTATGACTCCGAAAACTCAAGTATGACTAACTCTCGACACACATAGTTAAAACGATCTTCGGCCAGTGGTGTAAATATATTTGTAAGTTGATGATCTAGTTAATAAACTATAGACAAATATATCTGTATTGTCGGTGATCGATCATGTAAAAAGTGGTAACATATTTCTATGTACTTAGTGTCTGAGTGACATACTGGATTCTGAGTCAAATTAATAATGCTGGTATTATCACAGTAAATAGAATCTTATTGTAGTACAGATTATAGTCTTCTAAGGTTTACTTTATGCATAAAATTTTAGCATAACAACGTTCTGAAGCGATATACTCAGCCTCAGTTATTGATAATGCTACAGAATTTTGTTTCTTGCTAAACCAAGATATAAAGCCTAACCTAAAAAATGACATGTATTGCTGGTACTTTAACGATCTAGTTTGCATCCAGCAAAATCAGCATCCGAGTAACAAATTAGGTCAAACGATGTGGTTTTGGGATACCATAATCCAAAAGTAGAAGTTCCTTTAAGGCATCGAAAGATATACTTAACGACGCATAAGTGTGATTCCTTAGGGTTAGCTTGATATAGTTTATAGATGCAAACACTAAGCATGATATCAAAACGACTAGCAGTTGAATATAGTAAACTACCAATTATACCGTGACTTACGTTGGTCGACTGGTTTGCCACTTTCATCAATGTCAAGTCGAGTTGATGTAGCTATTGGCATGCCGATAGGCTTTCCGTTATCGAAGTCAAACTTCTTTAGTAAATCCTTTATGTACTTGGCTTGATTGATAAAGGTTTCCTGTGAATGTTGTCTGATTTGAAGTCCTATGAATTAGTTGAGCTCTCCCAGCATACTCATCTCAAACTCACTCTACATATACTTAGCAAAATCTTAACAAAAATTTTCATTAGTAGAAACAAAAATTATGTCATCGACATATATTTGTACAAGCAAAATACTATCATCTAAGGTTTTGATAAACAAAGTTGTATCAACCCTCCCTTTTGAAAAACCATTTTCAGGTAGGAAAGTACTTAGACGTTCATACCAAGCACGCGGTGCTTGTTTGAGTCCAAAAAGTGCCTTTCTTAACCTGAAAACATGATTAGGTATTTAAAAATACTTAAAACCAGGGGGTTGCATCACGAAAACTTCTTCCTTTAAAAACCCATTCAAAAATGCACTCTTAACATCTATTTGAAAAGTTCAAATTACAAAAACATGCAAATACACAAAACATGGGAATAGATTCTAGTCTAGCAACATGAGTATATGTCTCGTCATAATTAATTCATTCTTCTTGATTATAACCTTGTGTCACTAGACGTGTTTTGTTGCGTAGAACATGTCCATCCTCACTTTGTTTATTTCGAAATGTCTATTTGGTACTAGTTATTGATTGGCCAATAGGTTTAGGAACGAGTTTTCAAAATTGGTTTCTCTCAAATTGATTAAGTTTCTCTTGCATAGTATCAATCCAAAACTTATCAAGAAAAGCATCTGGTGCTGACTTAGGTTTTACTTGACATATAAAAGCTACATTTGCTGCTATGTCTCTAGTAGAAGAACACGCACCTACTCCCTTTGATACATCACCTATAATAAGTGTCTTTGGATGGTCTGGCATAAATTTTATTTTCTTAGGTAGATTCTCCAGCTGGTTCTCGCTGGTAACAGTATCTTCAGATACCTTGGATTTGTTTTGTACATCTTCGTCATCATTGTCGCTAGATTTCTAACTGTTGAGCTCATCAAAAGAAACATTAATAGATTCTTCAATAATCATATATCTTTTATTGAAAATCTTATATCCCTTACTCTTGGCAGCATATCCGAGGAATATTCCATCGCCTAATTTTGAGTCGAACTTACCCAAGTTATCCTTGGTGTTTAGGATAAATCAGTGATAACCAAAAACTTTAAAATAAGAATTGTTTGGAATATTTGCAAACTAAAATTCATATGGGTTTTCTACGATGTATATCGAATTAACACCCTATTTAAAATATGACAGGTTGTACTTACAGCTTTTACCCAAAAATATTTAGGAAGATTATGCTGGTTAAGCATGACTCTAGCCATATCGCTGAGAGTTTTATTGTCCCGCTCTACAACACCATTTTTTTGGTAGCTCTAGGACAAAAATTCATGGTAATATCCATTAGCATCACAAAACTTTTTAAAATCAATGTTTTCGAATTCGCAGCCATGATCACTTCGGATTCGAGTAATCATAAAGTTTTTTTCATTTTGTACCTTTTTAGAAAATACTTGAAATTCATAAATGTTATCGCTTTTGTTAGATAAAAAGAAAACCTAAGTAAATTGAAAGAAATCATCAACTATAATAAAATATAAAGCTTACCGCCAAGACTAGCAATTCTACTATGACCAAACAAATCCATATAAATCAATTATAAGGGTCTAGAAGTGCTTACAATATTGATGGATTTAAAAGATGACCTAGTTGCTTTGTTCTTTTTACACACTGAACATACCATATCTCTCTTGAAGAAAATTTTTGGGAGTCCTTTTACCAGCTTTTTAGTCGATAGCCGTGAGATAGTATCCATGTTGGCATGTCCTAGCCTCATGTGCCATAGCCAGCTTTCATCCTGATTCGCTACTAGGCACTTACCTGCACTATTAGTACGTTCTAGAAAGAAAATATATATATATTATCTTCCCTAATCCCTTCATATACGGGATTACCAGTAGACATTTAATATATAGAACATTTGTCTTTCACAAAGCTAATACCATAACCATTATCTGCCAAATGACTAATGCTCAACAGGTTATGTTTCAAATATGTGACTAGACGAACGTCTTTTATTTTTGGGTAGGAAGATATACCAACAGTACCTATTCCTATAATATTAACTCGAAGACTATTACCAAAGGAATCATACCCTTCTCTCTTTATCGATAGCGTAGCGAATAAGAATGCATCGCCTGTCATATGCCACGAACATCCGCTATCAAGGATCTACTTGCTCTTAGCATGAGAAGGTTAGGGGTCCACCTACAAAATGAGTAGATATAACCTTTGGTATCCATTTCTTCAAGGGTCTAGCATGATCAATTTTAGGAATCCAAATAAGTACATTTGTGTCAACTAGCTTTCTAGCTCTACAATACTGTGATATGTGTCCGTGTTCACCACAGTATGTGCATACATGTGATTTTTGAAATAATGTTCTTCGTTTCTATGTTGACTAGCTTCTTGTGTGTCTTTCTTGAAAACCTGTATGTGAAAGCGTATTTTTGAGGAATATATTGCTTATGTGCTTTCTTTGGTTTAGTTCTTTGTGGTATATGCTTAGTGTTAGGACTAACCTTAGCCTATATAATAGGGGTGACCTGTTTGCCTAATTTGATCTCTAACTTTTCAGAGATAGCACAAGACTCTTCAAATTTTACAGTCATATGTGTGAGTCTCTGTTCAGTGACTAGGTGTCTCTTCTTCTCTATGTCATATAGTTCATGTACTTTGATATAGTCTCTTTCTTTTTGTTCTATAGTAAGGATAGCATTATGATAGTCCAATCTAATTTTGGCTATTTCCTACGTGTTACTGGTAGTAGACGTCTCGTTAATATCTTCAAGAGGATTAGACAGTCTAGCTACTTCGGTTGTGTATGCCTTTATCTTTCTACGAGACTGCTTATACTTGGCTAACACTTTTTTGTGCTCTTCAAGCAATTTACTAAAGGTATTTTCTAACTGATCGAATGTAAAATCATTATAGAGAGGGTTTT
The DNA here is from genome assembly GCA_029216955.1 of Iris pallida. Taxonomy (NCBI): domain Eukaryota; kingdom Viridiplantae; phylum Streptophyta; class Magnoliopsida; order Asparagales; family Iridaceae; genus Iris; species Iris pallida. Next base: position 17,907,338 of record JANAVB010040817.1, on the reverse strand, counting down.
TTGATACCTTATCGTATGCTATTAGATAGACATTTGCACTGGTGCTGGATCTGTCCTCCTCTTCTGATTCACTGGCCTCACTTTCGTGCTAGATGTTGGTGTTTGCATACTTTCGACCAGTTGTAGCTTTTTTGTTCGATCTTGATCGGTTGTATGGACTATTTTTCTTTACAAGTGGACAATCCTTCTTTATGTGTCCTGACTTCTTGCATCCAAAGCAAATAGTTTCTTCTTTGTTGGTTTCATGGATATCAAACTTCTTTCGTTTTGATCGCTTAAACTCTAAAAAATTCTGAAGTTCTCGACCAATAAGGCATGTTCGTCACTATCGAAATCTTTTTCGTCGGTATCATTGCATAAGACTCTTCTGGCTTGAGCTCTAAAGGCGGTGTATTTTTCTTGGAAGTTACTTCTTTAAAGTCTTGTAAGTCCAGCTCATGAGTCATGAGCTTGCCCATAAGTGTCTCCAATGTCATCGTGGTGAGATCGTTTCCTTCTATGATCGCAGTGGCCTCAGGGCTCCAATTCTTGGTTAGAGTCTGCATTACCTTTCTGATCTTCTCATAATCGTTGTAATCTTTTCCAATAGATTGCAGAGGATTAGTAATATCAAGAAAATGAGTGAACATCTGTGTAATTGATTTATCAAATTTTATCTTGAATGCCTCGTATTCTTGTGTCAATCTACTAATTTTGGACTCCTTCACTTGGGAAGTACCTTTATGAGTTACCTCAAAACGTTTCCAATTTTATTAGATGTGGCACAATTAAATACGCTATTGAACTCAATTTTGTCAATTGTACAGAATAGTACATTGATGGCTCGTAGCTCTAGACTAGCCTGTGTCTTCTCATGCTCAATATATTTGTTATGGGGCTTGTCTACTAAAATACCATCAATCATTGTTCTCGACGGTTTCTTGTAACCGTCTATAACTATCGACCAAAGATTGAAGTCCAGTGACTTAAGAAAAAAACACATCCGTGTTTTCCAATAAGTATATTTCATTATATCAAATAGTGGGGGTCTATTTGTGGATTGTCCTTCACCGTTGAATATATATTTAACGGCTGCCATATATATATATATATATATATATATATATATATATATATATATATATATATATATATATATATATATATATACAATCTAGATGGTTATGTATATGTATAACCTTCTCTGATACTAATTGTAGAATTGTTGAGTACCTCTAGAGGGGCATGAATAGAGTGTGTGTTGTACCACATAATAAATCTCATAATTAAAAATTATAAACTATGGCAAGTAAGAGCAAATAAAATAACAGTAAATAAGTTGCAGTAGAAGCAAGAGTTAAGAAGATCAAACTCAGTGACACAATGATATATACTGATTTCTCTCATGAAGGACTAATCCAGTCTCGAGTACTCATGTCAATGTTAATCCACTATGACACAAGCTTTAACTGAGTGCTTGCAACTCTTACAACACCGTACTTGGGGACAAGTGAACAACCGACATCACAACACCGTGCTTGGCGTCGAGTGCACGACCGACTCCATAAAGCGATTGAAAACTGGAATATTTTCTGAATTTAGCCTCTGATACAACTCTTCCAAACCAAACTCTAGATTAAACAGAAACTGTACTGGCTTGGCTAAGAGTGGTATAGGCTAGATTTGAATGTGTAGCTCATAGAAAACACTTTAAATGGAATAGAAAAGAGAATGCATGAGTTATTTGAAAATTTGGAAGTTTCTCTCTATTTATAGTGTTTTTGTAGACCGAATTCGGACAGAGTTCGGATGCAAAAATCTCATATTCGAACATTGGATACAGATATCAAGGAAATTCAAAATTCTGTTGAAACTACCCTGACCGAACTCAGGCCGAGTTCTACCTGAGTTATACCAGAACTATTTTGGGCCAAATTGCTAGGTTTTGGGCTACTTTTGAATGTGGAATTTGGATAGAAATATGTGGATAGGTAGGCTATATTTTTGTGGATTGAGAATAGCTAAGCCAGTACCGATCCTGATCAATCTTACATATTTTTTCTAGACTTAATAAAAATAAAATTTCAAATGAAATATATAAAAATTTGATCTTGATTCCATCGCTTTTGGTTTTTTATGACTAAGAGACGTTTGAAGCTATTAACAGTAGTAGGTGAAGACTTTCTGGCTTGAAACCTGTAGTTGTATTTATATTTTACATATCAACCAAAGTTGACATTGATTATCAAAATCATGTAAAATAATGACTAGTGGGCCAACATGCAAGCCCTCCGCCGGCAAGCGACGATCCCGGATACCACGCAATCGATCGCTGCGTAAGACCACCCAGACTTTCTAAGGTTTCCTCCACCATATGTATATATATATATATATATATATATATATATATATATATATATATATATATATATATATATTTTGGCCAACATGCATGCCTTCCGTCGGCAAGCGACGATCCCGGATCCCACGCAATCGATCGCTGCGTAAGACCACCCAGAGTTTCTAAGGTTTCCTCCACCATATATGTATATATATATATACATATATGTATATATATATATATATATATATATATATATATATATATATATATATATATATATATATATATATATATATTTCACAAAGGAAAATTTTATTGAATGGAAGACTGATACAGACAACCCCGAGCCAAACACCCTGGCCCACACGGAGTGCCAAAACACAAAAAACCGAATTTGAAATTTGAAAGAGCACAAAGCCCGGGGAGGGGGGGCACGTGGCCGACGAACGCGGCTCCCGAGGGGGGCAGGTCCACGCGCGTTGCCCGAGGGGGTGCGTTGGGCCCGAAGGAAGGGGGCCTCGGGACCCACACCCGCAGCCAGGGGGAGGGGAAGCGCCACCAGGAGCCGCGCATGCCATGGCGGCCAGGGCTGCGACATGGCGAGGGCGACCGGAGCGTCGCCGGGACAGGAGCGTCGCCGGCGAAGAAGGCGGGAGGCTAAGCCCAGGCCAGAGGGAGAGGGGCTAACCCCTAGGGGGCCGACGGCGGGGGGGCATAGCCCAGGCCAGAGGGAGAGGGGCTAACCCTGGGGAACGTGCACAGCTTCGAGGAGGGGGCTGAGGGGCCTGGGGATGGGGGAGCCGGGGGAGGGGGACTCGGGCTTGGCCGGTGAGGGAGGCGGAGAGGCCAAACAAGGTGAAGGGGGAGAGCGGCCACCGTCATAGAAGTACGACCCGGAGGAGAGAGGCGCCGGCGCGACGGGCGATCGGCCGCCGAGGGAGTTAGAAGTAGCAGTTCTGCCTCATGGCGAGGGCGTACGCCGCCCACTGCGCCGCGAAGGTAGAGCCGGGATCACCGGGGAGGAAAGAATGCCAGTGGGCTGCGGCCGCTTGGGCCGGAAGGGGTACGGCCGCCTGGGCAGGGTTGGAGTACCAGTACCACCTCAGAGTGAGGGGGTCCTGGTAGTAGGCCCCCACCGCGGAGGAGGGAGATGCTTGGGAGGTGGGGCCCTGGTAGTAGGCCGCCACCGAGGAGGAGTGGGGCGCGGCAGGAATAGCGACGGGATGGGGGGTCCTCCGCCGTGGCAGGAGGGGCTTGGACGTAAGCCGCTATTAAGGAGGAGGGGGGCAGCGAGTTGGGAGCCCAGAAGGGTGAGGAAGTCCTCGGCCGCGGTGGCGAGAGGGAGAAGCGCCGGAGAAGGAGCGACGGTCAGGGCGGGCGGCTACTGGACCAGAGGTGACGGCAGGGGCGGATCGGGCGGAGTATGGCTGGACCCCGGAGGCACGGCGGCGAAGATCACCGGGAGGGAGATGGGAGGAGGAATGCGACTAGAGGGAGGGAGATCGGTGGGGGGGCGAGCCCACAGCGGGGGCGAGCCCACAAGAGGGAGCGGTACGGTGGCGAGGACGGCGACCGGCAGGAGCGTAGGTCCTGGGCCGAGGATGGAGGGGCCCGGAGCTGACAGAGGGCACCGCATGTGGCGTCGCCTAGGGCGACGACTGCGCCGAGGGAACGAGAGGAGGGATGATGAGCCGCCGTACGTCGGCCAGACACCGGCCGACAGCGCCGGGGGAGCAGAGAGTCCCCACGGGGGGTGCGACCAGTGGTTGCCAGCGGAAGGGCCGGGTAGGAGGGGGTAGCTTTGACGAGCAGCGGGGCGCCGGAGAAAGGCCGGCCGCCTTCCAATCGCCGGGAGCGGGGGAGCTGCTTCCCAAGGAAGCCAAGCCCAGAACCCAAGGGCCATACCTATTATATATATATATATATATTTATATATATATATATATATATATATATATATATGTCGATGACCTCTAGTCCAATTGGCTAGTGTCGAGGCATGTAGCCCTTGTAGGCAAAGTTCGTTGGGAGCGATTTCATAAACTAATTACCATTTCTATTATATATATATATATATATATATATATATATATATATATATATATATATATATATATATATATATATAAGCTGGCCCTTGGGTTATGGGCTTGGCTTCCTTATGAAGCAGCTCCCCCGCTCCCGGCGATTAGAAGGCGGCCGGCCGTTCTCCGGCGCCCCGCTGCCCGTCGAAGCTACCCCCTCCTACCCGGCCCTTCTGCTGGCAACCCCTGGTCGTACCCCCCTTGGGGAGTCTCTTCTCCCCCAGCGCTGCCGGCCGGCGTCTGTCCGACGTGCGGCGGCTCATCATCCCTCCTCTCGTTCCCTCGGCGCCGCTGTCGTCCTAGGCGCCGTAGGCGACGCCACGCGCGGCGCCCTCTGTCAGCTGCGGGCCCCTCCATCCTCGGCCCAGGCCCTACGCTCCTGCCGGTCGCCGTCCCCACCACCGCACCGCTCCTCCCTATGGGCTCGCCCCCTACCGATCTCCCTCCCTCTAGTCGTCTCCCTCCTCCCATCTCCCTTCCGGTGATCTCCGCCGCCGTGCCTCCGGGGTCCAGCCCTGCCCCGCCTGATCCGCCCCTACCGTCACCTCCGGTCCAGGAGCCGCCCGCCCTGACCGCCGTTCCCTCTCCGGCGCTTCTCCCTCCCGCCACCGCGGCCGAGGACTTCCTCCCCCTTCCGGGCTCCCAACTCGGTGCCCCACCTCCTCCTTGGTAGCGTCTTACGCCCAAGCCCCTCCTGCCACGGCGGAGGACCCCCCTCCCATCCCGTCGCCATTCCTGTCGTGCCCCACTCCTCCTCGGTGGCGGCCTACTACCAGGGCCCTACCTCCCAAGGGTCTCCCTCCTCCGCGGTGGAGGCCTACTACCAGGACCCCCTCACTCTGAGGTGGTACTGGTACTCCAACCCTGCCCAGGCGGCCGCGCCCCTCCCGGCCCATGCGGCCGCACCCCTCCCGGCCCATGCGACCGCGACCCACTGGCGTTCTTCCCTTCCCGGTGATCCCGGTGTTGGGAAAGAAATGCGGAAACCTTTTCCCAAATCGGAGAGTACCTGCGAGAGGATCGAGCAAACAACGCACGAACCCAAAAACAAGCACACAAAAACAATCACGCAGACACAGAGAATTTTTGACGTGGAAACCCTTGCGGGAAAAACCACGGGACGATCGGAGTCCAACCCTGAGAAGCCTCCACTAATGGAATAGAAGAATTACACCCTCTACAAACTCCTTCCGATCCAAATCGGATCCCCAACAACACTCAGAGATAAGAACAATGATTACAAGGCTACGAAGAGCGAGAACGACGAGTAGAGATTACCCGAACACGATCTCCTTCGAACAGCGACCTTCAATCCTCCGTCTTCTTCTCCGAAGTTGTAATGGCACTCTTGCCTCCTTCTCTCTCAAACTTGTGTTGTCCAATGCGATAATGCGATTATGAATTAGGGTTGAGAAAACTCAATATATCTCCCTAATCCCGCAACCAACCTGGACCGTTGGATTAGATCCAATGATGAAAACTCATCCAGAAATCCGCTTTAGTCCCCCGACAAACAGAGTTCGGCCAGAACTCTGTGTGGGGAAACCAGCACTGGGTGGCCAAACCCTGGAACGGCCAGACCGAGTTCGGCCAGAACTCGGCCTGGGACCGAGTTCGGCCCGAACTCGGCAGACTTGGTCCAGAACCCCCTTTGGGGCAGCAGCAGCAGCAATCAACTACTCCCGAGCTTCTCCGACATCGGACGGCGCTCGTCGCACTCCGGAATCTTCTCCACATAGGTTGGGAACCCCACCCACTCCAACAAATCTCCCCCTTCACAACTATGGGGAGGACGTCGTCATCCCGATGATTTGCCTGCAGTACTCAAACTTCCCCCTTGGTAGAATCTTCGTAAACATATCAGCTCCGTTGTCATCTGTATGCACCTTCTCAAGCTCCGCGTCCTTCTTTTCAACCACATCCCGTATCCAATGATACCGAGTCTCGATGTGCTTGGACCGGCTATGAAACGTCTGATTCTTCATAAGATGGATAGCACTCTGACTGTCGCAAAGCAAAGTATACTGCTCTTGCTTCAGTCCCATTTCCTGCAACAGCTTCTTCATCCACAACAGCTCCTTGCAAGCCTCCGTCGTCGCAATGTATTCCGCCTTCGTCGTCGACAAGGCAACACACTTCTGCAACCGCGACTGCCACGACACTGCTCCTCCCGCAAACATCATCACGTAGCCTGAAGTCGATCGCCTCGTGTCTACATCTCCAGCCATATCAGCATCGGTATACCCAACCAGCTTCGGCTCGTCACCACCAAAGGAAAGTCTCCAACCAGCAGTGCCCTGAAGATATCGTAGAATCCACTTGACCGCACTCCAATGTACCCTTCCAGGATTCGAAAGATACCTGCTAACCGTACCAACTGCATGAGCAATATCTGGCCTCGTACACACCATAGCATATATCAGGCTTCCCACAGCTGAGGCATATGGAACCCGCTCCATATCTTCCTTTTCGTCCTCGGTAGATGGACACTGCTCCTCAGTGAACTTAAAGTGAGCCGCGAGGGGGGAACTCACTTTCTTCGACCCGTCCATCCCGAAACGCTGAAGTACCCGGTGAATGTATTTCTTTTGGGACAAGTGTAGCAGCTTGGACTCTCTCTCTCTCGGCTGATCTCCATCCCAAGAATAGTCTTCGCTGTGCCCAAATCCTTCATAGAGAAGGCCGCGCCCAGTTGGCGCTTCAACTCCGCTATCCTAGTGGCATTCCGACCCACTAATAGCATATCATCAACATAGAGCAATAAGATGATGAAATCATCATCGGCAAAATACCTCACAAATGCACAATGGTCCGACGTCGTCCGTGCATAACCATACTCCCCCATAAACGACTCGAACTTTTTGTACCACTGCCTCGGAGCCTGCTTCAGACCATACAAGCTCTTCCTCAACCGGCAGACCAAATATGACTTGTCCTTCTCACAGAATCCCTCCGGCTGCTCCATGTACAACTCCTCCTCAAGAACACCGTGGAGGAACGCCGTCTTCACGTCCATCTGCTCGACCTCTAAGTCGAAACTGGCTGCTAATGCTAGCACCATCCGAATAGACGAATGCTTGACGACAGGCGAAAAGATCTCATCATAATCTATGCCTTTCCGCTGACCGTAGCCCTTGACTACCAGCCTCGCTTTGTATCGAGGGCGAGTAGCATCATCCGTCTGCTTCACTCTGAACACCCATCGATTCTTCAAAGCCTTCTTGCCCTTTGGCAACCACACCAGATCATAAGTAGAATTGGTGTGCAAGGAACTCATCTCCTCCTGTATAGCCACCATCCACTCCTGCCTGTGTTCGTCTTCCATAGCCTCTGTAAAACTTTCGGGCTCTCCCCCGTCAGTCAATAGCACATACTCATCCGGCGAGTATCTCGTAGATGGTCGACGATCCCTGTTGCTCCTTCTCAGTGGAGCCACTGGTGCTGGCTGTATACCGACAGCCTCCTCCCCTTCAGGAACTGCCTTTCCGGCATGCTCATCCTCCTGAGGGATATCCTGACCACCATCAGCAGGCTGATGATCAAGGTTGGGAGCAACTCCATGTACCGGCTCCCCCATAACTGGATCCTCTGCGATGTCCTCTGGAAACTGCTCGAAGTAAAATGACTCTAACTCAGGCAATTCCTCAGCCTCAGAAGGCGTCTCGGAATCCTGAGTGTTGGTCATGGTCTGATCCTCGACGAACACCACGTCCCTGCTTCTGTAGAGCTTTCCTTCCACTGGGTCGTAGAGTCTATAGCCAAACTCATCCCGACCGTAGCCGACAAAGACGTATCGCCTCGTCTTCGGCTCAAGTTTGGTCCTCTCGTCCTTCGGTACATGCACGAAGGCTTTACAACCAAACGCCCGCAGGTGACTGTATGACGGCTCCTTGTCGTACCATACTTTGTCAGGCACATCACCCTGCAAAGGAGCACTAGGAGACAAATTAATAATATAAGCAGCTGTGAGAAGAGCCTCACCCCAATAACTGCCCGGCAAGTTTGCTTCTGACAGCAAACACCGCACCCTCTCTATCAGTGTCCTGTTCATGCGCTCCGCTACACCATTGAGCTGAGGTGTCTTTGGCGAAGTCTTCTGGTGTCGTATCCCTTGCTCTCTGCAATACGCATCAAAGGGACCGATGTATTTGCCGCCATTGTCGGACCGAACACACAACAACTTCTTGCCCGTCTCCCTTTCAACGGAGGCCTGAAACTCCTTGAAAGTAGGCAGCACCTGATCCTTGGTCTTTAAGGCATAGACCCAAACCTTCCTGGAACAGTCATCAATAAAAGTCACAAAGTAAGAAGCACCACCAAGAGATTTTACCTTCATAGGATCGCAGACATCCGAGTGAATCAACTCGAGCAACGCTGGCTTCCTCGAACTTGGGTGACTCTGGAAAGACACCCTACTTTGCTTCCCAGCCAAACAGTGCGTGCATTTCTCCAACTTTGTAGACTTGAGCCCCGGAATCACTTTTCTGTTCACCAAGTAGCTCATCCCCTTCTCGCTGATATGGCCGAGCCGCCTGTGCCACAACTCGGTAGACGCGTCACTGACTGCGTTCACCTCCTGTGCCCCCTCTGCGCTCCCCTCCATATAGTAGAGACCGAACTTCTTGCTTCCTTTGGCAATCACCATCGAACCTCTGGAAAGCTTCCACTGACTATTCCCGAAGAGACTGAAGAATCCCTCGTCATCCAACCTTCCAACCGACACCAGGTTGAAACGGATATCAGGGACATGACGAACATCCTTGAGAACAAGAACCGCACCCGTCTTCGTTCTTAAATGCACATCTCCAACGGCAACCGCCTTCGACACATCTCCGTTGCCCATCTTCAACACGCCACAGTCGCCTGTCGTGTAAGTGGCAAACAGTGCCCTATTGTGAGATACATGTGCTGAAGCCCCTGAGTCCACCAGCCAAGAATTGTCATCGCAGGCGAGGTTAGTAATGACCTCATCACCTACGACGATCACATCGCCTCCATGCATCGAGGTCGCCGCTGTAGTGTTCTCTTCTTGCTTCCCCTTGTCGCCCTTCTTCTCTCTCTTCCAAGCGAAACAATTCTGCTTGATATGGCCCTTCTTACCGCAATGATAACACTCTGAGTCCTCGTACCGACCTTTGGACTTCCCCCTGCTCTTGTCTCTGCCACCACCTGGACCCCTGCTTTTGCCCCTTCCGCGGCTCTCTGAAATAAGTGCCTCTGAGTGGTGGGATGTGGATGAAGTGCCCTGAGAACGTCTCCGCATCTCTTCATTCAACACCCCGCTCTTGGCAAACTCCAGACTGACCACGCCCTCTAGAGCAGAAGCGATCATAGATACTCGTACGGTCTTCCACGAGTCTGGCAAGGTATACAGCAGCCACAGTCCCTGAACTTCGTCGTCGAACTTGACTCCCATAGAAGATAGCTGGTCAACCACGCCCTGGAACTCACTCAAGTGATCCGAAATAGATGCCCCATCCTTGTACCGCAGACCCATCATCGTTCGGATCACGAACAACTTGTTTACCCCGGTCTTCTTCGCATACAAGGATTCCAGCTTATCCCACAACGTCTTCGCGTGCTCAATATTGGCAACGTGATTGTACACGTTCTCATCAACAAACTGCCGTATGTACCCACACACCTGTATGTGCTCGAACTTCCAGTCCTCCTCGGATTTATCACTGGGCCTTTCGGTTGCAAACACAGGTAGATGCAGCTTCTTGACAAATAGCAAATCCTTCATCTTCCTCCGCCAATAATGATAGTTTGTGCCATTAAGGTTCACCATACGTACCGACTTCGCGTCCATCTCTCCTCTCTGGTTCCTCTGTCAACTCCTGACACCCTTTGAACCCAAAGCTCTGATACCACTCTGTTGGTATCAGCCAGAACAAAACCTATGCTCTGATACCACTCTGTTGGGAAAGAAACGCGGAAACCTATCCCCAAACCGGAGAGTACCTACGAGAGGACCGAGCAAACAACGCACGAACCCAAAAACAAGCACACAAAAACAATCACGCAGACACAGAGAATTTTTGACGTGGAAACCCTTGCGGGAAAAACCACGGGACGATCGGAGTCCAACCCTGAGAAGCCTCTACTAATGGAATAGAAGAATTACACCCTCTACAAACTCCTCCCGATCCAAATCGGATCCCCAACAACACTCAGAGATAAGAACAATGATTACAAGGCTACGAAGAGCGAGAACGACGAGTAGAGATTACCGGAACACGATCTCCTTCGAACAGCGACCTTCAATCCTCCGTCTTCTTCTCCGAAGTTGTAATGGCACTCTTGCCTTCTTCTCTCTCAAACTTGTGTTGTCCAATGCGATAATGCGATTATGAATTAGGGTTGAGAAAACTCAATATATCTCCCTAATCCCGCAACCAACCTGGATCGTTGGATTAGATCCAATGATGAAAACTCATCCAGAAATCCGCTTCAGCCCCCCGATACACAGAGTTCGGCCAGAACTCTGTGTGGGGCAACCAGCACTGGGTGGCCAAACCCTGGAACGGCCAGACCGAGTTCGGCCAGAACTCGGCCTGGGACCGAGTTCAGCCCGAACTCGGCAGACTTGGTCCAGAACCCCCTTTGGGGCAGCAGCAGCAGCAATCAACTACTCCCGAGCTTCTCCGACATCGGACGGCGCTCGTCGCACTCCGGGATCTTCTCCACATAGGTTGGGAACCCCACCCACTCCAACACCCGGCTCTACCTCCGCGGCGCAGAGGGCGGCGTACGCCCTCGCCATGAGGCAGAACCGCTACTTCTAACTCCCCCGGCTGCCGGCCGCCCACCGCGCTGGGGCTCGGCCTTCGTGAAGCAGGGGCCCTCCCGGCGCCTCTCTCCTCCGGGTCGTACTTCTGCGACGATGGACGCTCTTCTCCTTCGTCTTTTTTGGCCTCTCCGCCTCCCCCGCCGGCCTAGCCCGAGTCCTCCTCCCCTGGCTCCCCCGTCCCCGGGCCCCTCATCCCCCTCCTCGAGGCTGTGCACGTTCCCCGAGGTTAGCCCCTCTCCCTCTGGCCTGGGCTATGGCCCCCGCCGTCGGCCCCCTCGGGGTTAGCCCCTCTCCCTCTGGCCTGGGCTTAGCCTCCCGCCCTCTTCGCCGGCGACGCTCCTGCCCCGGCGACGCTCCGGCCGCCCTCGCCGTATCGCGGCCCTGGCCGCCGTGGCATGCACGGCTCCTCGGTGGCGCTTCTCCTCCCCCCGGCTGCGGGTGTGGGTCCCGAGGCTGCCTCTCCTCGGGCTCAACGCACCCCCTCGGGCCACGCACGTGGACCTGCCCCCCTCGGGAGCCGCGTTCGTCGGCCACGTTCCCCCCCGGGCTTTGTGCTTTTTCAAATTTCAAATTCGGTTTTTTGTGTTTTGGCACTCCGTGTGGGCCAGGGTGTTTGGCTCGGGGTTGTCTGTATCAGTCTTCCATTCAATAAAATTTTCCTTTATGAAAAAAAAAAAAAAAAAATATATATATATATATATATATATATATATATATATATATATATATATATTTGTGAAAATATACATATATATACATATATATATATATATATAAAAAAAAAATATATATATATATATATATATATATAAGCCAAACCCTAATTTTATTCATGTATAAGGTGCAAAATGCCGAAGCCTATACAAGTAAACGCTAAACCGACGGACAACAAAATAAAAGAAGCAGGGGCAAAATCCCGCGCACAGCCCCAAAATGGTCAGTCGAACAAGGAGTGCCAGAATCCCTCCCTGACGTGATGGTAGAGACGTCTGACTTTGTAGATCTGTCTGGGAACCTCTCTGATCAGAAGGTTGGAGTTATATAGTCGACCCTCGTAGCTGAATTTGTTACGGTTCTTCAATGTGACCCACATGATGGCGGATTCAACGATCTGGTGGTCGTACGAGGCATTGCCCCCGGTGGCTAGAAGATCGTTAAAGCCCCCAATAGCCTGATCTTGTTTACAAATATGGGAGAGAGCGGTCCATACCTATACGGCCAGATCTCCAGAATATAGAATATGCTATGCAGTCTCTGACTGTTGCTCTGAGCAGCAATGACACGTCGATGCTAGACTGAATCCTATAGGGGCGAATGCATCGTCAGTGGATAACTTCTTACAGAACACTCTCCAGATCAGAACCATTTTTGGGAATACAAGACTGCCAGAAAGGTCCTGTAATGGGGGATGGCACACCGATGCCGCGGACGACTCTCCTTACCGAGGCTAGAGAGAAAGCACCATCAGCCGAGGGGGTCTACCTCAGAGCGTCAGGGTCTGCCTTGACCTTTAATCCGAAAGAAGTCAGCGCCGCTGCTGGCTCCACACCTATCCACTCTCGGGCCCTCTCCCAATTCTAGTCGCCCTCGATATCCCACAGATCGTAAATATTACTGTTGGGAGGGGCCACCGTGGACTGCGGAAGGAGGGCATCCCCGGACCAGATATATATAACTCCAATAATTTCATAACAATATTGTAAAAATTTCTAACAGAATATCAATGTTTCTGCAAACCCTTCTTGCCTATTTTTATAAAAGAAACATATAACTATTTAAATTAAACTCTTACATCGTTTATTTTACCATTAAATGGTATAATCATTTTCAATATAATTAAATCCTAAAATATTTCAAATAAAAATATGATTTATAATTAACCTCTAATAATTTGTAGAAAATATTTCATACTTATAATTATTTAATATGTATACAAAACTCAAGTACCAAATAGATAATTAATACAAATACTTAGGATTTTTAGGGGGGTTTACAAGTTTTCCATATGACCTAGTTATGGCCATTTGTAGCGTTGTTATAGAAGATACTTAGCATAACTTAGCATAACAATTGATGTGTAGTTTTCGTGCAATCGTAGGCGCTCGTGACGATTCGATCGTGGTTGCTGAAGCCATATCATTCTTCGTATATCTTGGAGATTCTGGCAAGATACCTTGCTATAGTTTATTTTTATTATTATTGTTTATGTGTCTTTGATAGAAATAATTGTAGTTGTGTGCATTCGAGTATGACTTGTGTGATATTAATGATGGCATCAATATCTGTTGTTTTGTGTGTGTTTGATAAAGACTTAGTGGACGTACCTTGAGTAGTGAAGGATATCTCCATAAATTCCAAACCTTGACACGTATCATTTCACAACATAATGAGTGAGGTTTATATCCTGGCATGAGCCCACGCACTCAGTTGGATACCGATTCGAGCGATTCGTGTGTCGCTATATTATAGAGTTAGATTGAGTCTAGTTCTGGTGACTTTACATTTAGACGTGATTTGTCTGGGTTGTGGGTACAACCTGTACACTTCATGGGCAAGGAAAACTATGAGTAGGTATATGGGAAGCCCTTTAGACCCTGTAGTCTTCGAAGGAGATTGTGGAGTCATAAGCCTTATGGTTACCCCGTTATGGGTTAATGTTTACCCAGTTATGGGCATCGGCTCGTGATCCAACATCAGCCTGCATTTCGATGCTATATCTTTATTTACCTATCCATACATTCCAAATTCGTCTTCACATTCATCCACCTTCATGATTATCTTTTCCTTTAAATTTATTCAGTTTGAAGTAGCATTTTTTTATCTTGTTACGTCCCTCTAAGGACATTGTTCTTTTTCAGATCCGGACGAGCAATTATACCTGACCGTTTACGGACCGGGATAGGTCATATTGCCGAGGATGTCGAGGTGTATCCCGAGGAGTTTTCCTGAGCTTAGGTGCAGCTGCTTAGAGCTATGAACATTATTATCTAGTTAGCCGCAGTTCTTGGTTAGTGTTCTTTTATTTTATTATTTGTATTTGTAGGATTGTGTTTCTTTTCTGTGGGATTATTCCACTAGACTATTTTAGACATTTTAGTTGCATTAGATGTTTTAGACTATTACTAAATTTTATTTCCATTCATTTATCATATTCATTATGCATTATTGTTACTTGTTTTGTGGATGAAATCATAGATTTTCTGTGACTTGTTGTTTAGTTATATTACATCTTAGTACACCCATATGAGCTATTAAATTGGGAACTCATTCTAGTTTCTATCATCTGATCATTGTCACCTGGCTTGGTCCTACATGTTTCTAGGAATGGAAGTGATAATAATCCTTTGCAACAAACTCGGCTCAAGCTGAATTAAGCCAACCGTACATTCTGACCACAAATCGGAGCTCAATTCCCATGCTCTCTAAGTCTTTCAATGTTCGACTGCCTACTGTAAGAGATCCTATAATGTTCTGACTCAATGCATGCATATTACCTTTTTTTTTGGGTGTACGTGATCGTTATGTCGTAATCCTTAATTAGTTCCAACCAACGTCTTTGCCGCAAATTCAGGTCATTTTGTGTGAAAATTTACTTCAGGCTCTTATGATCGGAAAAGATCTCGTAAGACACTTTGTACAAATAGTACCACCATAACTTCAAAGCAAAAACTATTACAGGCAGTTCCAAATCATGCGTTGGTTAATTTTTTTTATGCATCTTTAGCTGTCTTAAGGCATACGATATCATTTTCCCTTTCTGAGTCATTATATATCCCAAACCCAATACGGATGCATCGATTTATTGGGTTGTTCGATATTCTCGAGCGAGTGGAAGATGTATCATATCATCTTGTTCTTCCGTTGATGCTACGCGAGGTACATGATGTGTTTCATGTATCTCAGTTGCACCGGTATATTTCAGATCCGAGCTATATCCTATATCATTCTGAATTGGTCGTTGGTACTGACCTATCTTATAAGGAGAGGCCCGTGTCCATTTTGGATTGGAGGGAGAAGGTTCTCAAGAGCCAGAATGTTCGTGTAGTTTGTGTTTCCTGGGATCATTACTCACTGAGACTTGAGAGCACGGGGAAGATATCCAGATTAGTTTTCGTATTTGTTTGACTCATGGGGTATACTTATTCGTGTACCATGTATCATATCTTTAGATTAAGTATGACTGTAGGAATGTACGATACAGTTATAGCATGTTAGTTACTTTACATCTCCTGGATATTATTCAATTTGGATTTCAAGGTTTTATGAGTTTCTTATCTTATTTCTAATAGTATTTTTTCCTAGATTCTTGCCTATTTTGCAAGCCTTATTGAAATTTTGAGGACAAAATTTTTATATGGAGGGGAGAGTTGTGAGACTCGTAGCTCACAGATATCTGTATTTGTATACGGATATGTATTCTGTACTGTAGCTTGTACTTTCTTAATTTTCGGAGAACTGTATTTTTTTTCAAGTTAGAGATTTTTATACTTAGATGGAACACTACCGGTATACTGTCTGGATGATTTCTTCACTTTTTAGATATTTTCAATTTTTCGATATTTTTGTGAATAATGTTCAGATATTTTCATGAATAGTGCTGATACTTTCTATTATCCATTGGTTACTTGGTTCTGAAGCACATTATTATCCAATGGATATTTGGTTTTCTTCTGGACTAACGAGTTTGATTTAGATCGAGTCGTGCATTGCTGATGTGACAGATCCGACGGTCACGATTAATTTACCTTGTCTATATATAACCAACAGTTTATTTCAATTTTTCTTTTTTACTTTCTCTCTACTCTTCTTCTCTCTTAGTTTCCTCTTTATTTTTTCCGTGAGCTAGGAGCTTGGTCTCAGGGCTTTAGAGTGTGGTTTCTTAATCCTTCTTTGTGGTGGAGTAGAAGAGTTAGGCTGGGAGCTTGTTTAGGCAAGTATATCTTGCCGAACTACTGAATTTTATTGCTTTCTGTTGTTTTCATTTTTCCTAGTATTGATAGTTTATTATTGTCTACTACATGCTTTACTAAATATGTTTCCCTCAAGTTTATCGTCTATTTGTCCATCTCAAAATTTGCGTTTGAACTAGGTTTTTGTTTTTGCAAAGTGTACTTTAATTTTTTAGTAGGAAAATCTCGTATCAAAAAAGGTACCAGAGTGATTGCCATGAGACTCAGTATACATGCCATGAATACCTTTATTGTTTTCATTGTTATACCTAATTTCTGCAAATTTTGGGACATATTCTGGATTTCGGAACTTGTTTCATTTCCTTATTATTGTTGTTCTAGAAGGAACGACATACCGTCGCTATACTGAAGTATACCGATGGCATACAGATTGTGACCTCTTTTGAGATTAAAAACCTGCTATAACAAATATCGACATACCGTCGGTGCATTAGACTATACCGAAGTTATACACTACAACAAAAAGGCCTATTAATAACGCTCGACAAGACGTATTGATGACGCCTGATACCTAAGCGTTATCAAAGTTTAAAATACCTTTTTTCTAGGACGGTTTTGACTAATTTTGGACTTTTTATAACGTTTATAAAACAAACCGTCATTAATATTTTAGAGCGGTGGCAAAATTGTAATTCTTTCACTGTATAAAAGCTCAGTGGGAGAGAGAAAATTCATTTCTCATCCATTTTCTAACCGAGCAGCAGCTCTCCTCCTCAAACCTCTTTTCCTCCAATTTTCAACCCTAACCTTAATTACTCCGGCGATGGGCTCGACTACGCAGTAACCCTTCGGCGACTGAGCTATCAGTACAGAGCCACCACTTCGGCAGCGTTCTCCTTCCTTTCCTCCAACTCCAAAACCTTAACCCTAGAGCCCGTTCTCTTCAAAATTAGGGCTGGGGTTTTTAATTTCTTCTTCCTCCCGACAAAAAATAGGGAGCGGGTTCGTGACGTTCCTCTCTGGCGTGGTCTGGTCCCGTTTTGGTAAGGAATTTCTTCTAACTTCTTAGATTCAATAAGAATAAAAAAGAAACATGGGCTGCACGGACACGCGGCCCCTGTTGTCCTGCTCGTAGCTGATGAAGGCGTTGTGGAGGCAGGCCATCTCCGAGGGGTTGATGAAGCCGTTCCTGTGCGCCACGACGCTGGAGCTGGCCCGGCCGGCGAGGTCCACCAGGTGGAGGACATGGACGCATGTCGCCGGTGCCGCCCCGCGCCCTGGCAGGACAGGTCCAGGAGGCGGGCCATCTCGGAGCCTTTGCTCGTTGAGCATTACGAATCTTCTATATGGACTTAGGATTCTACTTCAGCTACTTGGTCTTAGTAAGTTTCAAGACCCTGTGCCATTTAGTTTTCATGTCACTTGAGTGTATACTGAAAAAATGCAGAGTCCATAATATTTGCATCTTTACGGAAAACTTACCTTCAACTCTATTTAGTTTTTCTCCCATGTTAGCAATCAAATTTAGTGTGCAAGCTTGAGTGTCATTTTATTGATTTAAGTTCCAAGCCTTAGTTTACTCTCACCAGGTCAATTGATTGGAAGCAACCTCGTAGAGAAGAAATTTTTTTCATCAAAATCGTTTGGAAACTTCATCAAAGTCTTTTAGAAATGTTCTTTCTTAGCAAGCTTTTTGGACTCTTAGTTGTGCATATTTACTATTTAGCTTTCATAGAAAGTTCAATCCTTTGTATAAAAATGTTAATGCATATTTCTTTAATCTTCAAAAGAAATATCTATCTACTCCACTATAGGAATTGAATCTTCAAAATGCTGCTACTTCTTTAATCTTCAAAAGTAAGATCTTAACTTCATCAGCATAAGTAATGCATGCATTACACATAATCTAACTGAAAAACAAAAGACTATACAAATAAAAATCTAAGGTAGAATTAATGCAATGTATGCATAAAGTATAAGAGAATGGATAAAAATGTAAGCGCAAAAATCGAGCTACTCATAAAAGGCTGGGTGAAATTTATACATATTAAAGTTTGTTCTTCTGCACCTATATACAGCTGGGTGAAATTTATTATTGATCCACTTCTCCAACTTCAGATCCATATAGCAGGAAATTATTGGATGTGACAGACGCAGTGCACCCTTTCCATACCAACCGTTGGATTACCATGGGATGTGTGCATGTGCACATCCCTAGACAATCCAACGATTGGGGAGGGGTCGGCTGCGCCCTGCCCATATAGCAGTATACCCCAACTGTTCCAATTTAAACCTCCCATCTGCCACACTATACTGTCTGAAACATATTAACTAAATGCTTCCCAATGTGTGTGCCAACTATATATATATATATATATATATATATATATATATATATATATATATATATATATATATATATATAAAATAAAAAAAAAATAAAAAAAAAATATATATATATATAAAGTTACTTCCACATATTTTTGAACTTGTACAGTACATGTGCACATGGTTGGGCCATGGCTGATATAAAACCCGATTCCAAACTTTCAGTTCATATTGCAAATCTTACTAGTATTAAAAAATGTTTAGTACAACATGTTAGCAATTAATATAGTTATGAATGTGTCGAGAACTTAATAGTCTGTAGTACTTGTATCAGATTCAACCAACTCGACATACACGATCAACTTTTTAAAGAACAAGATTTGATCATTCATTGTTGAGAACTACTCTATTTCAGTACTTCTTAAATTTCCTTTCCACTCCCAATGTGGTGATCTAATGTTACTATTCAAACTCTGTAACCATTTTAATTCATTCTTGACTTACGTTTTTTTTTCTTTTGCAAGTGCTTATCATAGTTAATATATGTGGCCATATTAGTTGGGTAAAGTGATTCTTAAGAAATTAGTAGAAGAAATATGATCTCACTATTTTCTAATTCACAAAATATAAAATCTTAATGCATGCTATTTCCATAATAGAAAATGCTAATGCATGCTTCATTCTGAAAGTTTTCTGAGGACTTCACATAGCAGAGGAATTCTTGATATGGGCACTTAGAGTTCTATAAATGTTTTTCCATTTATGAAAGTTTTGGCTTATGGGTTTTCTGAAATTCACTTGAACCTGTGTTTTTTTTCTCTTGAATTTTGTAGTGACTTGAAGTTTTTTTTTTCTTTCCAGTTTCTGGTCTTTCAAATATAATGTGTCATTTATACCTGGTTCTAACTTGATAACATCTAAATTGTGAATATAGGTGGGGTGAGGATTTGGAACACGAGACCTCCATTTGGTTGGCATTTTAATATCATTCTATTTTTAGCAATTCTCCATTTGTGCCAAGTGCAGTCAGTCTAATAAGTGATGCTTTCTTAATTATGCATTTTCGATTTTGATTTCTAATATATAAATTTCTTGTTAACTTTCTTTAATTTATTGGCTTGGTAAAATTCAGGTTGATTGCTAGGCTCACATTTCAGCGTTGATTACTAAAGTGCTAAGCTGACATTTCCGATTTTTTGCAAAAAGGGCACAACGTGACGCTGAGGTGCATGCAGGCACTGGTGAGGGTTCAGGCGAGAGTAAGGGATCAGAAGATGAGGCTCTCCCACGACGGCGCCGGCTGCAGCAGCACCAAGTCGTCGCTCAGCTGCGACACTACTTTTCTTTGGGACTCCCGATATCTTCAAGAGATGGCAGAGAGAAGATCCATGGTCAGAATCTACTTAAGTAAATATTTCTAATAATTTGGTTAGCAAAAGAGAGATTTATTCCTATTTTTTTGGTACATTCTGTATTTGGATATTCAATGTAATGAAGATGTTGATATGTACTCTATTTTGAGAAATGTAATAAAGATGGTGATATATAATGTTAAGTTTTTGGAATGTAATACATACTGTGCAATATAGAGCATTATAAATATGCTAATTTGAATAGTATAAAGTGTTATAAATGTGCTGCATTGAGCCTATACATATTATCTATTCATGACGTTTTAAAATTGTTCTGAATTGTGCACTATATTAACTATTCATAACGCTTTTATAGAAACTATTCATGACGGTTATTTTATGACGCTTTTAAAAAACATTTATAACACCCGTTTTCATAACGGTTTCCATGAAAAAAAAAGCGTCATGGTTTGTCATTAATGACGCTTTTTAGCCGTCATTAAAAGGGTTTTTTGTTGTAGTGATACCAGTGTGGTACTATTTTTCTCGACAGAGAACCTGCTGTGGTCTTTGACTGGCATACCGCTAGTATACTAGAGTATATCGCCGATATATTATCCGGACACTCAAGTTTCTTATTTTCTTATTTTATTTTACTTTTCTGGTTTCTTCTTGCTCATTGCTTCCTGTATATTCTATGACATATTTTCTACTATGTACTGTCGTGCCTACCCAAATTTATTATACCATGTTGTTTATGATATGTCTAGCCTGATTATGATTATTATAGCATGTAGTTGCTATCCTGCTATTTTTGTACATGTTACTATCTAGTACTGCCTGATAGTGGTATGTTATGGCGCACTCCTGATTCCCATATTGTCTAGCTTTATTGATAGTGGCCTGTCATGACATACTCCTGATTCATGTACAGTGATGTATTGTTACTCAGTGGCTCGTCACAGCGCACTTCCGCTTATAGCAAATTATATTTCATGTCATGGTGTAACGCCCCAGTCCCAAAATACTTAGGACCAAGTGCGTCGTCATGCCAGCTGCATACATACGAAGTATACTCCAATATACGAAACCATCGTATGTATACATAAGCTGTAAAATGCAGTAAACCACAATGCTAATCTCATCCACAAATAAAAAAGAAAGAATTTATAATAAACTCATGAATTATAATTCATAAGTTGTTGGACAGAGACAAATCCACTACCAACGAAAAAGAGAGAAATACATGATAACAAAATTTTGTCGAGCGATGCGAAGACGATCCAAGTGTAATCATCCTCGAAGAAATAGCCTTGGCTAGAACACCTGCAAAAACCACAAAAGATACTTGGAGAATTCACCAGGTCCTCAGAGGGACGTAACAAGATACAATAAACAACATGCCATAAAAATACTGAATATAAAATATGCCACAAATAAAAGTAAGTGACAAGACCTCAAAAAGGTAACATATCCGTAGTAAAGTGAACATGCAGTTGAGAAAAAATTCTTTCGATGCATGAGCCCTGGCTGAAAAAGGGATCGACATAGTCCCCATATAGGGCACCAGGGGCTTACGTCCGTAACGTTCGAAGATCGTCAGAGGGCATCATGTACAAGAGGGTACGCCCATAATGCTCTGGAAAACGTCAGAGGACACCTGGCGCCTGTGTCTTCGGAGGAGCGCACAGGTAATCAGGAAAGTGCAAAGAAGCCCATACATCAGGTATTGTTTTCCCCATCCAATGCTCTTATCTAAGTCGCATCTATGACCATAAACCTCTACTAACTGCTTAGTTTCCTAACATGCCTCTATTAGCAGTTAGCCCTAACGCATGCGTACGGATGATCAGCCAACATGCAAGGACCTTTATATGCTACTCATCTCATACATACTTATGGTACAACTGTGTCGTGGTATATGCGATACACTACAAACGGTGGTCCCTTAACTCTAAGTCCATATGCAATCAAAGGATAATAATTTAAGTAAAGATAATATCACTGATAAGGCAGTAAATCATGAACTGTAATAATGGTATAGCTAAAAAATTGGAAATAAATGAATAGTGATATGCAATAAATAAAATACAGACTAATTATAAACCGTATAAATGGCAAGGTATCTGGCTTAGCATGTTGACTGGTGTGGTACGATGTTCCGACAAGTCTCGAGTCGTCCAATAGCCATGATTGATGTGAAAAAGTCTGAAGCCGCGGAGATATAGGGTCATGGAAATTAGTTACGATTAAGGTTGACAGATAGTGAAAAGTATTTTATAAAAAGTATTTTATGGAGAAAAGTATTTTATACCCTTTTTATAAAAAAATATTCGTTCTACTTGGAAATATTTTTTTATTAGTCAAAATAGTTTTAAATAACTATTTGAAAAATAATTTATTTATATCACAATTTTTTAGAGCTACGTTTTTTATTAATCAGTTTTATGTCTAGATAAATATTTTTTAAAATAACACTCTAGGGTTGTCAAAATAGGATTTTTAGGTAGAGAACTATATTTTTACTAATAAAAAATATTTTAGAGAAGGAAGTAAATATATATAATCTCTAAAATATCTAAGGCTAAGACTATAGTTTGAGGTTGTAGAGCCAAGCCCTAATATCATATTTATATAAAACTGTATATATATATATATATATATATATATATATATATATATATATATATATATATATATATATAAAACTGTATATAGTTTACAAGAAAATTTTGAATAGATTATTATATCCAATGATAACCATGATAAAATAATAAAAATGATTTTTCATATCATAATAATTAATACAAATTAAATATCATACTGGAGCTATTTTTAATAATTTATGTACTAACTGAAGTAATAATAATTGTTAATCTTTAATAATTGTAAATATGAAACTAATAACAATAATAATAATGATGATAATAGTAATAAAGTTTAAGCACGATTCTTTGTTTAAATAAAAGGATGGTAATAGTAAAAATGAAAAAAAGAAAAAAAAAAGGAGTAACAGCTATTGCTGTCTTCTTCTCAACAAAGTATAATAATAACAATATATAACAACCACTCAACTCTCCATTTGGAAATAAGTGTTAAAATTGCACAAGAGAGAGAGTTTAGAGGGGGAAGGAACGGGAAGAGGAGCAGAGGGGTTCGAGAGAGAGGGAGGGGGCGACAATTACGAAGGTGCTCCGCGAGAAGCACGACCGAGTGTTCTGATTTGGGGCTGCACGGTACGGTTGACCGGAGAGAGGGCGCGACGGAGATGTTCCAGCTCGGGTAGAGTCGCTGCCCACGGACGCCGGGCAGTGCACCGCAGATGGGCACGGCTGGCACGGATCCCAAGGTCGGGAAAGTGGGGGCAGGTACGCGTCGCTCGTTGGCACTGCGGGACGGAGGAAGAAGAGGCGGAGAGAGGATATCTCCCGGTGGCTCGACCGGTAGGGGCACGGGCGGTGAATCGGAGAAGAGGTGTTTTGGGGGCTTTCGACGGTGGAGAGCTCACCGCGGCTTGGGAAGCCGCACGCGTTCGCGGGGCAGATCGGGTCAGGGATTAAAGCTCGACGGAGGTGTCGGGGATCTTCGATTGTATGGTGGCGGTCGGCCAGGTTAGGTTTCTCCCCCTTTTTCTTCATTCTTTGTGTGGTGATGGTGGTGGTGGAAGGTTGAGGCCGGGGATGGCCGTGGCGGTGGTCGGTTTGATCTGTTGTGATGGTGACGGTGGTGACGGGTCTGGAGAGGGCTCGGATTGGCCGGGGTTGGTGTTGGCAGATTTTGGGGTGACGGCGATAGTGGTGGTGTGTTCTGTGGTGGTCGGTAGTGAAGGCGTGGTGGTAAAATCTGGTAGTGGTGGTGGTGACGATGGCGGTAGCGGGGCTGCCAATGGGATGGCGATGCTGCCATGGTAAGATGACTGGGTGATGGACGAGTATGTGGTGGTAGCGGAGTTGGTGATGCTGGCAGTCGGGGATGATGGGGGAACATAGTTTACTATGTGGTCGGGATGACGGCTCGTGTCGGGAGTGTCCGACATGGTGGAGACGGATGTCCGAATTTGTCGGGCATTGAGAACCAGTGTATTTGTACAAATAGAAATATAGTAGATAGCAGGGCATGGACACGATGCACGATGTGATTATGGATGGAAAAATTTTGGTTGTAGAGTTTGATGTAAAAAGGAGCATCTCCTTATATAGGAGGTGTGCTCCTTGATGGATAAGGGTTTGGATTAGTTTAAACCCCTTGTAGATAATTCTAACTTTGATTTAAAATTAATTTCTCACATCCGAATCGAATCTAGATAAATCTTTCTTTTAATTTAAAATCTATTTAAATAAGAATCTTTTCCAACATAATTTATTATAATTAATCAAACCTTAATTTATACAAAATTTCAAATATATTTTTTCCAAAATGATAAAATATAATAATAAATAAATTTCAAAAATTATGATAATTGTGTCAATACTTGAAATATGATTTGCACAAAAATGATTATAACTTGTTTTCATAAAATCAACATGGACATAAATTAATTTCTTGTCACTCGCACACAACTAATATAGTTATATAAAATAATAGTTTTATAGATTACCACCTATATTGGTACTATAAAATAAATATTATTTTTATATTAAATAATAAATACTAATTGCCAAATTTTGGATACGACGTACTAAATGAAAATACATTATTTTTTGTACGAAGAAATCTTTTAATAAAATATTCGTATAAAAGTATATCACCTCGCGATTTCGCACGCGACGTACAAATACGAAAATTCGCAAACTCGTACGCGACGTACGATTTCAAAAGCATAACCAATAAAAATTTAAAATTATAGTAGAAATTTAGGAGGTTTACATCCTACCCAACTTACAAGAATTTTATCCTCGAAATTTAGGAATAGGTAGGGTACAAGAGTTTATTCGATAAGAAAGTATGAACAATTCATTGGGCGAGGCAAGGAAACGACGTTCAATACAAACATGCATCATAATTTCGATATCTCAAAATTCTTTAAATCATGAATATGGAATTGAATGTGGGTTGCTAGTTAAGGCAATAAAATCATGATAACACGAATTAGAGAATAATAAGGGACCGAGCAGATCAGAGAGAATAATTTAGGGACTTGGGAGATATGGTTCCTTGAGAGAATATATTCGTCTAGGTTTAGATTTGATTCGTTCTTAAGTTTCAAGAAGGTCGAGACAATAAATCTAGGGTCGAGGAAAAAGGTAACTCGAGACGGTGATACAGTCACATTGGTTGGTCAGTGGCTAACTATCTTGGCAATAGCTGGTGGGCAGCTAAGGGGATATCAAGTACGAGTGTTTCGTCTTTCTAAAATAGGCAAAAGATGAAAATAATAAAGAGTTCGAAGAAGATATTATCGAATACGAATAAGTGGTTCAAAGACAATTGAGAATTTTCAAAAGAATTGTCAAGATAGTCATTGGATTCTAGAGGCTAAGTTTAATGTCTCTATCCACGTAGAACAATACATGAAAGACGAACCAAAGTGCACTGGTTGATCAGACCATCATGCATAGCTTCTGATTAGACAATATGTTAGTGGGTGCGCACCCAATAAAACATGTCATGATCCAGCTTGATAAAGAAATAAGCTTGCAAAATTTAGGCTAAATTAGCAGTATAAGATAGTCAAAATATAAGTAGGGGGTAATGATGAAGGAACGTAAATAGTCTAAGATCCTTTAAAATCTAAGTCTTGTCCGAAGTTTGGGCCTAAGCAGTCGTCCTAGTGTTTCCTTATTTATGGCTTGGTTGACTAGATAAGTTAGGGTCCTCTGAATTCTATAGTCTAAGTAAACTTATCAATATGGTCACAAGAACAAAGGGTTTGTTAGGTCATGAGGTATTATACCCAACTTACAAGAGCCAATCTAGTAGTATGATGGGACAATGGGCCAAGCAATCAAGATAAAGCACAAAGTTAAGCATTTAAGAAATTAAGTAGATCGCAATCATGTATGGGTCAAAAATATATCGGTATCATGGTAAGGGTTATAGTTAGCCTTTTTGACCTGAAGGTCGTAATATAGAAATAGAGCACAAAGGAATGTGTTTTTGTGGGATATGATATACCTACATGAAGTGGAGTCGTCTATGCCTTGCGTATGAAATTTGTTGGAAGGAAAAGTCTAGTGTTGTGCTCCAAATATCAAAGTCACAATAGGGGACACCAATTGTTCAAAATAGAAAGTGGATTTTCATGAGGTACTAATTAATGCACAAAATAAAAAGGTTAAAGCACGAAATAAAGAATATTTAGAAAATCTCGTAGATCAAGGTAAAATAAGTTAGGAATGCAGTTTCTAGAGAGAAGATAGTCTCATAGATAAGGGTGTGGTTAAGGAGGCGATTCTAATCCCTTTTCAAGTGTCAAAAGATTAGAAGGTCACGATGATAGATTTAGGTTGGAGGAAAGGTTGAGCAAGTCAAGATAAATATATAGTTATATAGTTTGGTCGATGACTAACTATACTTGTGTATATGCAATATCATAATCATAGGTGGTATGGCAACTATGTGTGGAATACTTCTATCTCATTAAGATGACCTTGCTTGCTTCTTGGTCCTCTACCAATATATGATCTAATCTAAAATTTCAAGTTCCTCAAAAGTTTCTCAATAAAATTCTTAAGATATTCTACCAAAATTTCTAATCATCTTAGGCTGTCAAGTTTAATCAAAATTTAAATCTCTAATCAATCTCAAAATATCCCTTGTATATTGCAAATCGAATATTCATTTTTTTTCCAAATCTTAAACTCAACATTTAAATAAGTTTATCAGCCAAAATTCATACTACAAAACAGAACATTTAAATAACTCCTGAATTAATTCTACATCCTTCAAAATGTGTATAGCTATCTTCCAATAAGTCACAACTACTCTTCAAATATATATATATATATATATATATATATATATATATATATATATATATATATATATATATATATATATATTTCACCCAAAATTTAAATATCCACAATCAAGGCATTAAACTCGAAATCTAAATAACTTTATAAATCATAGATCATATGACACAATTTGAAATTTGAATTTTTCCTTCAAGGTCGATTTCATATCTTCCAAAACATTTTAAACCAAAATTTTACTATCATCTCTTAAAACTTAAAATTTAATAAACTTATAAATCGTAAATCGTACGACTCAATTTAAAACCTTAAGCTCTTTTTTTTTCTTTTCTTTCAAACTAAACTTCCACATTCTTTAGTCGTCTACAAAATCATGACTTATAATTTAGAACTCTTTAATAAATCCTGAGATAAATTTTAGCATATTACAATCCAAACTCAAACATAATCGTAAATCATGCGTCATAATTTAAAATTTTAAGATATTTTTCAACTCGATTTCATATCCCAATAAATTATAACTATTTCACAATTTCAAAATCATAAATCAAAAATTTGTTTTCTCAATCCCTTATAGAATCTATCAATCCTCTAGTAGTATCAAAAGTAAAATTTGTCTCCATCTCTACTACCCAACTTAGAATTAACTAATCCTTACGTTAACTAATGCCTTTATAACTCAATTAAGACCTCAATGCATACTAAATGTCAATGTAATCCATGTGTTTGACCTATGAGCATATACTAGTGTAGTCATCTTCCTAGTTGTCACTAAGCACGAAAAATAAAAATTTACGGTAGAAAGAGTTCAAGCAGGATGCAAATCAAGGATGGTAACGAGAGTTCGAAACTTGAAACAAGGAAGGAGGTTAAGTTTGTGGATGAGATCCTAAACTCTAATCCTATGTACAGGTTTACATCAGTACAGTCACGTAATCGAAGTGATAAACTCGACCTGCATTGGGCCACCACAAAAACATGTAACGCTCCAGTCCCAAAATACTTAGGACCAAGTACGTCGTCATGCCAGCTGCATACATACGAAGTATATTCCAATATACGAAACCATCGTATGTATACATAAGCTGTAAAATATAGTAAACCACAATGCTAATCTCATCCACAAATAAAGAAAAAAGAATTTATAATAAACTCATGAATTATAATTTATAAGTTGTTGGGCGGAGACAAATCCACTACCAACGAAAAAGAGAGAACACTACACCAAAGAGTGGTTTACTAACACCCCTTTTTTTATCACCAACAGTTTTTTTACCGTTACCGATTACTAACGGTTAAAGTGTTAGAAACATAACAAAACCGTTAGTATAAATATTAAAAACTTAAATTTCATATTTATATTTAGTTTTTAAAGCTACTAACAGTATGCAACCATTAGTAAATAAGTTAAACACTTTTTAATATTCAAACATGTGCCAATCACGTGAGTGAAAAAGTGTTAGAGGGGGAAACACTTTTTCATTCCCTCCTACTTTTCCCGTGAGGAGTATTTTGCGGGGTGGTTCCATTCACGAGTCCTAGCCTCTTTCTTCTTCTTTTAGTACAGGTACAAAACTCTTCCCTTCTTGCCCTAAATTAAATCATAGGGATATATCATCGAATCCTTCAAGCCCTAATTAAACCCTCAAGCCCTTAAAATCTCTTCTCCTTCTCTATTAATGCTTAAAAACTCATATTCTCAACCTTTGGGCTCGTGGACGCCGGCTCTGTACAAAGCGAACCGCTGATTGTGCACAAGAGGGCGGTGGCTGCTTCTTCTCCCGTGGAAAGGAACGACCGTTGGTTAGTAAAATCGTTACTCCATTCTATACAAGATGACTTCTTCTTCGTCTTCTTTCTCTAATTGGTTCTTTTTTTGTGAAAATAGTTCCATTTTGTTCTAAAAATCAAGAGAGATCCGAGAAGAGGGACAACACGAGCTCACCGACTGCTATCAGTTTGATTTTTTTACTAAAAATGGGTTCATTTTGTGTCTTGCAGCTGTTAGATTCTGTAGAAATTAATAGTTGGATAATTTTATTGATGGACTACTTCACTATATATAGGGAGTCTAGCTCCTCTACATACTACATATTCCGATGTGGGACTAAAAGTCCCTTATTGATTCTCAACACTCCCCCTCAAGATGGGCGATAGATATTGATCATCCCCATCTTGTTACATAGCTTCGACAGACTTAATGAACTAAGACCCTTAGTCAGACAGTCTGCAACTTGTTCTTCTGAGCGGACATGGTCAATCTTCAGTATTCCTTGTTCCAGCTTCTCCTTGATGAAGAATCGATCAATCTCGATGTGCTTCGTTCTGTCGTACTGAACTGGATTGTTAGCTATACTTATTGCAGCTTGACTATCGCTCAGAAGACGCAATGGTGCTCCCTTATCCAGCTTCAACTATGTCAGCAATGCTTTCACCCATAGCAACTATGACACTCCCAGAGCCATTGCTCTGTATTCTGTTTCAGCTGTCGACCGTGCTACCACAGACTGTTTCTTGCTTCTCCATGAGACCAGATTTCCTCCTACAAAAACACAGTATCCCGTGGTAGACCTTCTGTCGTCTATGCAGCTCGCCCAGTCTGTATCACAGTATCTCTCAACTTCTATGCGTCCATTCTTCTTGAACCATAGCCCCTTTCCCGGCATTCCTTTCAGATACCTCAAGATCTGAAATACTGCCTCCATATGACCCTTTCTTGGATCATACATGTAGCGACTCACTACACTCACCGTAAATGAGATATCAGGACGAGTGTGTCCCAGATAAATTAATCTCCCTACAAGTCGTTGATATCTTTCACGATCAACGGGCTCTCCTGCTTCTGCTCCCAACTTGCACTTCTGGTCAATTGGAGTGACCGCTGCTTTGCATCCCAGCATCCCTGTCTCCTTCAGCAGATCTAGTGTGTATTTTCTCTGTGAGAGAACAATTCCTTGTTCGCCTTCACACACCTCGATACCTAGAAAGTACCTCATCGCTCCTAAATCTTTCACTTCAAACTCCTTCGCGAATTTTGACTTCAGTTTAGTGATCTCGACTTCATCATTACCTGTAATCACTATATCATCCACATATACAGCAAGTATAGTGATGTGGCCTCTTGCATGCTGAAGGAAAACCGTATGATCTGTATTTGTTTGACGGTATCCCATGCCTGTAACAGCCTTTCTGAATCTGTCAAACCAGGCTCGAGGGGATTGCTTGAGCCCGTATAGTGACTTCTTCAGTTACACACCTTTCCTTGCGACGTCCCTCCGTTTGATTCCGTCGCATAGCACCCAGACGGGAGCTCTATGTATACTTCTTCTTGCAGGTCCCCATAAAGAAAGGCATTCTTCACATCCAACTAGTACAGCTTCCACCCATAGTTCACTGCAATGGAGACCAGAGTTCTTACTGTGCTCATTTTTGCTACTGGGGCAAAAGTCTCATCATAGTCTATTCCATATGACTGTGTGAATCCTTTTGCAACCAACCTCGCCTTGTACCGCTCTACTTTTCCTTCTGGCGTCTCTTTCACTGTGTACACCCATTTGCATCCCACAACTTTCTTCCCTTTGGGTAATGGAACCAGCTCTCATGTCTTATTTTTCTCCAGTGCTCCAAGTTCTTCCATCATTACAGCTTTCTACCTTGGATCTTTCTTTGCTTCCTGCCAACACTTGGGCAACGAAGTAGAGTCTAACGATGCAATGAAGGCTCAATAATTCGAAGAAATGTTAGAATAAGACAAAAAGTTGGCAATGTCATGTTCGTAATCATCAAAACGAGCAGGAGCCTTACCCGCATTGATGCGAGAAGATCTCCTTAAGGGAGTAATAGGTGGTGGAGAGATCGTACCATCCGAGTCGGAGAGATCCGCATCTGAATCCGAGTGATTCAGTGCGGGGGCAACATCTTCAGGAGTTGGAGCAGGAGTAGACGAGGGACTTGGTACAGTAGGCACAGGGCATGGCATAGGCACAGTACTGGACTTCTGTTGTCTTCTTTTGTAGACTTGGAGCTCCTTTTTCCTTGTCTGCTGCTCCCCCTGCGTCTCTTTTTCCCTTGTCTGCTGCTCCCCCTGCGTAACATATGGATCTTCTTCTTCATTTTCTGTATCTGAGTCACTGTGCTCTCCCCCTTTCGTCCAGTTGTCTACAACCGGACACGGAACCGATCCGACGACCACATTTGGGCTGATTATCTCCCCCTCACATCGAACACCATCTGTGTTAGGTGTGTCACCAAATGCAGAACCTTCATCCGAACCATAGTATGGTTCGAGTTCTCTGAAAGTAACGTCCATGCTGACAAACATCTTTCGCTCGACTGGACTCCAACAGGCATAACCCTTCTGAGTCGCCATGTAACCGACAAAGACACATTTAACTGCCCGAGGATCCAGTTTGCCAACGCCTGGCCGATTATCCTGGACAAAGCATACACATCCAAAAACTTTTGGTGGAACAGTGTATGTATTAGCTCCAGTAAGCATCTCCAATGGTGTCTTCCAGTCCAATACCTGAGATGGCATTCTGTTGATAAGATAAGAGGCCGTCAATATAGCCTGCCCCCATAAGTGCTTCGGGACATTCATAGCCAGCATCATCGTCCGTGCAACTTCCAGCAAGTGTCTGTTCTTTCGTTCTGCCACACCATTTTGAGCCGGAGTATAAGCACACGAAGTTTGATGAAGTATTCCATGAGTTGAAAAATACTCAGCAACCCGCTTATTCGTATACTCCGTCCCATTGTCGGATCGGAAACACTTAATTTTAGCGCCATATTGTGTTTCCACTCGTCGATGAAAGTCCTGAAAGGCCTCAAGGACGTCACTTTTATTCTTCAGAAGGTAGACCCACGTCACACGGGTATAACAATCAATAAAGGTGACGAACCATCGAAAGCCGTTAATCCCGGTTGTAGGACAAGGGCCCCAAACGTCCGAATGTATCATGTCAAAAGCAGCTGAACTCCTATTGTCTGTGCTCACATACGAGCTTCTGGTATGTTTTTCCAGAGCACAAGCATTACAAAATAATTTCTCTTTATTAGCCCTTTGATATAAGGACGGATACATTCGACCAATAACCGGAAAAGAGGAATGACCGACACGCTGGTGGTGGAGTAGCAAGTCGGCTTCAACACTGCGACAGGAAGCTGTTGGTGGTGCGTCTGCTACCAAGGATGCCAATGCTTTGTCCAGTCCAGTCCTGTCTAAATACCACATCCCCTTATACCATGTGCCAGTCCCAAGTCGTCGTCCTGTCCCTTTCTCCTGAAAAGTCACCTGAGGAATGTCAAAGGAAACAGTACAGTTAAGATCAAGTATAATGGCACTAATGGATAGAAGATTGACAGGAAAAGATGGAGCATAAAGGACATTGGTTAGAGTGATGGAAGAGGTGCATGCAACAGTGCCTTTACCTACTACAGGGTTGGATGTACCATCAGCAGTCTGAATACTCTCCGGCAATGGTAGGGGAGTATATTCCCGAAACGCACCATGGGACCCCCGTGACATGGAGAGATGCCCCAGAGTCCATAATCCATCCTGGCTGATGGATAGATGCAAGAGCACGGGCAGAATCATCGGTGCTGGTTTGGGCAAAGCAAGTGAAGTGATCTCCCGAGGTTGAAGACGCCCCAGGACTGTCGGCCGAACCCAGCTTCGTGCCACGCAACTTCTCAAGGAACTCCCGCTCAAGCGGGGTTATTTCAGCCAGGTGATGCTCTCCCCCTTCTTCCGCCAGATTTGCTTTGTGGCCGCCCCTTCGACCAGTATATCCTCCTCTACCACCACGTCGGCCTCCACGACCCCGTCCTCGATCAGTTGACTGAGTGCGCAAGGGTTTTGGACAGAATCGGATGTAATGTCCGGAGTCACCACAATTGTGACAAACACCACCCATAGATGGAGGTTGATTGAAGGCAGCAAGGGCAGACTTTTCAACCGTGGCTGGCTCCCCCTGGGAGGAGCTCTTGTTGGGCATCAACTTCAGTCGATCTTCTTCCTGTGTCATGACAGCTATAGCTTCTTCCAAGGTCGGGAGCGTGGGTTGGGAAAGGAGGATATTCCGTCGCTGCTCAAATACAGGGTGTAGTCCCTTCAGGAATTTCATCATACGCTGCCAGAAAATATATGCCAGGAACGTCTGAAAGTACTTTGCGAAGGTTGGTTCGACTTGTGCATCTTCCATCCCAAGAGGATCATAATGATCCAGATCAGACCAATACTTCTTCAACAGGGCTGCGTACTCAGAGATGGTACGGTCGTCTTGGGCCACCCTATCGAGTTCATCTTGTAGTTGAAAGACTCGCATAGGGTTGCCGGAGCTGGAGTACATATCTTTGAGAGTCTGCCATATATCAGCAGCAGCCTCCATAGCCTCGACATTGCCCGATACCTGGTCGGTTAAAGAGGCAGTCAACCACCCAGCCACGACGTTGTTGACAATCTCCCACACAGCAAACTCCTTGGTGGAGTGATCGGCTGGCGCCTTGGCTTGGCCAGTGACATAGCCAACCAAGCCACGTCCCTTCAGTATCCGTATCGCCTGCCGCGACCACTTCAAGTAATTGGAAGTGCCTTCCAACTTCGTCTCCAGCTTCTCCATTTTGTAAGGCGACGGATCCACATCAGTATGGATCACACATGGGGTTACCTCGGTTAATCTCTTGGACAAGATATCATCAACCAAGGCCTTCATCTCTTCGGCCGTCAGTTTGCCACTGATCGAATCCATGGCGTCTGCAACTGTGAACTCAATTCGTCGTCTTATTCGTCGTCGGAGTCTGCAACGGACCCAACGTCGTCATCTTTGTCGTCTTCGTCGTCGACGTCGTCGTCTTCAACGCCAGAGACTTTACTAATGCGCTACTAACTTGGCCAGCACCGACGCGCGCATGTAAAGTAAACATGTCAGGACACCAGAGAAGACATGATCAGTCTCTGCATACAACCCGATGTGAAGAAGGAATAATAAATAAAGTATTTGTTAGTTCCAAACGGCGTAAGCATGGAACGGAGTTGGTGCAAATAAAGATTTGACAGCCGTCTCTATTCGAAATACGCCATTTTTTTTTCTTTTTTTTTCTTTTTTTTTTAGGCGGCTAGGGTTAGGGTTAGGGTTAGGGTTTGGATGGGGCTGCTAGGGCTAGGGTTAGGGTTAGGAAGGGGGGGCGGGAGTACATGGCGGCTAGGGTTTCCTGGACGGGGGGGGCATTCCTGGACGGAGGGGGGGGCGGGAGTCCCTGGATGGGAGGGGGGGCGGGGTTCCTGTAGGGGTAAGGGGGTTCCAGGAGGGGGCGGGGGTTCCTGTTGGGGAGGGGGCGGGGGTTCCAGGAGGGGTGAGGGGGTTCCAGGAGGGGTGAGGCAGGGGCGGGAGGGCTGGTGTCGGCTAGGGCTGGAGGGGGGGCTGGCTGTAGGGGGGCAGCGGTGGAGCGGTGGGGCAGCGGGTCGTCGGGAGGGAAGAGAAGGGCTGGGGCAGCGGTGGAGCGGTGGGGCAGCGGGGTCGACGGCTAGGGGCAGCGGGTCGTCAGCTAGGGGAAAAAATTTTGTTTTGTGGAGAGAGAGAGAGAATTATGGCTCTGATACCATGTAGAAATTAATAGTTGGATGATTTTATTGATGGACTACTTCACTATATATAGGGAGTCTAGCTCCTCTACATACTACATATTCCGATGTGGGACTAAAAGTCCCTTATTGATTCTCAACAGATTCACAAGAAGAGGGATCCGAGACCAAGAAAGACTGGGTTTAGGTATTATTATTTACATCTTTATTTTATATTTTTGTTTGTGAGATTTTATATGATCTGATGTTTGTTTCTTTGTTCTGGATCTGGTGTTTGTTGCTTTATTTAGGTATTATTATGTTTTTTGCTTTGTTTAGGTATTATTATTTTCTCTGTGATGATTTTTTTTGTATTCATTTAGCGTTGATGAGATTTTATGAAACTAAGTTTTCCATGAAAGTAACAAATATGTGCAGTAGCTAACACACCATTTGTTGAGGCTAGATTTCCCCTAGTTCTCGGAGTGGTATCCTAATTCGTGCTCAAATCCCAATTGGGTATGAAGAGTGGAGGCAAGTAGATGACTTCTACAAGGATAATCTATGGAATGAGCTCATGGTATTTTTTAAATTCAACATTTTTATATATATGTTTAAACTTCTTTTTATGTTTTGACTCTAATTACTGATTTGTATTTTGTTTGTATTGGACAGAAAGAGTTTGAGATGAATGTGGACCCCAAGTTTTCTCGACCTATACTGGAAAAAAAAAATTTGCAATACTATAGAACAATAAAGTCCACCATGCGCACAAAATATCTGAAAATTAATGGACAACCTATACCCAAATGTGTTTCCCTTGAAAACCGTCCTGATGATATTGATAAAATCTGGTGGGAGAAGTTTGTAGAAATTGAGTATAGTGATAAAAAGGAGCAAGGCAAGAAGAATGCTGAAAATAAGGCCAAAAATCCTATAACTCATACTTTGGGACGAAAATCTTATACTAGAATGTATGAAGAAATGGTGCGTAACTTGTTTTTCATAAATGACAATCAAGTATTGACTTTATTATATGTCATTAATAATGATTCTGCATGTAGGCAAAGGAAAATCCAGAAGGAAAGATTGCACGGGTAGAGGCTTGGAAAAGGGCACACACGAAAAGAAAAACTGGAGAGGTGCTTCCATGTGAGACGGAAAAATATGTAAGTACAATTTTTTTCAACCATATGACCACGAAATAACCTGCACCTGTGCCTTGCCATCCCAGGCGTTTATTATTTAATGTTTGTTTCCTTCTATGGCTTCTTCTTTTGTTTCCTTTGCTGGTACCCCATATAGGCAATATTTTCCATAAATTTTGGGCAACTTGATTGTTCACCAATGGCGACTGATACTAGGCCATATGCTGCAGTTTCATGTATATATCCTTCAATTCTAATATGCTGAGAATAATTCATGTATATATCCTTCAATTCCAATATGCTGCAGATATATCCTTCAAGAATAATTTTTGTTCACCAACTTGATTGAAGGATATATACTAGGCCATATGCTGCATATACTTATATGGTTGAGCATATATGCTACATTTTTTGATTCTTGGATTTGAGTTCAAAAACTTCGTCTTCACCAAAAAAAGGATTCTTGTTAATATGAATCCTTATTGAGACTAATGTTTGAGGATGATTCTACAGTTTTTGTTGGCTTTTGTCTGATTCTACAATACACTATAGTTTTTGTTGCAGTTTATTCTTATTGAGACTTATACACTCAAGAATTTTCAGATATAGTTTCCTCTTTCCTCTCATCTTAGGTGTTTGTAGTGATGCCATATCTGGAAACAAATTAATCTCTAACAATAACTATAGAATACCAGGAAATGAATACTACGAAATAGGAGCTTCGGACAAGCTCGGAACATATATATCTTTGGACATTAATATTATGGAGACTACTTGAAGTGGCACCATAATCCGGCCAAAACCTTTGAGCATTCATATTATTTACTATTCATTAAATTAATGTCTGTCTCTATCTCTCTCTGTCTATGTGTGTATTAGGTTTGAGATAAAGATGTCTGCATAGAACTTTTATAACACGAAACAATGAATTAATTTATTGAAGCCTAAATATCCTATTATCAATTCAAATGTCACAGTAACATAGCTTGATTCATATGAAGATTCAAATGCCTTGAAGGCTCATGTTGTACAAATATGGAAGAACTAGAAAATATCATCTGCAATTACTTCACAAGTAAATGTTTAATTCACTATAAGATAAAAAAAAAGCACCTAGGTTTCAAAAAATAAGAACTTCGGACACGGATATGAGACAACATTCTGATATGCCTATGTAGATAAGGCATACCTAAGAATCTGTTGAACTGATACATCATGACACTATAATGAAAAGAAAAGTCTCTGCTCCAGTAACCTTCAGCGTGAGATTGCATGTGTTATACATGTACCCAACTAGAAGTATAGAGTTGTTTGCAAATAGGAAAATTGTGACATGTTCATGTTGCCGCTTGTTGTCAGCATCATGGGATAATAAAATCCAGCATATCCAAGATAATCAAGCTTGAACATAATTATTCAATATTTTTTACATGTCATTTGTGTGCTTTGGACCCAAGAAGTCTAATTAGGCAAAAATTAAGAGACATTTGATTTGCAAACCAATATATTGCTTCAACCTGCCAAACAAGTTGCTCATCAACAAATATCAATTACCTGATAAAACGACTGAGTATGACCTCGAAGCAATTTATCGACATTTGCGAGTTCCATCCATGAACTTGATTCACGACAAAGAAGGGTCATCAGTTACATTAGCAGGTACCATATAATGCCTCAGCCATCGATTGGCTTGCTCTAGTCCGAGCAACTCCTGCAACTACAATACTTTCACTCTTTGATGTTGCTTCCCTTCATTACTAATTTTGATTCACTTATTTGTGTGTATTGGAATGTAATTGTACAGATTACAATATGTAGTTGTATGATGTAATTTCTCAGAATTCGACATGTTTTGCATTTCAATATCCAATGGTAGCCTGATCATAAAATTCTAGGACTGTCCTTTGGGTTCTGAAATCCAAGCCAAGCTAGATTATTAAACATTTATTGAAATTAGCTCCTTATTCTAGATTCTAACAATGTGTTAACCTTTGTTCTATGAAGATGGTCTGTAGTTTGGAAGTATCATTCCTTTTTTCACTGATGTTGCTGCTCTATTTGAATGTTTCTATTCATATTCAAACTGATGTTACTGCTCCATTTGTTAATGTTTTTATTCATGTACTGGTAGCTAGCTACAGTGGGCATTTTAGTGTGTGCAGTCAATACTTATTTTTTGAATTTTTTCTGCATTATATTAATTTGGACTGAACGTCACTTTCTTATCATGAAAATGCAGGCTCTAATTGAAATCGCAGAAGAGAGGCAAAAATTACAAGCAAGAGATGGTAGCGATGGTATTGTAAGCTTAGAAGAATTTGAGAGTGATCCGATTGCTGAAGTTTTTGGGCCAGAAAGAAAGAAGAGTTATTTTCGTGCAGTCAGCTCTACCTCCTCCGTGAAGCAAGTAAAAATGACACATGCTACTAAAGCAATAGCAAGTCAAAAAGACGTTCAAGACTTTCGTTCGTGGAAAATGGAAATACAAAATCAAGTGACTGATGCTATCAATTCAATGACTGCTTTAATGAATGTTGCTTTTATGAATATGCAACAGAATATGCTACAAAATATGAATATGCAACAAAATCAATGCGGAGGCAATGTGACCCCAAGGACGGAAGTAGCCTCCAACACACAGCAGAGTCAAGCTGCACTTGGTAGTCCTGACGTCCCAACCAACAATGTTGCTAGCCCTAACATCCCGACCAACAACGTTGGTTCGTCTTACAAAGGAAAGAAATATGTTATGTTGCTTTCATGGGATTTAAAGGAGGTGGCTAAGGGATATCTAGCAACACGCCCCATTTGTCATCAAAGAAAAGTGGTACAAGATGGAGAAAGTGTCGTTTGGGTGACTGAGGTAATAGATCCGGAAGCACCGATATTTGAGGGTCCACAAGATGGAAATTACAAACTTTTTGATATAGCCGATGGAGGCTTTATGATTTGGCCAAAGTATCGTTTGCGAAATATATAGTATTTTTTTAACTTTTGACAGATCTATTGAACTTTACGTTATGTAGAATGTTGATATATTTTCAAGTACAATCAAGTTACATGAACTTAAATTTTCTTTGACAAATATAGTGTTTAATTGAAATGAGTTATTTAGTTGATGGTGTATATCGTGATTGGAAATCTTGAATTTGAATTACAAGATTTTGGCAATAAAATAAATATCTCGTTGCTTGCAATGTGCTACATCTTTTGCAATAATCATTTACAGAAAATTAATGTTTCCAACACTGTTTTACTGTTAGGAAAATCACTTTCCTAACAGTTTTTTACTGTTAGAAATGAAAATTATATTGCTAGAATGGTGAATTTGCCAATAGTATATTACCGTTAGTAAATTTAATTTGCCAACACTTTGTTGGCGTTAGGAAAATATGGTTACTAACGATTTTTCACCGTTAGTAACAAAACTTTAGTCACGGTAAAAACCGTTAGCAAAATTAAATCGCCAACGGTAGGAAAGTGTTGGTAAATTAAAATTACTAACGGGAAAAACCGTTAGTAAAGTTGAATTCCCTAACGGAAAAAACCGTTAGGAAAATCTGGATTTCAAAACGGTTATAAGCGTTAGGAAAAGCGTCAGAAAAATTACTAACGCCCAGTTACCAACGGTAAAAAACCGTTAGTAATATTTTTCCTAACGCTTATAGTCGTTAGGAAATGCCAGTTTTGGTGTAGTGGAAATACATGATAACGAAATTTTGTCGAGCGATGCGAAGACGATCCAAATGTAATCATCCTTGAAGAAATGGCCTTGGCAAGAGCACCTGCAAAAACCACAAAAGACATACCTGGAGAATTCACCAGGTCCTCAGAGGGACGTAACAAGATACAATAAACAATATGCCATAAAAATACTGAATATAAAATATGCCACAAATAAAAGTAAGCGACAAGACCTCAATAGGGTAACATATCCGTACTAAAGTGAACATGCAGTTGAGAAACAAACATTTCGACGCATGAGTCCTGGCTGAAAATAGGATCGGCATAGTCCATGTAACCTCTCCTCCTGAATTTCTCAAAAATTTATTAACTTATACTATTTTTCAGATTTTGATATAAATCTCTTTTGAAACCGTATAAACATTATTTGCTATTATTTTCGAAAACTATTAGGAGGTACCATTTGGTTTTAAGAAAATATTTACTTTGAAATTCATGATTTCATTACACAATATTGGTTAGTAATCTGGGACCTTCAAATGTCTTGATTTCAAAAAATTCTTAAACTTGTAAATACTACAAATGATTGCTAATTCATTTTAAATAAGACATTGAATACTTTAGCTTACTATTTATGCTATTTCCTACCTTAAATTATTATGGCTATCAACTACTCGAATATTTAAGTTTAAATATGATTTAAAATATTTTGACGATAATAGATATATTCTCAAAGTATTAGATCACATTAATTTAGTTTTTGAAATCTATTGACTGGTATGCTACCATAAAGATTGGTAATCTAATTAAAGTTATATGATTTAATTCGTATGATTTAGAGATATTTTAAATGTTAAATATGTATCTGAAATATTGATTAGGTTAAGATTGTGTTAAAAATCAATTCAAAGGAAATATTTGTGGATATGTGTAAACATTAAGATAAGAATAAACCTTTTTGCAACCTATTCATATGACACCATATACACCTCTCCCTCTCGTGTATATATATGCATATCATAGCCAATTCTCCTGCGCACCCACAAATACTTCTTCCTTCCTGCCCCTGTCCCAATGCCTACCTCCGTCTCTATCACCCTGGCACCCGACCACCATCGTGGATATCGCCTCCTCTACCGGACTACCTCCTAAAACCCAACTGTCGTGGTCGCCGACCTCCATCTCCACCACAACCAACCAAAACTCACCACCACCAACACAACCAATACACAAATAATGGTGCCGAGTTCGTGTCCCTATGTCAGTGTCCATATCCTTTCCACTATTACGTGTCCATACATACCATCTACAATAGTACATACTTCGTGTCCGGGATGCCGGACACGATATCACCACAATAACCATTCCCTTTGTGTCCGACACCAATTATGACACACCATAAAGAAAAAATCAAAACCAAACCTGCCCACACTCACGCCGCTGACGCACTACAACCCCTCCACCATGCCCCGTCGTGGCCGGTCCCGACGTCGACCTCGGTCGACTGACCGACATGACCAGTGTCGCACAGACGTGCGCGCGCATCTCCGCCGAGCTGTCCTCCCACAGCCGTGTGCGGCCAACTCCACCGGTGTTATCATGGTGAGCGGATGAGAACACCGCCAGCTCCGGGCGCCCCACGTACGGAGCAGTCTCTCTACTGCGAGCCGCGAGCGCCGACGCGCTTGGCCGTCTTCGCTCCGGTCGTCCGTGCGCCGCCTCTCGAACGCCTGATCGGAGCATCTCCAACTGCCGCCAGACCACCCAGATCTGCTGCCATCTCTACGGTGAGCCCGACCCGAACGCTCGCCCATCTGCTTCCTGTCGAGATGCTCCACTTTCGCCTCATCTCCCCGTTACCGGTTCAGTACCATCTTTGCTTCCCGAGTTCAGATCTGAACGTCAGAAGCCGACCACCTCTCCAGCTTTCAGGCTGCTACATGGCCGGAGCAGCGCTCCGCCAGATCTGTGTCTGTCCCGCGTACGCCAAGCTCCTCCCGAGGGTTGTATCCGTGCTCACCTGAGCTGCTCGCCACAGCCAGTCCACGGCCACGAGTCAGCGTCGTCCGACGATCCCCACCGACTCGTGGATCGCCGAGCCATCGCCATCACCAGGCGCCGGATCTCGTCCCACTGCTGCTTCCCCCGCCGAGCGCTGCGCGAAGCCATCGCCGCCGTGTTGTGATTTTCGAGGTGCTACTCTCTCTCGCTCTTCATCGTTCCTCTCATTCACTCACTCACAGACACCGAACACATCTGTGCCCCCTTTCTTTCTTTCCATTTTATAATTTTGTTTCAAGTGTTCTGGATGTTTGTTGTGGGTTAGAATGGGCTGGTCCAGGCTATGCGCCCTGGACCGAGAGGAAAACTTTTAGTAAATAGTTTATTAAAATAACAGTAGGTGTATGTGATGTTTGTAGATTCGTGTGTATTCGTGTATTTTATAAGTGCTGTATTTCAAAAGTATTTATTTACGTATACAGGTATTTATTTCCAGGAAAAATATTATCAACATTATTATTATTTTGATTATTCTCTTATTAATATTTTGTTATTTATCATTAGTTTCTAAAATGGGTATATCTTTAAATCATTGTATTATTCTTTTTTGGGTATTTTAAATATGGATTAGAAATATTATTATAATGTCCTTCTATCTATATCATAGTTTGACCTAAATATGATTCTGACTTAAGAATATATATTATAGAATTGCTAGCTATTTCTCAAAATATAGCTTTACCTTAAAAACAATTTCGGACTTTGACCCATTTGACTATGTCGATATCAGACAAATTATGATTTCACAAATGTTGAGCTTTATTAGTTTTGGATTTTTACTTGACAAATGTTTTTTCAAATTATTATTATTATTTTTTATTTATTAGCTTTATAAAATAAATATTTTCTTAAAGAGGTTTATTACTTATTATGTTCGTAATAACTTTAAAAACCTATATGTGCACTTATATTAATAATATTCATAAATAATTTTATTCCTAATTGATCTAGAATTGTCACTATATATTTTTGACTAATGATAAATAATGGATTAGTTTCTAAATATGTTTTAGTATATAGCTTCTAAATAGTTTTAAATGTTTTTCTAAAATATGTATATATATTTTTCTAATTAAAAATTATTCCTAAATTAAATTTCTCTCTTAGATTATATCGTTCTCGATCATGACTAATCGAACATTTACTATTTTCTTGCAAAACCAACTCCCTCATATCGACCTAGGCTAATCAGACTAGTCTGAACTCTATGGAATTGTCGGTTTCACCAGCAAAGGACCTCAGGCAAGTGCACTTTCTGATTACTTTCGATTCATACTAGTTTTTATTTCATGTTTATGCATATGCTCTCTTGCTTGATGACACTTGGTCACACGAACTAGTATCATGGATTTGTTTGTACTTCTTGACTGTCATTTACATGATTACCATGCTTGCGACTTGACTCCATGATTACTAGCTGGGCAGGAAAATATCTTAGTAGACATATGGACTACCCAAAAATATTCCCAAAATGTCTATTCTTGACAGATAACAGCTGCACACGACACGTGCAGGGTGCCGTATTTACCTCTTAGCCGTTTACATGTCGAACAAGATATTTCGAAACACATAAATAGTTGTCTTTTACTTGTTTTGCCTGGTTTGTTCACCACTTGCCATGACATCCTAGTTACATGCTAGCTTTTCTCTAGTTGATACATCTAGTCCTAGAGTGATCTATTTGCTTTCTAGGCATGCCATGACACCAGTTACTTTCTAGTTTCATCTCACATATGTCATTTTCATGTCTTGTGAATTCTATTGTGTTTTCTATTTGTCGTCGGTTTGTGTGCTTGTTCCATTCCTGACTGGAAACCAACATTTTTTAGGTTAGTCGTGACTTCTTTAGCATTGGGAGACATGGGTGTACTCACAGGTCGAACCTAGAAACTAGTTAGATAACTTAATCTGTTGTACCAGATTATTGTGAGACTTTGTACTTTCTTCAAATATAAATGTTGTAAATATTGTAATCTATTAGAAATGTGAATGAGCAATAAATGTTATATTTTGTAATTGTGAGAATCTTGGCCGTGACAACGTTCTACCGCCGACTCTGCGGCGTAGGCTGGCTTGGACACGCACTCGTATCCCGAAAAGCGGGTGCGGGTCGTGACAAGTTTTTGTGGTGGCCCATGCAGGTCAGTTTTTGCAAATTGTACGAACTCGTGGTAGTACCATATTAGTCGTACTACTGCGAGCCTGCGACTAGGAAATGCTCATTCACAACTAGGAGTAAGTCAAATTTAGAGGAATGGTTAGGACTAGGAGTCCCTAGTTTAATTTGACAGTTGGGTTCTTAAGGTTGCTATATAGGCCTCATCGAATTCTAATTAGATGATTCTCATAGAAGGATGCACTATTGTATTTTGATTTGGTGGTATTCCTAAGGTGGGTAGATTTGTAACATCTCCCCAAAATTTTGAAAATATCTGCTTTATTTATTTATTTGAATTAAAATGTGATTTTTGGAATTTATAAATATTTAATTTCAATTAATTATTATTATATAATGTCTTGGTCATGGTTAGATTTTGGAGTGCTAAATGACTAGAAGGGATGGCACGGATAGTGCATTGACATGGTTTGACTAGTGTATTAGCTATGGTAGGGAAGACCAAGCCCTAAGTGTGTCCGAAGTATGAAAACTAGGCAAATTTGTGACTCGATCTCTTTAAATAAAATAATTAGTTATCTAATAACAATACGACTTTTAGGAGATCCGGTTGTTCCGAACTAGCCCAAACCCAACCTAAGCCCTGGTAGCCATGTAATAAGACCAACGACGTCCATGCAGATATATAGATGTGCATATATATATATATATATATATATATATATATATATATATATATATATATATATATATATATATATATACTGCTAGTCCATTTTTAGTATCGTGAGTAATTTTTATAATTTTTTTCTTTTTTGAATATAATATACGTATTATTGCTATTTAAATTTATATTTTACTTGGAAATCGGATAATCTTCTCTTAGATTGATTTTTTGGATTTTGGTGATTTATTTAGACTATACATATATACTAGTGTATAAATATATTCATAGTAGGTAGACATAGACCGTTATACATATTTCCCTTGATCTTGGATATTAGAGAAATAGAAATTAAAAATTTATATCTCTCTTGCCTCCTGTCATTTTCTTTCTAGTCCATCATCTGATTTTCCAATTGATTTTCAAGAATAGATAATTACATTTTCTATAATGATCAACTTGTTGGAATTCTAGAAAGCTCCTTTGAAACTCATGAATATAGTTGAAATAATTTTCGATGACTCGCAATAGAAAAACAGCAGCACACTGTCGCCATTTATTTGAGTTATGGAGACCGCGGGTTCATTGCAGCCAGCAGTGCACTGGCGAGGCATGACCCCTAAGTTGAAGTAATTACAGGTAAGAATGGGTGATCGAACATTACTTAAACTATGTCTTGGTTGTCCTATTTCATCTTTGAGTTGTTATGTCAAGAATAGATAGATTTGATAGGGTATTCGTTACTGTATCATTGCTTGAGTTGTAGAACCAAGAGTTTATTACAGGCAGTTGTACACTGGTGAGGCATAAATTCTCGGTAAAGTGACTTCGGTTATGTTCACGAGTTTCGAATACCATAAAGACTACGTCTTTTATTGACATATAACCAT
Source organism: Iris pallida (assembly GCA_029216955.1). NCBI lineage: Eukaryota > Viridiplantae > Streptophyta > Magnoliopsida > Asparagales > Iridaceae > Iris > Iris pallida. The sequence goes on along the minus strand of JANAVB010040817.1, from coordinate 17,862,510 downwards.
TAAGTTTTCAAATTTATTTGTGCTTTATTCCTAGTCACAATCTTCTCAATAAACTGGTTGTTCTTCCTTCTTCCTTATCTTTCTATTTTCGAACCGTCATCTCTTAAACCTATTTTTAAATCCTTTCCACTAGATTCGTAACTATACCTAAATTATGATTCTATGATCATGACTATTTTGACCACGTTCATGCTCGTGCTAACTATTTTAATTTTGATCATGTTTGGACGACTTGCATGATTAACCTTGATCGTGACTGCATCTTAGTTGTATCTAAGTGATTTAACCATTTTTAGACATTGTCTAAACTTGGATCATTGACCATGTCTGTACAATTTCAACAATAGTTGATCATGGCTAACAATTTTCTCTTGCTTAACTTAACCCTATTCCGTTTATACCCTGACCATGGTGGCTAGACCCTTTTAACTATATCTTAATCGTGCCACGTGGTATCTTTTCTTAAAGATCAATTTATTTACGATTTAACTCATTTTAATCATTGATTATATTCTTAATCATAACTAATTGTGCCCTTCGAAATTTTGAAGAATAAATTTTCTAAGGTGGGTAGGGTATTTGATTGATGAATTGTCCTTGAGGTTAGTATTGGCTTTGTGTCAAACTTTGAGAATATTTTAGAGCATTCTTCTTCTCATCTATTTTATCAATATTTCCTATCATAATTTTACCATACTTTATTTTATTTTTGCCGATCAACAAAGTTTGCCTATCCTAGTAACCTTTAAATTCGAGTACGAATTTATTTCTAAGGTGGGTAGATTTGTAACCTCTCCTCCCGAATTTCTCAAAAATTTATTTACTTATCCTATTTTTCAGATTTTGATATAAATCTCTTTTGAAACCGTATAAACATTATTTGCTATTACTTTCGAAAACTATTAGGAGGTACCATTTGGTTTTAAGAAAAATATTTATTTTGAAATTCATGATTTCATTACACAATATTGGTTAGTAATCTGGGACCTTCAAATGTCTTGATTTCGAAAAATTCTTAGACTTGTAAATACTACAAAGGATTGCTAATTCATTTTAAATACGACATTGAATACTTTAGCTTATCACTTATGCTATTTCCTACCTTAAATTATTATGGCTATCAACTACTCGAATATTTAAGTTTAAATATGATTTAAAATATTTTGATGATAATAGATATATTCTCAAAGTATTAGATCACATTAATTTAGTTTTTGAAATATATTGACTGGTATGCTACCATAAAGATTGATAATCTAATTAAAGTTATATGATTTAATTCGTATGATTTAGAGATATTTTAAATGTTAAATATGTATCTGAAATATTGATTAGGTTAAGATTGTGTTAAAGATCAATTCAAAGGAAATATTTGTGGATATGTGTAAACATTAAGATAAGAATAAACCTTTTTGCAACCTATTCATATGACACCATATACACCTCCTCTCTCGTGTATATATATGCATATCATAGCCAATTCTCCTGCGCACCCACAAATACTTCTTCCTTCCTGCCCCTGTCCCAATGCCTACCTCCGTCTCTATCACCCTGGCACCCGACCACCATCGTGGATATCGCCTCCTCCACCGGACTACCTCCTAAAACCCAACTGTCGTGGTCGCCGACCTCCATCTCCACCACAACCAACCAAAACTCACCACCACCAACACAACCAATACACAAATAATGGTGCCGAGTTCGTGTCCCTGTGTCAGTGTCCATATCCTTTCCACTATTACGTGTCCATACATACCATCTACAATAGTACATACTTCGTGTCCGGGATGCCGGACACGATATCACCATAACAACCATTCCCTTTGTGTCCGACACCAACCATGACACACTACAAAGAAGAAATGAAAACCAAACCTGCCCACACTTACGCCATCCCGGACACGATATCACCACAATAACCATTCCCTTTGTGTCCGACACCAATCTTGACACACCACAAAGAAGAAATCAAAACCAAACCTGCCCACACTCACGCCGCTGACGCGCTACGACCCCTCCACCATGCCCCGCCGTGGCCGGTCCCGACGTCGACCTCGGTCGACTGACCGCCATGACCAGCGTCACACAGCCGTGCGCGTGCATCTCCGCCGAGCCGTCCTCCCACAGACGCCTCCGATTCTCTGCGGCCAACTCCATCGGTGTTGTCATGGTGAGCGGACGAGAACACCGCTGGCTGCGGGTGCCACGCGTATGCAGCAGTCTCTCCGCTGCGATCCGCGAGCGCCGATGCGCTTGGTCGTCTCCGCTCTGGTCGTCCGTGCGCCGCCTCTCGAACGTTGGATCGCCGCCTGATCGGAGCATCCCCAACTGCCGCCAGACCACCCCGATCCGCTGCCATCTGTACGGTGAGCCTGACCCGAACGCTCACCCATCCACTTCCTGCCGAGATTCTCCTCCGTCGCCTCATCTCCCCGTTACCGGTTCGGTGCCATCTTCGCTCCCCGAGTTCAGATCTGAACGTCGGAAGCCGACCACCTCTCCAGCTTTCATGCCGCCACCTGGCCGGAGCAGCGCTCCGCCAGACCTGTGTCTGTCCCGCGCGCGTCGAGCTCCTCCTGAGTGTTGTATCCGTGCTCCCTCGAGCAGATTGCCACAGCCAGTCCACGGCCACGAGTCAGCGTCGTCCGACGATCCCCACCAACTCGTGGACCGCCGAGCCGTCGTCATCACCAGGCGCCGGATCCCGCCCCACTGCTGCTTTCCCCCGCCGAGCGCTACGCGAAGCCGTCGTCGCCGTGCTGTGATTTACGAGGTTCTACTCTCTCTCGCTCTTCATCGTTCCTCTCACTCACTCACTCACTCACAGACACCGAACACATCTGTGCCCCCTTTCTTTCTTTCCTTTTTACAATTTTGTTTCAAGTGTTCTGGACGTTTGTTGTGGGTTAGAATGGGCTGGTCCAGGCTATGGGCCCTGGACCGAGAGGAAAACTTTTAGTAAATAGTTTATTAAAATAACAGTAGGTGTATGTGTTGTATGTAGATTAGTGTGTATTCGTGTATTTTATAAGTATTGTATTTCAAACAGTATTTATTTACGTATACGTATACAGGTATTTATTTCCAGGAAAAATATTATCAAAGTTATTATTATTTTGATAATTCTCTTATTAATATTTTGTAATTTATCATTAGTTTCTAAAATGGGTATATCTTTAAATCATTGTATTATTCTTTTTTGGGTATTTTAAATATGGATTAGAAATATTATTATAATGTCCTTCTGTCTATATCATAGTTTGACCTAAATATGATTCTGACTTAAGAATATATATTATAGAATTGCTAGCTATTTCTCAAAATATAGCTTTACCTTAAAACCAATTCTGGGCTTTGACCCATTTGACTATGTAGATATCAGACATATTGTGATTTCACAAATGTTGAGCTTTATTAGTTTTGGATTTTTACTTGACAAATGGTTTTTCAAATTATTATTATTAATTTTTATTTATTAGCTTTATAAAATAAATATTTTCTTAAAGAGGTTTATTACTTATTATGTTCGTAATAACTTTAAAAACCTATACGTGTACATATATTAAAATTCATAAATAATTTTATTCCTAATTGATCTAGAATTGTCTCTAAATATTTTTGACTAATGATAAATAATGGATTACTTTCTAAATATGTTTTAGTATGTAGCTTCTAAATAGTTTTAAATGTTTTTCTAAAATATGCATATATATTTTTCTAATAAAAAATTATTCCTAAATTAAATTTCTCTCTTAGATTATATCGTTCTCGATCATGACTAATCGAACATTTACTATTTTTTTGCAAACCGAACTCCCTCATATCGACCTAGGCTAATCGGACTAGTCTGAACTCAATGGAATTATCGGTTTCACCAGCATAGGATCTCAGGCAAGTGCACTTTCTGATTGCTTTCGATTCATAGTAGTTTTCATTTCATGTTTATGCATATGCTCTCTTGCTTGATGACACGTGGTCACACGAACTAGTATCATGGATTTGTTTGTACTTCTTGACTGTCATTTACATGATTACTATGCTTGCGACTTGACTCCATGAGTGCTAGCTGGGCATGAAAATATCTTAGTAGACATATGGACTACCCAGAAATATTCCCAAAATGTCTATTCTTGACAGATAACAGCGGCACACGACACGTGCAGGGTGCCGTATTTACCTCTTAGCCGTTCACATGTCGAACAAGATATTTCGAAACACATAAATAGTTGTCTTTTACTTGTTTTGCCTGGTTTGTTCACCACTTGCCATGACATCCTAGTTACATGCTTTTCTCTAGTTGATACATCTGGTCGTAGAGTGATCTATTTGCTTTCTATAAAACCCCTAAATTTCTACTATATTTTTTTTAAAATTTGTACGGATTTAAAAATTTTGTATTGTACGTCGCGCACAAAATTTTATTTTTCGTAGTTGCTCGACGAGTGCGAATATGTGCGAGCGTGCATATTTTAGAAAAATATATTGTTCTATTTTTTTTTATATATCATTTTTAAGTTTGTTATTTTTACTTCATTTCTAAAAGTTATTAATAATCAATAATATTTTGTACACTAGAAAAGCATAATTATGTAGAAAAAATATTTTGTGCATGCAAATATTTCGTATTTGTTTATTTTAAATAATAATATAATTTTCAAAATTATTATTATTAGTATTTTTAGAAAATATATTTGAATTTATTGTGGCCATTTTAAATCTCAATTTGATTTCATGGATTTAATTTAAATAGTTAAAAGATAAAACTTATACTTAAATTGAGTTTAGAGTGTCTAGCTTTAAATTGGAAATTTAATTTGAATTTGGATTTGATTATTGATTTAAATCAAATTGGGTTTAAATATCCTAATCCTTATCTTAATGGGAATTCCCACATCCTATAAATAGGCAGGTACTCCTCCATTATTTCTCCACAAGCCATAATTATTCCACAAATATTTCTCCAACCAACGTGCGTGCATCGTGTCCGTGTTCCACCATCCATAATCTTATTCCATTGTTTACAATTACATCAATACCATCGTCGTCGGATACATCCCCGACACGAATTCGACTCCACCCGTCATGTAGGACACAAACCCAATTCCTAGCAATCCTAACCCTAACCCTAGTCGTAGTCGAGCCGCCTCCCCGGCCTTGGCCGTTTCCACCAAGTCCCCCAACTTCGACCAACCCCCAGCGAGCTTCATCGTCGTACCCGACCCCTGACCGTCGACAGCATCACCACCCGACCCACTCACAGTCACCCCGACCTAGCCACCAGCCATCGCCACACCATCACCGCACCATCACCAACACAACCACCAACCAGCCACCGAGCCATCACCAACACACCACCGACAGCCCGGCCAACTCCGGCCAACTTTCTACCAACCTCCACCGAACCCAGCGCAATCACCACCACTGCCACCGCAGCCCAAACACCCAAAAACCATCGACAAAACAAAAACCAAAAGAAAACCCTAACCCTAAAACTCACCCTCACCTGAGTCGACCGCCGCAGACGTCGAACCGTCCGCCGACCGCTCCCTCTTCCTCTTCCGGCGAAACTCCGCCCCCCGCCGACCAAAACCCCCGACGTCGACTCCTCCGCGCCTTGCTCCTCCAGCCGTCCACTCTTCCGGCAGCCACCTCCGCTGCGTTGTTCGCCGCGCCCGTCCGCCAACCTCCTATCCCCCGCTGATCAAACCCCTCTCCTCCGTCTCGCCCAGCGCGCCACGCCGCCGGCCGAAAACCCTCTCTCGCTCTCCCTGCTCCTCCACCGTCGCACTCCGCGCTCTCAACCCCCTTCTTCCCGTCCTTCTCCGCCGAGACCCTCTGAACTTCCCCGAGCTCCTTTCCCTCTCTCTCTCATTCTCCTTTTTTTATTCGGGAGTGGGCAGCAGTCAACTGACTGCTGCAGTTGTTAGTTTTAGTTATTTATTGCTATTTTTTTATATATTTCTTTTTGTTCTTCTTCTTTTAGTATCATTATTTTTATTATTAATGTTATTAATAATATTTGTAGACATCAGCCTAATAGTTCTAAAGTTTTAATTTTTTAATAATATTTAGTGTTTTCATTATTTAATAATATTTTGAGTATATTATATGCATATATAACTGTATAGTTTTAATGTTATTATTGATTATAAATTTGTAGTGTTTATATTATTTTACCAAGTATTCTTTATTGATAAGTAAAAATATATAATTATTATTAATATTATCATTACTAGTAATATTATATACCCTAGCTTATTCTGAATGGATTTTTTACTTAAATTATTTCTGTATATTTCTTTATCTTGACTAATAAAAAGGAAAATATATATATATATATATATATATATATATATATATAGTTTCAATTATTGTATAGAAACTTCTCGATTTTTAAATAGTTAATAAACGTATAGTTTTTACCAAAAAACGATTTTATTTACTCTCTCAAAAACCATATTTTAAAAATTTAAGTGTTTGTCTAAAATGATTTTTACTTTTCAAGTATTTATCTAAAAACTATTTTTAGATAATAAGAATATATTTTCGAGTATTATAAATAGCCTTCTAAAAACCATCTTTATGACTTTAAGTATTTTGCTATGAATATCTTTGACTTATGAAACTAGTTTTTAGCTATTACAAATATCTTTCAAAAATTTGTATATATTATTATTTATTTTTCCAACTTTCTTCGATTTTCTCCAACCCGTGACTAGGCCCATTATTACTATTCCTTCGCCAATTCAAGCCTACCTTATGTCCAACCTAACCAATTTGACCCTTCTGGATCTAATGGAACTGTCTGTGCCACCATCAGAGGCCACCTTGTGTAGTTGTTGCATCGAAGTCGCAGTTCATGTCCTTGATCATTGCAGTACACCAGGCGCCCTACCAGGCAAGACACCTTGCCTTCACTGTTTAATTTCTTGCTCAATATCATGCATATTTTAATTGTTGTCCTTTCAAAACCATATGTAGTCGCAAATTATTATATTTTAGTTTTCTTTATGCATTTGGCCTAGAGTTAAGGGACCACCTTTGTTTGTGCCGCATTCATGGGCCGACACTTGTGTACCATGATGTCACGTGTCTCATATAGATTCAGACTTGCGTACCGACCGTACATCAGTGCGTACAGGACAAGCGTTAGGATATAACTGCTAATATAGTTGTCTAGAAGACTTAGCGGTTATTAGAAATATCGTGGTGTGGATTCAGCACGAGTAGTGCATGGGGAGGGTGAAGACAGTTATTAGGCGCAGGGGCTTTCACACGTTTACCTTCGTCTAGCTGCCATTTGTGACTCAGCCGAGAGCTAGTGTGCCGTGCACTTATTTACTTTTCTCTAGATGCCACTAGTGCCTCGGTTGAAACACAAATGTGCCGTGCATTTACCTTCGTCTAGCTGCCGTTAGTGACTCACCCAAGAGCTAGTGGCCGTGTATTTATTTTTCTCTAGATGTCCCTTAGTTCTCACTCGAGTGATAATGGGTCGTGTATTTACTTTTCTCTAGACGCCACTAGTACCTTGGTTGAAACGCTAACGTGCCGTATTTCTAGCCTCGAGAGCCCTTGTGTGGAACGTTGTCTTCAAAATACATTCACATAGAATGGTTATGGACCTTTATTTGTGTAGTCACATTTACTTTTCTGTTGAGCTTTATTATTCAGTTATTGGCATGATATTATGTGTCTTGTTACGTCCCTCTGAGGACCTGGTTATCTCGCCAGGTGTATGCTCTTTGTTTCGCAGGTGTTCTAGCTTTAGACGTGGTCATCGCCATTTCTTCGAGGATGATTACACTTGGATCGTCTTCGCTTCGCTCGCCAAACTCATTTCATTTTCATGTATTTCTTTTCTTACTTGTTGGTAGTGGATTTGTCTCATCATATTGTATCAAGACAATTTATTATCATTATATGATATCTTTTATTCATTTATCTCTGTGTGGATGAGATTAGTATGGTTCTACTACATATTACAGCTTACGTATGCATGCGATGTTTCCATATATTGGAGTATACTTCGTATAAATACAGCTGGCATGACTACGTTCCTAGTCCTACGTATTTCGGGACTGTGGTGTTACATGTTTTTGTGGTGGCCCATGCAGGTCAAGATAAATTGTTTGGTTACTTTACCGTACCAAGCAAGCCTGCGAATAGGATTAGAAGTCTAGGATCTCATCCACATACTTGACCTCTTTCCTTGATTCCATATTCGAACTACCGTTCGACTCATCGATTGCATCTTGCATAATTCCTTCTATCATTATCCTTATCTTCCCTTCGTGCTTGCTAGAGATTGACCCTACTAGTTAGATGTCCCAAACACCATTAGTTAATTCTTTTAAGTTGGGTAGAATGCCTTATGACCTAGCAACCCCTTTGTCCTTGCGACCTATCTTAGCAAGTCTACTTAGATTCTAGAATTTAGAGGACCCTAACACATCTAGTCAACCAAGGACTTGGACAAGAAGACTATAGGACGACTGTATAGAGACCAACACAGGATATGACTTAGAATCATTCTGCTTTCTTTCAATCTTAATCTCTCTTGCCTATGTTTTTCTCATCTTGACTAATGATACTAATGTAGCCTAGTTTTTGCAAGCTTATTCTTTTATCAAGCTTGTTTCAAGACATATGTTATTTGGGCATGTCCACTAACGTATTGTCTACTCAGAACCGGTGCATGATGGTCTGATCAACCGAGTGCACTTTGGTTCGCTTATATCTATCATTCTACGTGGATGGGGACATAGCTAAACTTGTCCTTTAGAGTCCCATTCGCGACTACCTTGACAACTCCTTTTGTATTAATCGGTCGCCTTTGAACCAAGAATTTGTATTCGATAACGCCTCATTCGAACTCTATATTGCTTTCACCTTCACCTATTTTAGAAGGACGAAGGCGTTGTACTAGAACTTCCTCTAGCCTTCCTATCGGGTAGGACCATTATCACCCGATGTTGCTATATCTTTATCCTAAACTGCTCGCCCTATCAAGACCCTCTAATCGCTTAATTTAAGTGAATCTATTTCGTTCCCTTAATCGTGCCCTCAACCTACTCTCAAGACCACAACTTAAGGTCTCCAAATTTACTTCTTGAACCCATACCATTCTTTATTGCGCGTTATCTTAACCATTTTCCTCCTTGCGTTGATCCATGATTATCTTCGCCATTATTGAAATCACGACTCTAATACATGTTTCCATTAAACTTCGTTTCCTTGCCTCGTCCAATGAATTGACTGTGCTTCCTTATCGATATAACCTTGTACCCTCTCACCCCCCTACAAATTCTTAATTTCGAGGACGAAATTCTTTTAAGTTGGGTAGGATGTAAAACCCCTAAATTTCTACTATATTTTTTTTAAAATTTGTACGGATTTAAAATTTTTGTATTGTACGTCGCGTACGAAATTTTATTTTTTGTAGTTGCTCGACGAGTGCGAATATGTGCGAGCGTGCATATTTTAGAAAAAAAATTTGTTCTATTTTTTTTATATATCATTTTTAAGTTTGTTATTTTTACTTCATTTCTAAAAGTTATTAATAATCAATAATATTTTGTATACTAGAAAAGCATAATTATGTAAAAAAAAATATTTTGTGCATGCAAATATTTCGTATTTGTTTATTTTAAATAATAATATAATTTTTGAAATTATTATTATTAGTATTTTTAGAAAATATATTTGAATTTATTGTGGCCATTTTAAATCTCAATTTGATTTTATGGATTTAATTTAAATAGTTAAAAGATAAAATTCATACTTAAATTGAGTTTAGAGTATCTAGCTTTAAATTGGAAATTTAATTTGAATTTAGATTTGATTATTGATTTAAATCAAATTGGGTTTAAATATCCTAATCATTATCTTAATGGAAATTTCCACATCCTATAAATAGGCAGGTACTCTTCCATTATTTCTCCACAAGCCATAATTATTCCACAAATATTTCTCCAACCAATGTGCGTGCATCGTGTCCATGTTCTACCATCCATAATCTTATTCCATTGTTTACAATTACATCAATACCATCGTCGTCGGACACATCCCCGACACGACTTCGACTCCACCCGTCATGTAGGACACAAACCCAATTCCTAGCAATCCTAACCCTAACCCTAGCCGTAGTCGAGCTGCCTCCCCGGCCTTGGCCGTCTCCACCAAGTCCCCCAACTTCGACTAACCCCCAGCGAGCTTCCTCGTCGTACCCGACCCCTGACCGTCGGCAGCACCACCACCCGACCCAATCACAGTCACCCCGACCTAGCCACCAGCCATCGCCACACCATCACCGCACCATCACCAACACAACCACCGACCAGCCACCGAGCCATCACCAACACACCACCGACAGCCCGGCCAACTCCGGCCAACTTTCCACCAACCTCCACCGAACCCAGCGCAATCACCACCACTGCCACCGCAGCCCAAACACCCAAAACCCATCGGCAAAACAAAAACCAAAATAAAACCCTAACCCTAAAACTCACCCTCACCTGAGTCGACCGTCGCCGACGTCGAACCGTCCGCCGACCGCTCCCTCTTCCTCTTTCGGCGCAGCTCCGCCCTCCGCCGACCAAAACCCCCGACGTCGAGTCCTCCGCGCCTTGCTCCTCCAGCCATCCACTCTTCCGGCAGCCACCTCCGCTGCGTTGTTCGCCGCGCCCGTCCGCCGACCGCCTATCCTCCGCTGATCAAACCCCTCTCCTCCGTCTCGCCCAGCGCGCCACGCCGCCGGCCGAAAACCCTCTCTCGCTCTCCCCGCTTATTCTCTCCCACCGCCGCACTCCGCGCTCTCGACCCCCTTCTTCCCGTCCTTCTCCGCCAAGACCCTCTGAACTTCCCCGAGCTCCTTTCCCTCTCTCTCTCCTTCTCCTTTTTCTTATTTGGGAGTGGGCAGCAGTTGACTGCTGCAGTTGTTAGTTTTAGTTATTTATTGCTGTTTCTTTTTTAATATATTTCTTTTTGTTCTTCTTCTTTTAGTATCATTATTTTTATTATTATTATTATTATTATTATTATTATTATTAAAGTTATTAATAATGTTTGTATACAGCAGCCTAATAGTTCTAAAGTTTTCATTATTTAATAATATTTAGTGTTTTTATTATTTAATAATATTTTGAGTATATTATATACATATATAAGTGTATAGTTTTAATGTTATTATTGATTATAAATTTGTAGTGTTTATATTATTTTACCAAGTATTCTTTATTGATAGGTAAAAATATATAATTATTATTAATATTATCATTACTAGTAATATTATATACCCTAGCTTATTATGAATGGATTTTTGACTTAAATTATTTCTGTATATTTCTTTATCTTGACTAATAAAAAGGATATATATATATATATATATATATATATATATATATATATATATATATATATATATATATATATATATATATATATATATATATATATATATATATATAGTTTCAATTATTGTATAGAAACTTCTCGATTTTTAAATAGTTAATAAACGTATAGTTTTTACCAAAAAACGATTTTATTTACTCTCTCAAAAACCATATTTTAAAAATTTAAGTGTTTGCCTAAAACGATTTTTACTTTTCAAGTATTTATCTAAAAACTATTTTTAGCTAATAAGAATATATTTTCGAGTATTATAAATAGCCTTCTAAAAATCATCTTTATGACTTTAAGTATTTTGCTGTGAATATCTTTGACTTATGAAACTAGTTTTTAGCTATTACAAATATCTTTCAAAAATTTGTATATATTATTATTTATTTTTCCAACTTTCTTCGATTTTCTCCAACCCGTGACTAGGCCCATTATTACTATTCCTTCGCCAATTCAAGCCTACCTTATGTCCAACCTAACCAATTTGACCCTTCTGGACCCAATGGAACTGTCTGTGCCACCATCAGAGGTCACCTTGTGTAGTTGTTGCACGGAAGTCGCAGTTCATGCCCTTGATCATTGTAGTACACCAGGCGCCCTACCAGGCAAGACACCTTGCCTTCACTGTTTAATTTCTTGCTCAATATCATGCATGTTTTAATTGTTGTCCTTTCAAAACCATATGTAGTTGCAAATTATTATATTTTATTTTTTTATGCATTTGGCCTAGAGTTAAGGGACCACCTTTGTTTCTGCCGTATTCATGGGCCGACACTTGTGTACCACGATGTCACGTGTCTCATATAGATTCAGACTTGCGTACCGACCGTACATCAGTGCGTACAGAACGAGCGTTAGGATATAACTGCTAATATAGTTGTCTAGAAGACTTAGCGGTTATTAGAAATATCGTGGTGTGGATTCAGCACGAGTAGTGCATGGGGAGGATGAAGACAGTTATTAGGCGCAGGGGCTTTCACACCTTTACCTTCGTCTAGCTGCCATTTGTGATTCAGCCGAGAGCTAGTGTGCCGTGCACTTATTTACTTTTCTCTAGATGCCACTAGTGCCTCGGTTGAAACACAAATGTGCCGTACATTTACCTTCGTCTAGCTGCCGTTAGTGACTCACCCAAGAGCTAGTGGCCGTGCATTTATTTTTCTCTAGATGCCCCTTAGTTCTCACTCGAGTGCTAATGGTCCATGCATTTACTTTTCTCTAGACGCCACTAGTACCTTGGTTGAAATGCTAACGTGCCGTGTTTCTAGCCTCGAGAGCCCTTGTGTGGAACGTTGTCTTCAAAATGTATTCACATAGAATGGTTATGGACCTTTATTTGTGTAGTCACATTTACTTTTCTGTTGAGCTTTATTATTCAGTTATTGGCATGATATTATGTGTCTTGTTACGTCCCTCTGAGGACCTGGTTATCTCGCCAGGTGTATGCTCTTGTCTTTCGCAGGTGTTCTAGCTTTAGACGTGGTCATCGCTATTTCTTCGAGGATGATTACACTTAGATCGTCTTCGCTTCGCTCGCCAAACTCATTTTATTTTCATGTATTTCTTTTCTTACTTGTTGGTAGTAGATTTGTCTCCGCCCAACATATTGTATCAAGATAATTTATTATCATTATATGATATCTTTTATTTATTTATTTCTGTGTGGATGAGATTAGTATGGTTCTACTACATATTACAGCTTATGTATGCATACGATGTTTCCATATATTGGAGTATACTTCGTATGAATACAGCTGGCACAACTACGTTCCTAGTCCTACGTATTTTGGGACTGGGGCGTTACACTTTCTAGACATGCCATGACACCTGTTACTTTCTAGTTTCATCTCACATATGTTATTTTCATATCTTGTGAATTCTATTGTGTTTTTAATTTGTCATCGGTTTGCGTGCTTGTTCTATTCCTGACAGAAAACCAACATTTTTCAGGTTAGTCGCAGCTTCTTTAGCATTGGAAGACATGGGTGTACTCACAGGTCGAACCTAGAAACTCGTTAGATAACTTAAACTGTAGTAACAGATTATTGTGAGACTTTGTACTTTCTTTAAATATAAATGTTGTAATCTATTAGAAATGTGAATGAGCAATAAATATTATATTTTGTGATTGTGAGTATCTTGGCCGTGACAGCATTCTACCGCAGACTCTGCGACGAATGCTGGCTTGGACACGCACTCGTATCCCGAAAAGTGGGTGCGGGTCGTGACAGTCCCCATATAGGGCACCAAGGGCCTACGTCTGTAACGACAGAAGATCGTCAGAGGGCATCATGTGCAAGAGGGTACGTCCATAACGCTCTGGAAAACGTCAGAGGGAACCTGGAGCCTGTATCTCCGGAGGAGCGCACGAGTAATCGGGGAAGTGCAAAGAAGCCCATACGTCAGGTATTGTTATCCCCACCCAATGCTCTTATCTAAGTCACATCTACGACCATAAACGTCAACTAACTGCTAAGTCTCCTAACAAGCCTCTATTAGCAGTTAGCCCTAACGCATGCGCACGGGTGATCAGCCAACATACAAGGACCTCTACATGCTACTCATCTCATACATACTCGTGGTACAACTGAGTTAAGGTATATGCGATACACTACAAACGGTGGTCCCTTAACTCTAAGTCCATATGCAATCAAAGGATAATAATTAAAGTAAAGCTAATATAACTGGGCAGGCAGTAAATCATGAACTGTAATAATGGTACAGCTAAAAGAACTGGAAATAAATGAACAGAGATATACAATAAATAAAATGTAGACTAATTATTAACAGTATAAATGGCAAGGTATCTTGCCTGGTGTGCTGCCTGGTGTGGTGCGATGTTCCGACAAGTCTCGGGTGGTCCAATAGCCATGATTGATGTGAAAAGGTCTGAAGCCGCGGAGAAATAGGGTCATAGAAATTAGTTACGATTAAGGTTGACAGATAGTGAAACTTTTACGGAGAAAAGTATTTTATTCCATTTTTATAAAAAAATATTCATTCTAGTTGGAAATATCTTTTTATTAATCAAAATATTTTTAAATAACTATTTAAAAATAATTTATATATATCACAATTTTTTTAGAGCTACATTTTTTATTAGTCAGTTATATGTCTATATAAATATTTTTAAAAATAACACTCTAGGGTTGTCAAAATAGGAATTTTAGGTAGAGAACTATGTTTTTACTAATCAAAAATATTTTAGAGAAGGAAGTAAATATATATAATCTCTAAAATATCTAAGGCTAAGACTATACTTTTGAGGTTGTAGCGCCAAGCCCTAATATCATACTTATATAAAACTGTATATATTTTACAAGAAATTTTTGAATAGATTATTATATCCAATGATAACCATGATAAAATAATAAAAATGATTTTTCATATCATAATAATTAATACAAATTAAATATCATACTGGCGCTGTTTGTAATAATTTATATACTAACTAAAGTAATAACAATTGTCAATCTTTAATAATTGTAAATATGAAAATAATAACAATAATAATAATGATGATAATAATAATAAAGTTCAAGCACTGATTCTTTGTTTTTAAATAAAAGGATGGTAATAGTAAAAATGAACAAAAAGAAAAAAGAAAGAAAGGAGTAACAGCTATTGTTGTCTTCTTCTCAACAAAGTATAAAAATAACAATATATAACAACCAATCAACTCTCCATTTGGAAATAAGTGTTAAAATTGCAAGAGAGAGAGATTAGAGGGGGAAGGAACGGGAAGAGGAGCAGAGGGGTTCGAGAGAGAGGGAGGGGGCGACACTTACGAAGGTGCTTCGCGAGAAGGACGGCCGAGTGTTCCGATTTGGGGCTGCACGACATGGCTGACCGGAGAGAGGGCGCGATGGAGATGTTCCGGCTCGGGTGGAGTCGCTGCCCATGGACGCCGGGCAGCGCACCGCAGATGGGCACGGCTGGCACGGATCCCAAGGTCGGGAAAGCGGGGGAAGGCATGCGTAGCTCGTCGACGCTGCAGGACGGAGGAAGAAAAGGCGGAGAGAGGATATCTCCCGGTGGCTCGACCGGTAGGGACATGGGCGGTGAGTCGAAGACGAGTTATTTTGGGGGGTTCCGACGGCAGAGAGGTCACCGTGGCTTGGGAAGCCGCACGCGGCCGTGGGGCGGATCGGGTCGGGGTTTAAAGCTCGGCGGAGGTGTCGGAGATCTTCGATTGTGTGGTGGCGGTCGGCCAGGTTAGGTTTCTCCCTTTTTTTTTCATTCTTTGTGTGGTGATGGTGGTGTTGTAAGGTTGAGGTCGGGGATGGCCGTGGCGGTGGTCGGTTTGATCGGGATGTGATGGTCACGGTGGTGACGGGTCTGGAGAGGGCTCGGATTGGCCGGGGTTGGTGTTGGCAGATTTTGGGGTGACGGCGATAGTGGTAGTGTGTTCTCTGGCGGTCAGTAGCGAAGGCGGGGTGGTAAAATCTGGTAGTGGTGGTGGTGACGATGGCGGTAGCAGGGCTGCCAATGGGATGGCGATGCTGCTGTAGTGAGATGACTGGGTGATGGCCGAGTTTGTGGTGGTAGCAGGATTGGTGATGCTGGCAGTCGGGGATGATGGGGGAACAGAGTTTGTTGTGTGGTCGGGATGATGGCTAGTGTCGGGAGTGTCCGACACGGTGGAGACGGATGTCCGAATTTGTCGGGCATGGAGAACTAGTGTATTTGTACAAATAGAAATATAGTAGTTGTTTTTTACTTGTTTTGCCTGGTTTGTTCACCACTTGCCATGACATCCTAGATACATGCTTTTCTCTAGTTGATACATCTGGTCGTAGAGTGATCTATTTGCTTTCTAGGCATGCCATGACGCAAGTTACTTTCTAGTTCCATCCCATATATGTTATTTTCATGTCTTTTGAATTCTATTGTATTTTTAATTTGTCGACGGTTTGTGTGCTTGTTCCATTCCTGACTGAAAACCAACATTTTTCAGGTTAGACGCGGCTTCTTTAGCCTTGGGAGACATGGGTGTACTCACAGGTCGAAGCTAGAAACTAGTTAGATAACTTAAACTATTGTAACAGATTATTTTGAGACTTTGTACTTTTTTTAAATATAAATATTATAAATGTTGTAATCTATTGGAAATGTGAATGAGCAATAAATATTATATTTCGTGATTGTGAGTATCTTGGCCGTGACAACATTCTACCGTAGACTCTGCGGCGTAGGCTAGCTTGGACATGCACTCGTATTCCCGAAAAGCGAGTGCGGATCGTGATAGTCCCCATATAGGCCACCAAGGGCCTACGTCCGTAACGACCGAAGATCGTCAGAGGGCATCATGTGCAAGAGGGTACGTCCATAACGCTCTGGGAAACGTCAGAGGGAACCTGGAGCCTACATCTCCGGAGGAGCGCACGGGTAATCGGGGAAGTGCAAAGAAGCCCATACGTCAGGTATTGTTCTCCCCACCCAATGCTCTTATCTAAGTCGCATCTACGACCATAAACCTCTACTAACTGCTATGTATCCTAACAAGCCTCTATTAGCAGTTAGCCCTAACGCATGCGCACGGGTGATCAACCAACATGCAAGGACCTCTACATGCTACTCATCTCACACATACTTGTGGTACAACTGAGTTGAGGTATATGCGATACACTACAAACGGTGGTCCCTTAACTCTAAGTCCATATGCAATCAAAAGATAATAACTAAAGTAAAGCTAATATCACTGAGCAGGCAGTAAATCATGAACTGTAATAATGGTACAGCTAATGAACTGGAAATAAATGAACAGTAATATGCAATAAATAAAATGTAGACTAATTATTAACAGTATAAATGGTAAGGTATCTTGCCTGGTATGTTTCCTGGTGTGGTACGATGTTCCGACAAGTCTCGAGTGGTCCAATAGCCATGATTGATGTGAAAAGGTCTGAAGCCACGGAGAAATAGGGTCATGGAAATTAGTTACGATTAAGGTTGACAGATAGTGAAAATTTTACGGAGAAAAGTATTTTATACCCTTTTTATAAAAAAATATTCATTCTACTTGGAAATATCTTTTTATTAGTCAAAATATTTTTAAATAACTATTTGAAAAATAATTTATATATATCACAATTTTTTTAGAGCTACGTTTTTTTTATTAGTCAGTTATATGTCTTGATAAATATTTTTAAAAATAACACTCTAGGGTTGTCAAAATAGGAATTTTAGGTAGAGAACTATATTTTTACTAATCAAAAATATTTTAGAGAAGGAAGTAAATATATATAATCTCTAAAATATCTAAGACTAAGACTATACTTTTGAGGTTGTAGAGCCAAGCCCTAATATCTTACTTATATAAAACTGTATATATTTTACAAGAATTTTTTGAATAGATTATTATATCCAATGATAACCATGATAAAATAATTAAAATGATTTTTCATATCATAATAGTTAATACAAATTAAATATCATACTGGCGCTATTTGTAATAATTTATATACTAACTAAAGTAATAGCAATTGCTAATCTTTAATAATTGTAAATATGAAAATAATAACAATAATAATAATGATGATAATAATAATAAAGCTCAAGCACTGATTCTTTGTTTAAAATAAAAGGATGGTAATAGTAAAAATGAAAAAAAAGAAAAAAAAAGAAAAGAAAAGAGTAACAGCTATTGTTGTCTTCTTCTCAACAAAGTATAATAATAACAATATATAACAACCAATCAACTCTCCATTTGGAAATAACTGTTAAAATTACAAGAGAGAGATTAGAGGGGGAAGGAACGAGAAGAGGAGCAGAGGGGTTCGAGAAAGAGGGAGGGGCAACACTTACGAAGGGGCTCCGCGAGAAGGACGATCGAGTGTTCCAATTTGGGGCTGCACGACACGGCTGACCCGAGAGAGGGCGCGGCGGAGATGTTCCGGCTCAGGTGGAGTCGCTGCCCACGGATGTCGGGCAGCGCACCGTAGATGGGCACGGCTGGCACAGATCCTAAGGTTGAGAAAGCGGAGGAAGCACGCGTCGCTCGTCGGCGCTGCAGGACGGAGGAAGAAGAGGCAGAGAGAGGATATCTCCCGGTGGCTCGACCGGTAGGGGCATGGGCGGTGAGTCGGAGACGAGGTGTTTTGGAGTCTTTCGACAGCAGAGAGCTCACCGCGGCTTGGGAATCCTCATACGGCCGTTGGGCGGATCGGGTCGGGGGTTAAAGCTCGGCGGAGGTGTCGGGGATCTTCGATTGTGTGGTGGCGGTCGGCCAGGTTAGGTTTCTTCCCCTTTTTCTTCGTTCTTTGTGTGGTGATGGTGGTGTTGGAAGGTTGAGGTCGAGGATGGCCGTGGCGGTGGTCGATTTGATCGGGTTGTGATGGTGACGGTGGTGACGGGTCTGGAGAGGGCTCGGATTGGCCGGGGTTGGTGTTGGCAGATTTTGGGGTGATGGCGATAGTGGTGGTGTGTTCTGTGGCTGTCGGTAGCGAAGGCGGGGTGGTAAAATCTGGTAGTGGTGGTGGTGACGATGGCGGTAGCGGGGCTACCAATAGGATGGCGATGGTGCTGTGGTAAGATGACTGGGTGATGGCCGAGTATGTGGTGGTAGCAGGGTTGGTGATGCCGGCAGTCGGGGACGATGGGGAACAGAGTTTGTTTTGTGGTCGAGATAACGGCTCGTGTCGGGAGTGTCCGACACGGTGGAGACGGATGTCTGAATTTGTCGGGCATGGAGAACCAGTGTATTTGTACAAATAGAAATATAGTAGATGGCAGGGCATGGACATGATGCATGATGTGATTGTGGATGAAAAATTTTTGGGCGTAGAGTTTAATGGAAAAAGGAGCATCTCCTTATATAGAAGGTGTGCTCCTAGATGGATAAGGGTTTGGATTAGTTTAAACCCCTAATTCTATCTTTGATTTAAAATTAATTTCTCACATCCGAATCGAATCTAGACAAATCCTTCTTTTAATTTAAAATCTATTTAAATAAGAATATTTTCCAACATAAATTATCATAATTAATCAAAACTTAATTCATACAAAATTTTAAATATATTTTTCCTAAATGGTCAAATATAATAATAAATTAATTTTGAAAATTATGATAATTGTGTCAATACTTGAAATATGATTTGCACAAAAATGATTATAACTTGTTTTCATAAAATCGACATGGACATGAATTAATTTCTTGTCACTCGCACACAACTAATATAGTTATATAAACCAATAGTTTTATATATTACCACCTATATTGTTACTATAAAATAAATATTATTTTTATATTAAATAATAAATAACAATTGCCAAATTTTGGACACAACGCACTAAATCCAAATATATTATTTTCTATACGAAGAAATCTTTTAATAAAATATTTGTATAAAAATATATCACCTCGTGATTTCGCACGCTACGTACAAATACGAAAATTCGCGAACTCATACGCGACGTACGATTCCAAAAACATAACCAATAAAATTTTTAAATTGTAGTAGAAACTTAGGGAGTTTACACATAGCTTGTTATTTTTTTTTAGGGTGTCCACTTCTTAATAGTGCTTGGAGGCATGCCTCCAAGGGGGCTCGAACCCGCGCCACTGCGTCGGGGTGCTCCATCGTTCCCAACGGGCTACGGCCACTGGGACACCCATGGCTTGTTATAGTACACCTTGTCTTGCCTTGTCTTATCTTGTCTTGCATATTCTCGAAAAAAATATCATGTCTAAGATGGATTATGTGGAATGCCACACCCGGAATAATGAACGAAAATATTAAGGACTAAACAACTAGCTTGATTACCTAGATGCATATGGAGAGGAGATTTCCTGGTCACCTGTATACCCTTTATTCCGGCCATTACGATGGACTTGTAGCTCTACCGTTGAGTATGGCAATCATGTATATCATGTATATTGTACTTCTATTAGCTCGTCGTCGAGCGGGACTACCTCTTTAGGATATACGTCTCTTATTGCGGTGTATCTGCTATATACATATCCTGTACATCTCAGGCCTGGATAATTTGGAAAGAATGTAGGGTAGGTGACCGATAAGAAATTATCAAACTACATATGTTATAAATTAGGATTTTGATAATCCAAGTTACCTAAAGTATCAAGACGTATTCATTACTTTATCAAGAGTCCAGTCCACTCATGTCTTGACTTGTCTTGTCTCGTCTTGTCTAACTTTCGCCTATGCTAAACATGATCCTTATACTGTACATGCTTACATGCCTGGTTTACCGTATATGTTCACATGTCCACTATTTACATTATGTCACCTCTTGTTACTTTATACACGCGTGTAGTTATTCTTTTCTATATCTGTTGCTATGTTAGTTATTGTTGGTTTTAGTTCATTAGTTTGTTTCCTTTGTGGTACTCGTTATCTGGATTCTGACCCCATTATTTTTGTTTGGCCAGATCTAGTAGAAGAGATGGAGGATCTTTCGTACCTTTCCCTTGTTGGTGATCAACTGGAGCACCAGGGTGCTTGAGTGGGTGTTATCTTCTTTTACCCACTACTATCGGTACATATTCTTTTATGGCGTTTAGCCACCAAGCGCATGCTTAGCTCTATTTTGGATATTGACCTTAGCCTATGGGCATGAGACATGATTTGTATACAATACTACAGCTAGAGCTGATCATGTATGACTTACACTTTTGCTAGTTCTTCATTTTGTATTACTGGCCTCATAATCATCTACAATGTAGTTTGGGATGCTTTATTGTCTTATATACCAGATGATCATACTTCTTGTAATTTATTATTTATATGTGAAAGAGATATCTATGATTGTTTCACCTAAGACTGGTGTATTGTGGTTTTAACTCTCATCTCTACAGCTTTGAATGTATCTTGGGGTACTGTAGTGCTCTAGTATATGTATCTGGCCTGGTCTGTCCCGACTTTTTCAGTATTATGCTTCTGGACGTGACAATATTCAAGAGTCTCGATCAAAAGCTATATCACTAACGAAGGCTAACATCCATGAAGAGTCGATCAAATGAATACTAAATGTCACGACTCGTACCCGGATATTCGGGCACGAGTACGTGGGCCACGCGTAGCCTACACCGCACTATTGGAGGTAGAACACTGTCGAGTACCCAATAATATCTATACCATCTATATGATCCATAATAACACATATACTCAAATCACATTACAATAGCTAAGGACGATAAGAAATAGAAAAGGTATCAATAATACTGAAAAAACTAAAGTCTATAAATGAATATACAAGATAAGAATATATCGGAGACAAATCTGATAATGAAACATAAATCTAAAATAATAATGACCTAGAGCTCTCTAGAGGTCAACTCACGATCAACGATTCATCGTATCCTGTCATCAAAAAGTCCAGGGTATAGGATGTAACATTACCTAAAAAATAGTTATCCAGTCAGGATTGGAGAGAAGTACATAACTCTGAAAGCAGTTTCATTGATGGTAGGAAATATATAACTCACAATAGAATAATATACATAATGTACTGGAATAGAAATATAGAGAAATAGAGAAATTGCATGATGAAGATATAAGAAAATTGAATACATAAATAAGATAGAGAACATGTTAACTTGAAATGAACACAAGTAAATTAGAGCACAAGTTAGTTATGTGATTGGTTTAGGTTGTACATGATTATTCTATGGTAACTCAATTATACGTGAAGGTATGATCGATATACATGATCTACACTAAGGTATTTAATCACATAACTACATTCTACACCCCTGCCCCAATCAATACCCATGGATCTGATCATGACATATTACATACATGATTGTTAGTTTGCACATAAAGCACATATGAGCAAATGAGAGCACATGAGAGCACATGAGAGTACATGAGAGTACATGAGATTGTATATGTGAGCACATGAGAGTACATGAATAATACGAATACAAAGAGTACACGATGTACATGAACATGAAATACCCGATGTGCCCGATAAGGGATAACATCTCCTGACAACATCCATTTAGTATCAATCTGTGTAACAATGTGTCAGCATCAAGTAAAGTAGTCTTGAGCAGGTAATATAGATACTATCATAATAAAAACAATCATAGGTAGGTACTCGCCTCAATTTGGTTGGAGATGACGTGCACGACACGAACGTGTCAACACGGAATAGGTACTCGCCTCAATTTGTCTTATAAAATATTAGGAAATGTCCAATATTTATAGGGTAAGAAGGGAAACCCTGAAGGCAAAATTGTAATTGTAATAAGTAGAAAAATTAGTGAAAATCACTAACAACTAACTTAATGCTAACTTCTAACAATTAGTTAATTAATATTAATTAGTCACTAGCTAATAATAATTTATATATTAACAACTAGTTAATTTGTTATTAGCTAATTACAATTTAGCTACCACTATCAATCCCTACGTAAACTCAAGAAGCTAGCCCACGATCCAAGTCCAACTTGGTAGGCTAGAAGACTGAAATGGTCTTAATTAGTCCGATACGAGGGAAAAATTGAATAAACTACAGTCTCGTAAACTTTTAAGATTAAAAATAATTAGAAATAAAAGTACTTTTATTTTACAAATAATATTTGACAAACCTTTCTTTATACGAAAAAAATATTTATAACTCAAAAAAATTCAGGAAAATGTCGAGAAATTATTTAGCATATAACCTCACAAAATAGATTCACAAAACCAATGCTTCGAATTTATGAACTTAGTACTTATAGCATTACGATTTCGAAAATATACTTTATAATGAAATTAAATTTCAAAGAGAGTGGAAATACTTAGAAAAATAGAAATTTGAAAAAAAATCAGAAATTTCCGGATTCTGTTCAAGGAGGTTACAAATCTACCATCCATAAAGAAATTTTGCCCTCGAATTTAAGGTTGACAGAGGGATCAAAACATGACTAAAAGTTTAGTCAATAACTTGGGCACGATCAAAGAACGATGGCTTGACGCGCCCAAGATTACCAAATTCAAATCATTGAGGCATGACTAGTCATTTTGGCACGATCAGAAGGTCGTGGGTTCGACTCCCACTGTGGCCGCCATGGACAATATTGTATAGGCACGATTTAGAAATAAATTCAAGTTTTTTAGTCACGATCTCAGACACGGTTAGGAGAATCAAAATTTAGGCACGACAGAAAAATTATTCAGACATAATCGAATTAAATTCTGACACGACCAAGTTCGTAATCAGATAGTCATGATCGAAGATCAAAATTTTAGGTACGATCCAGGAGTAAAATTAATATGTATAGTAACAACTGTAAAAATCACGATTGTTGGGATCAGGGTCGTTTAATTGTGTCGGGTCATCTAGGCACAACTAAATTCGGTATGACCAAGGATAGTATGAAACCTAATCATGGTTGGAACAGAACTTAGTCATTATCAAGAATAGATCAAAATTTTACGCACGAGTGATATTTGCATCGAAATCTAATCACAATCAAAATTAAATATTTGCACGATCAAGGACAGGGTTAATCAATTCTTGATTAAAATAGGATTTAGGTACGATGAAGAATAAAATCAAAATTTTGAGCACGAGCAACAAAATGATGGAAATCCAAGTCACGATCGAAATTTAAATCACTTGAGTACAGTCAAGAATCAAGAACCTTGGCACGATAAAAAAGACGATCAAATCGATTTGGCCATGGTCAAAGTGAATCACAATTTAGCAATATTAAATTTGATGAATGATTCAAGGATAGGAAAATTAATTTCTTCTACCAGGATAGGAAAATCAAAAGATAGGATTTTATAAGGAAGTCAAGGTAATCATCTCACTCTGCTTCGTCTACTGCCAAGATTATCCGATCGTCATTTTTTAATCTTACAAGTTAAAGCATAACACTACCAAATCACGATCTTAAATCATGAAATCAAACCCTAATATGACTACTACCAAAAATCAAAAGTTTCAGTCACAAAGATTGAACCCTTCTATAAATACTATAGGCTAGACCTTTATTCCAAAGGTACTACCCATGAAGCATACCCTTGTTAGAACTCCTCAATCATTTTTTTTTCACTCTCCTTGATTTTATAGTCCATTAACCACTCATCTTAAAGTCCAAATTCCTCCATCTTGTCATTAACTTAGATAAAAAAAAATCCCTGAATCAAGGTTTATAAAATCCTTGAACATTTGTTCAAATCTGCACTCCTTGTATTAATGCTACTACCATATAAAATTCATCCTCCATTATCTAAAATCAAACTTTACATTTCGTTCAACTTATACCTTCAAATATTAACTTTCTTAAAATTTAGAATTCTCACAAAAGTCTCTAGTTTTTCCCATAACTCAGAAATTTTCATTTTTTTCTCTACCAGTTCTTAATCATTCTCTTACCAATCTTTTGTTTGTACCATCTCCATATGTAGTCGTAATCTCTCTTACATGTATTCTTGGATTCCTATATTTAGTATCTAGCCTTGATTCAAATATGAAATATCTCAAGAATTAGTAACTCAAAATATCAAAGTTCTCAAAACCAAATTAGCCTCGAATATCCTCATTAGTTCTAATAATGCAACTACGAAATATTACAGTTCTCACCATCAATGTACGTTCCATTTCTCAAAGTCTCCTATGTTCTTCCTAAAGTAATTCATATTCAAAATAATTCTCTAAGTGTAATCATTTTCAAGTTAATACTAACGGTTTCTTGATTTGTTCTCAATCTCAGTCATATCCTTATCCTTACTAATTCTATCTAGATGTCCAAAAATTTATATTCCTACAAAGATTACCACATGATAACAAATTTTGTCCCTTCCGAGATAAATGATTAAGATATTACCTCGGTCCTTTCTAAGTTTAGAGATACAAGGATTTAAAAGATTTTAAATTGTAGCTAACAGAATTAGATATGAGATAGTTGGTTGATGTAAATAGGGGAGAGTTTGTTAGAAATTATTGTACCATGTCGATTCATGAGATGAAGAGCATAATAAAAATTGCGGAAGCGTACCTGAATCCATTGCTAGACTTGATGGATCTTAAAGCGAACGTCTCTTTATTGGGTTCGATCTTCCAACCCGCTACGGCCCTTAATAACAAAGATGAAATCTTTGTTCCTCTCTTTGTTGATGGGGATACAGAAGAGAATAGAGAAAACCCTCTTTTGGTGGCCGTATGAGTTGGGTACCATAACCCTAATGAATACACATATTTATATATGTGTTGATATTTCTAATTTGGCCCCTCATCAAATTAGAATTATCTCCGATATCTACACATTAATTCCATGACAATTATACCCTTAAGCCAATTTCCAAATAGACCACTTTAATTTGGCTTAATTATTTAGATAGCCCAAACACAATTAATTTTACATGTGTGGCCCCTTAATTATTGAATAATTCCAACAATCTCCCACTGGGCCACATATGTAACCTTATAATTGTGTTAACCTTAGTGAGCTCAGAAATTGCTATCTTAATCCTTAAGGTATATCCGGACAATCTTGTCCATTAACCATATCAACATAGGATCAAAGCGGCATTCGTCACATATAGTGTAACTAAACCATCAATGGTCATATATACCAATATAGCTAAACGACATAGATCAATCATGGATACGTAGCATAGAAATTACACGCAATGTGATCAATACATGTCTATTTCCAACTGGTCCTCCTTAACTTTAATGAGATTAATACTTTAACATAATGAAAACAGAATGAACTGAATTTCCATATATCTGATCAGATAAATATCCAAAATACTTTAATACATAAATGTGTCCAAAACCAAATAGCACCCAAATACATAAAATACAAACTCCCACTATATTGCCATATTCTTAATTAACACCCATATGAGCAGTATGCTCATGAAAGACCCTGGGTGATAATACTTTTGTGAGCGGATCCGCTAACATGGAGTTTGTCCTAATGTGCTATATGGACACTATAACCATTCTGAATTTTTTCCTTCACAACTAGAAACTTTATGCCAATATCCTTTGACTTATTCAAGTTTCTGTTGTTATTGGAATACAGTACTGCTGATTTATTGTCATACCATAATTTTATGTGGTCTTTCAACACCGTACTTTAGGCGCAGCCTTGTGACAATTTCATAACCATATTCCCTGAATAGATACCCCACAACATGTTATAAACCTTGCTTTCATGGTGGAAGAAATTATGAGTGCAGTTTGACACTCATCCAAAATATACCTCCATTAGTCAGCATAACCTGATGTGGATCTTCTGCTGTGTTGGTATCCAACAAAATCGAAGTCGGAATACCTTATGATCTCCAGAATTATCCAATCTCCTACAAAGAGCATATAATTTCTTGTTCTCTATTAGTTACTTAAGTAGTTTGGCTGTTATCCAATGATCCATCCATATTTGCTTAAATATCTGCCTAACATCCTAATATGTACGCAATATCCTGACGCGTACATATTTGAGCAAACATTAAACTCCCCACAGCTGATGAATAGGGGATCAATTTCATTTCCTTAATTTTAAGGCTATTCTTAGGGCACTGATTGAGACTGAACTTGTCTCCTTTAGCGACTGGGATGTCACCTGGTTTACATTCTTGCATGCCAAATCTTTTAAGCACTTTATCGATATAGCTCTTTTGTGATAATCCAAGAATACCTCGAGAACGATCTCGATGTACTTGAATTCCTAATACAAAAGAGGCGTCACCAAGATATTTCATCTCAAAGTTTTTTGATAGAAATTTCTTAGTGTCATGCAATATGCCTATATCATTTGTGGCAAGTAGTATGTCATCAACATACAAAACCAGAAAAATAATTGTATTCCCACTGAATTTGTGATACACACAATCTTCAACAACGTTAACCTCAAAACCAAACGAGGTAACAACTTGGTAAAATTTATAGTACCACTGACGAGAAGCTTGCTTGAGTCCATAAATGGATTTTGTCAATTTGCAAACCATATTCTTTGGGTCTTTCGACACAAAGTTTTTTGGTTGCACCATATAAACAGTTTCATCAATGTTACCATTGAGAAATATCGATTTGACATCCATTTAATGTAATTCAAGATCAAAATGTGCAACATATGCTATGATTATTTTAAAGGAGTTTTTCAAAGATACCGAAGAGAAAAACTCTTTAAAATCAATCCCAAAATTTTGAGTAAAGTCACTAGCTACAAGACGTACTTTATACCTCTCCACATGATCCTTCGAATCCTTCTTGGTTTTAAATATCCATTTGCAACCAATGGACTTCATAACTTTTGGTAATGGGACAAGTTCTGAAACTTTATTGTCTTGCATGGACTTATACTCCTTATTTATTGTATCAATCCACTTTGAGAACTGGAACTTTCCATGGTCTGACGGAAGTTGATTAGATTATCTTCCAGTATCCACAGTCTTCCTCACGTTCCTAGAGAAATATGACAATATTATCCGAAATTATATTTCTCCTTTCTCTGGTGGACCATCTTAATATTACCGGTTCTTGAGGTTGTTGAGTTTGTTCCTTAGGAATAATTACCTTATCTTGAATGGGGTGCCGCTACGTTGTCGTTGTTAAGGTATATCAACAACGACTTATAGAGGTAATTCAACATTGTCTTATTGAGACTCCGAATTCATTTCTTGATCATGACAGGTATAGAATCCTGTACATCGTCAAAAGTGATAGTAGGAATCGTAATTGATTTCTTCTCAAAGACAATGATCCTGACTTTATTTCTCCCTCCAAACTCAATATCCTCAAAAACTATTTCACTTCTCGTCTCAAAAATTTCTTTTGTGTGGGATCGTATAATTATCAACCCCTTGATTTGTCAGCATAGCCAATAAAGTAGCTGCTTACAGTTGAACTTTGGTCTGTATTTCCTTTATACATTAATATAGATATTAAAGTCTATAAAGTCAATAAAATCCAAATCTCATCAGACACAAGTCGTTCAACTCTATTTCTAGAGATGTGACCTAATCGTTTATGTCATAATGAGGCTAAAAATATTTATTGTTAATTTTGTGTTTAGTACCACATGCATGACTCCACTTACAGGGTTTCATTTAAGCTGCAATAGTTTCAACTGAATATAGGTTATCATAAACATTAAGAGAATCTTTACCAATAATATTTGAATTTAAAGATAGACTAAACTTATTGTTTCCAAATGAACAATGATAACCAGATTGGTCCATTAAGAAAACTGAAACCGAATTTCGTTTAAAAGATGGTACAATAAAAGTGTCTATCAAATCCAAATAATAATCGGTTCCTAATAATAACCTAAAATGTCCTATTGCTTCCACTTTTATCGAATTTTTGTCACCCACATAGATGTATCTTTCACCATCAATTGACTTTCAGTAGCTCAGGTAACCTTGTTTATAACACTAATGTGGGTAGTCACACCAGAATCTAACCACCATGAGTTTCTTGGTACTAAAGCTAAATTAACCTCAGAACATACCAAATTTAGAAATGTACATTTCTTTATACGCCATGTGTGGTACTTTGTACATTTCTTCCTTATGTGTCCTATATTATCACAAAAGAACAACCCTTATTTTTATATTGTTGTTTCTTTTAATCTGGACCCTTAGCAGCTACTATATTCATTTCTTTTTGCCCTTAAAATTTAACCCATTAAACATAAATTTAAATTCTTATTGACAGATATTCTAGCAACATTAACTGTAAAGAGAACAAAACAACAAAAAATGACATGCTCTAATTAATAACCAAAGAGTAAAATATAGTCAAACAAATTCAAATTATGGTGAACCCCATCTCAAGATACCTAGTACATCATTAATATCAAGTCTTTGGATAGTGATATTAACTGCAAGTGGTACTCTTGGTGTAATGATCAAACGTTGACAATAAGTCATGTCAAATAATAAGTCTATCTTTGGATCGGGTTATTATTCACATATAAACCGTATAATTGTCACACATTTATCACCACAAGTATGTGTACAATTCGATCAAGTATTAACCTTCCTTTGGGCCGATTAATACTCGCATGAATCTACACACACAAACATCCAACATCCCTCATAGACTATCTACGCAAGAGAGGTCACTTTGGCGACATCTTGTTTCAATGGGTCT
This sequence comes from Iris pallida, assembly GCA_029216955.1. Lineage (NCBI taxonomy): Eukaryota > Viridiplantae > Streptophyta > Magnoliopsida > Asparagales > Iridaceae > Iris > Iris pallida. The sequence goes on along the minus strand of JANAVB010040817.1, from coordinate 17,833,047 downwards.
ATTTAGAATATTAGACAACTATTGCTAGTCATAAAAGGTACCAAAAATTTGAATATTCAATAAATTTTACAAAATTGGATCATGTCCAAATTCTTATGCTTATTTAAATTAAATAGTCATAAATCCTTATGTACATGCATATTTTTAAATTTAAATGATCACAAATCAACAGATTAGAATCCACTGGATATATGCATCAACAGATACTATCAAATAATTCATAAGCATTACTTTAAATAGAATAGTCTATAGAAGACCCAATATATGCATCAATAGATTACATCAAATAATTTATAAAGATTATACCAAAATTGATCTATTATATCAAAAGCATGTGAATCTTGTACATGATTTAAAGCATAAATTAAACCACTTTTGGTATATATTGATGCACATAAGAAATCTAACAATTTCTATTGACGGAATCATATAGCCGTCCGTAGCTGAATTCGATGCATGTAAACATAGTGGTTTGGAACCGTAGACAGATCCGAATTTTCAGATCTAAAATAAAGCATTAATGGAGGATGAGAAAATCATCCCTGGTGTGTAAGCATGCACCTAAAAAAAAATCTCCTATATTCCGTAGCAACAAGAATTATTCAGTTTCCACGACTACAAATGTCGTAGACCTTTAATCGTCTTTTCTAAATCCTTTGTGTTTGCATCTATCCAAACAATTTAAGCTCACGAAAACTGAATCACCAATTGCTATCCAATTTTTTTAAAAAAAACTTCAATGTATAATCGGTCCCAACACCATAAAAAATAATAATTGGCTGTCCACTTCATTCAACAGAACTCAGTACATATGTATGTTCTATTGAATATATATATATATATATATATATATATATATATATATATATATATATATAATACAAGTGTGAAAATTTTGTGAATGCTGAATCCATCAGAAGAGGGAACATAACAAACAAATGTTTCTCTATGGTTACAACCCAACAGACTATTCATCACTAATGGCCGATTGGTTAATGAGACCACATAAGAATTATTGAATAATTCTGAACATGATACTGAAGTTGATTGGCCGATTGGAATATTGGTTCATTCAAAAAGTCATCGAAACCAATAATTATCCAACAATCAAAAATTTTAACAATACAGAAAGTAGAAATCTAAATTGATGGATCATAAATATTTTGATCGAATAAACGAAACCCTAAGTTAAATTAGATCTAACAATCTAGGGTTCATAAACAACAACAAAAATAAATTGATTCTGAAACTTCGATCTCATAAATCAAACAAGGAGGCTCTGATACCACTTGTTAGAAATTATTGTACCATGTCGATTCATGAGATGAAGAGCATAATAAAAATTGCAGAAGCGTACCTGAATCCATTGCTAGACTTGATGGATCTTGAAGCGAACGTTTCTTTATTGGGTTCGATCTTCCAACCCGCTAAGCCCTTAATAACAAAGATGAAATCTTTGTTCCTCTCTTTGTTGATGGGAATACAGAAGAGAATAGAGAAAACCCTCTCTTGGTGGCCGTATGAGTTGGGGACCATAACCCTAATGAATACACATATTTATATATGTGTTGATATTTCTAATTTGGCCCCTCATCAAATTAGAATTATCTCCGGTATCTACACATTAATTCCATGACAATTATACCCTTAAGCCAATTTCCAAATAGACCACTTTAATTTGGCTTAATTATTTAGATAGCCCAGACACAATTAATTTTACATGTGTGGCCCCTTAATTATTGAATAATTCCAACAGAGTTAATTAAGACGAAAAAATAATGATAAGACGAAAAAATGATGATAAGAATTTGTCATAATGAAGTCGTTGTTCTTTTCTTTTCTTGCACTTGTCCATAATTAACAATAAGCATAAAATTTCAACCTCCAAGGTGTTCATCTTTGTCAAATAATCAAACCCTTCCTCACTAAATCTTCTTCGTGACTCCAAGTCATTAATTGTCAACTAATGATAAACTTGTCTAACCTCTACATCTAGGGGAATTCATCTACTTGGTATTTGTATGAATTCTTCTAGACTTCCATGTCTAGATTTGTCCGGGTCTTTCTAGTATAAAAAATTTTCTATCACTCTCATCTTCCATAATTTTTAATTCTATGCCATTGAAACCTTCTAATAATGGGGTCATAGGAATCTAGTTCCAAAATTCATCATTTACCCTATTCAAGCAACCTCGATTATTGTTCACAACCAAAATTAATTGTTGACAATCCCGTAGAAATCATGAATTTTATATTTGTAACTGTTCTTAAAATTTCATATGTCAGTAATTGATCCAAGTTGTATGACCTTCTGGCCTTGTCAAATCCTCTAAATAAGTAGTAAACCTTAAATACCCTATATTTAATATCGCACTGATACACCTAGCTAATATTATCACCCTGAATAACACTCACTAATTCTAAACTGATATGCTACACCTATTACTTATTAGTCACCAGCCGTGATACATCCTAGACACTTGTATCCTCTAGGCACCCTTGGTACACAATTATTAACTCCACAACTACACTGTCTTATGCTTGATACTCTAGGATATTTACTGGTAACTACACTCTGACACAACCTCTCTACAAGTTACTAAGCTACTATATTATCCAAGAAGTTGCCTCGAAACTAATGAAGGTGAGGCCCCATGAGGAACTGATCTAGAGGATCTAAAGATACCCTTATCCTGAGTTATTAGAGTGATGGAACAGAACTCAAAGTGGAACGATATGGAAGATATGTTAAAAACCAATTTAAGATATAATCTGATAACCCATACACGTCTATCCGAAATCATGTTACCCAGAATTCTCGCCATGCTAGTAAACATAGCTGCAATAAACGATAGAGTCCATAACTAAGGTATATACCATATCATGTTATCTAAAATTCATACCACGCCAACCGATATGGTTGCGAGAATCTCTAAATTCCATAATTAAGATAAGTATACCCCAAATCAGGCTCTATATTTTTGTCATGCCAGCTAGTATGGCTGCGATAAATTCTAGACTCCATAACTAAAGCAGACATTTATCTTTCATATTGTCCTCATCAAATATGTCATCAGAATATATCTCAATTTAGTTCATAAAATTCATTTCGATATCAAACCAAAGTTAACAAGGAATACTAAGATTCATTCAACGAACAAAGAAGAGTAAACGAAAACAAGTGAAAACAAATTTCGAGATAGGGTTTAGAGTGAGATTCTTAGGGGTCGTCTCAAGAATCTCTCAAGGAGTCCTAATATGTGATTGAGTGCCAAACCTGATAAAAAATTCTATGACTCAAAATCCTTATCCTAGGGCAGGCTTATAGTAGTACGACTAAGCCTATTTACTACCACGACTTCGCATGGGCCACCATACAAAAAACCAAGACCATTAAGAAAATAATAAACATATTATAGTCATATTGTATATCTTTGTATTATAATATTTAATCACGGTAAATGATGTAACTCAATCATGTAAAGACAAATTGAGATCTACAACCTTCGCTTATGAAAATCAAGAAGTGAGCATATGTGGTTATTATTTAAGCAGGGTGAGGGCAAAATTAGTATATGAAGTTCTATTGTCAAAGCTTTAGTACCTCATATATATATTTTTACATTGTAAAATTAAGTTGTATATATTGTCAAAGATCAAAGATTTCATACCACAGTTATATTGTCAAAGATTCGATAATCAGATGTAAAAAAATAAACATAAATTTATATTGCCAAAAGTTCAAAGATCAAAGATTCAGTATATATATTTCTATGCACTAGCTTGTTAGTTGATCGGATGTAGATTTCTTTAAAGACGAAAGATCGAATAACACTGCATCAAAATATTTTGCAAAAATAAAATTCATGTTTACATTCAACAACAATTCATATTTTATATATAAAAATTAAAGATCCCAAATTTATCTGTGGATAGGGAGGGATGAGCCATAAAAGAAAAACTCAGTCTGCCGTGAGTCTCTCTCTCTCTCTCTCTCTCTCTCTCTCTCTCTCTCTCCAAAAAAACATAAAAAAATTATAAACAAAAAGGAAGAACTCGACAGCCGTTGATTCCATTTTTTCTTAAAAATGGCACCCTAAGTCAAACTCCAAAAATGGTGCCCTGAAAACTAATATTAATATTATATTACTTTTTGCCTTCAATAATGATAAAATAGTATTCTAAATCAAAAATTCAAGAACTAAAACAATAATTATATCATCGACATATTGTATAAAATGTAAAAATAAATCCAACACCGTCTTTGGAGTTTCTCGAAATCAAGATGTCTAGACCTCTTGATTACAAAATTAGATCATCGACATATACCTTGGTGGTAGACTTTTTTTGGTCGATTTTTCGTCGCTTTTTTTTGTTTAACGACAGAAACCATCATTAGTGTAGTTGGAGGTATTGAAGTAGAAATTAACCTTAATAATCTTGACATCGTAGAAAAGCTAATTGATTTCCCAATATTAAGTTATAAACAATCATGACGTGGATGTAAAAGATCTGTTTGGAAATTTATTTCCTAAAGTTATGAATAATAGCCAACTGTACACTTCCATTCTTCGGTATTTACCGTATTTACAAACCATATTCATTTTTTCTTGTTTTGTTCTCTTTGTAGAAACCGAAGAATTATTCACAAGTGTAGGAAGAAAAAAAAATTGAACAGCCACCAATGATTTGAAGCTTATATCATCCTTTACTGATTCGTGATGCTTATTCATTACATCCAACTGCAAAAAAACATGATCTTCACCTAACAAGAGACAATATTATTAATCTCTCGGTACAAATAAGAGCTCCGTACTTGATCAAGTTACTCAATGATCAATCCTGCAAAATCAAAACAATCATGTCAGTCCTTCAAGATTTTCATATAGCAAAGGAAAAAAACATTGCTGATATTCTTAGAGTACGTAGAGTGGAGCTAGCTCTTACGAGTCACAATTCATGTTGACGCTGATAGGGAAGGGAAATCGGGCGTTGCACTTGGCAGGAAGTCCGCCGAGATTCTCCGGCCTCAGATTCGGGATCGAGTCTGCGTCCTCGTTTATACACTGGCATGCCGCTTGCTTGTCGTCGAGATTTGCACCTGCCAACGCCGAAGCGACCCTACGTACGCCGTCGCAGCACTGCAGGGTGGGCTCTGGCTCCTGGCCGGATAGGTAGGTGACGCAGGGAAAAACGTCGGTTTGGAGCTCTTCGCACAAAATGGCGCGGCTCGGTTCGATCATCAGGTGGGCAACGGCGAGCACTAGGAGGGTTGCAACTGCTGATCCTTTCATTTTCAAACCTTAACTCTCTCTCTCTCTTTTTCTTCTGGTTCTGTTTTGTTTGCAGTGTGTGTATATATAGCGGTTGGCCCGTTGGCATGCATGAGAATATATTAATTGGCATTTAAGTAGTACGTTTCTCCTACGCTGGGGGGGAGAAGGAATATTAATTGGCATTTAGTTAGTACATGTATTAACCAGGATTCGGTCAGAGCCATCCCAAGACATTTGGAAATCTTAGGCAAATGAAGGAATAAGAGGGATGCGTGTCTTCCCCCTAGAATAACTAAAAATTAGGACAATAAGATAATTATTATTATTCTTCTTAAATCATGGAATCCTAGGCCAATTAAATAATTAGGAAATGCTTTATTTTCTATTTGATATAAATATTTTTTGGGGTGTCTGTTTCTTGGCCCACTCGGGTCAGTAGCACTGTCATCCAGCCAACTCTAGCAGAGGAGGGTCTCGAGCACCCCCCTCCCCTTCCAACCACCACCTGAGCTAGAGCCACCACCAGACTCATATATATATATATATATATATATATATATATATATATATATATAACAAACAATTTATTGAAAAAGGAAAGTGAGCTCAAGAAGCGCATTAAAGACCGTAACAGGGCCGAAAACCACAAAAGGGCCCTGTCGAGCAAAGGTCGAAATACTAAGGTTCAAAATTTCGGAAACCGAAAATTTCGAAATACAACTGTGTTTCGAAACCATACGAAATTTCGAAAAACAAAATTTCGAAGGTTTCAAAAATACAAACACACGGGGGGGGGGGGGGGGGGGGGGGGGGGGGGGGGGGGGGTTGGTTACTCAGCCCGAGGGAGAAGGGTGTGGGCACGTAGCCCGAAGCGATCACACTGCACGAGGTATGGGGGGGCGCTCATCCCGAGGGGGGGGGGGGGGCGCACGGCTCGAGGAGCCTCGCCCCCCGCCCCCCAACGCGCAGGCCGTGGCCGGAGGGCGCCGGCGGAGAAGGCCGATAGGGGGACGGGGCTCCGGCGAGGCACGGGGAGGGGGATGGGGGACGCCAGCTGCCGCCCGGAGGAGCTCCGACGGTGGAAAAGATGGGCCGAACACGAATGGAGGAGAAGAGGGGGGGGGGGGGGGGGTTCGGACCCACCTGGGGGAGGCTGGGAGCCGCCAGAGGAAGCTGGGGGGCCACCATAGGGACCCACGAGACTGGGAGCGGGGGCTCGGCCGCCGGGAGAAGCCGAGGGCTCGACCCTGAAGAGAGGGAGGGGTGGATCCCCGGCGACGGGAGAGCCGCCGAGGGAGGGCGTCACCACGAGCGCCTACCACCTGCGATCGAGGGGAGGGGGCTGCATCATGCGGCGGAGGGAGCGCCGGAGGCCGTCGAGCTCCGAAGGGCTCGGGGCGGCCACGAGAGTACAAGAGGGGGGGTCCACCGCTGACGGAGGGAACGTAGGAGGGAAAGGAGCGGGAGCGGGGGGATGGAAACTCGCGAGCTCCCGGGAAGGGGCCGAGCTGACCAGGGCGGCGACGGCGCCGAAGGGGCCTGAGGAACCCGGGGAGGAAACTACCGCGGCCGACGGGGGCGGAGGGGGCGGGCTCAGCCAAGGGAGGGGGGCTGCGCCGTGGGGGGAAAGGCAAGGAAAAGGGCCGCGACAACCGGAGGAGGGGTGGAGCACCCGACAGGGCAGCGCACGCTCCCGGCGGAGAGCCGAGGAGAGGGGCCAGGGTGACGCCACGGGGGGGGGGGGGGGGGGGGGGGCGGGGGGGAGGCCGAGGGAGGTCGGGTGAGCATCCGGGGGGACTGTTGGCGGTGGAGAAGGACCGGACGCCCGACGCCTCGCACTGTGGCACGGGTGACGGCGACGCCGAGGGTGGAGGGGGAGGACGGTAGAGGGATGGGGGAAGCTCGACTGGAAGACGCCCGGCCATGCGGACCCCGGCCGACCGGGGAGTTGGGTGTAGGAACGAAATCGTAAAGCAGAATACTTTAAAGGGAGGTGAATAGTGTAGGCAGCGGAATATTGCTAATTAAAAACTTGTTAGCAGTTAGATCACAGATATAATAATAATCACAAGAAGTAAATGACAGAATTTAAAATTGATCAGAAGGCAAACGCAAACACCGAGATTTATACTGGTTTCCCTCTGGTGAGGACTAGTCCAGTCGGAAGTACTCTTGCTTCCAGTTGAATCTACTATTGGAAAATCCCGTAAATTTTCATACGAAGTCCTTGCAACTTCTACAGACGCGAGCTTTGATACGAAAAACTCGTCCAACTTCAATTGTGAAGAGTTGAATCTTCTATCAAGCCTCTGATTACAATCACTCTGAAACTTCTAGACCGTACCGCACTGGCAAATCGACTAGAGGATTGTAACTGGCTTGGGATTTAAAAATGAAAGCTTTTTAAGAAATCTTTGGAAGACTGTAAGCTTTAAGAAGAGAAGATTGAAAGTGAATTGGTGTGTTGAAATGATCGTAATGCTTCTCTATTTATAGCTTTTCCAAAGACAGAACTCTGACAGAATTCGAAAAGAATTCGGACAGAACTCTTTGTAACAACCCGTAACTGAAGGATGAGCATGTTCAAAAACCCAACGTTCACTAACGTTCCAAATGGCCGAACTCTAGCCGAACTCGGGCCGAGTTCTCCTGAGGTTCTGCCAGTTCATTTTTGGAGAAAATAAATTTTGGCTTTTTGAACAATCCTTCAAAGGCTTTTTGTAAAAAGAATATTTTTCAAAAACATGGATCATTTGTAAAAGAATATGATAGTTTTGAAAAACGTTTTCGGATAGCCTATTTGCCAGTACGACTCGGTGTACAATGTATTCCTAGACCCAATAAAAAGAAAAATTATATTGCTTAGCAGGAAGTACATTCTGAATGGCAAACGGCTTCAGTCTTAAACATTGTTGATAACCATTGTTGAGCAGAGTCCAAAACGTCGTAGGTAAACATCTGAGTAGACTTGCATTTATATCGAGATAGAGTTTGATCAATTATTAAAATCAGGTTTGACCATGACCAATGGGCCAACAATCTTCCCCATTTTGATAATTGACAAACCTTGTCGATATAACATCTAAGCTTGGAATCAAATCAAAATAGTAAAGAAAAATTATTCATATCCTGTATTTCACAAACATATTAGATCCTTATTTCTCTCCCGTTGTCACTTAGCAAAATAATTGCAAAAGAAAAAGCTCCCCCGCAATCAATGCATAAGTAACAAACAGTGAAGAAACACATAAAAAATAAATAATCATGACAGATGGTAGAAACAGTAAGAAAAATAGAATAACAACACAGGCATGTATTTGTCTCAGACAATTTGTAAAGAACGAAGCAATAAAAGATAGATAGTGCTAAGATAAACTGAAACAAATAGAGTGATGAATAATAGACTAAGATGCCAAAACTGAGGCATAAACAAAAACAACCATGTCCATGAATAAGGAAAAAAATACTGATAATAACTAAAAAAAGAGTACTGATAAAATCTTGGAATTTCGGAGCATTTTCAAGTAAACATAAGACAAAAAGTAACAGTCTCAATAATCTAACATCTCAAAACTCATCATCATCAACATCATCATTATCAGCTGCAGCTCCAGCATTTCCAGATGGACCAGCTCTAGAAGTACCAGCAGCAGAAGTGTGAGGAGTGGTGCCAGTGGTACGATACCAATTATATGCGTTTTCTGGCTGGAACAGAGAGTGTACCGTCTCGTCGTCAATACGGTAGCCAGAAACAGAAGGGTTTCGAGACAGAGAGCTAGCAGAATGTCCCGTCTGCGCAAACCTCAGATCGACGAAGGAGTTAGCAATCGCCTGGAACCGAATCACATCACGGAACTCGTGTTCCCTAGATGTCTCAACATAAAAAGACTACAGATCTGATAAGTGTTGATGGATACCCTCAAATGTTATAGGGTAAAATGAGGAGGAACAGGTGCTGCGGGATCAGTAGGAGTAGGTGTAGGAGGAGTAGGTACAGTGGGTGGAGGAACAGATGCAATGCTGCGACTAGAGAGTTTGAGAAACTTGGGCTCGGGGCCGACAGCACAAGTAGATAAATCAATGTCAAATCTCTAAAAAATGCGAGGAATGAGCATCGCATAAGATAGGTTGCGGTCTCTCCCGCGACATCTATCCATCATCTAAATAATAGTCTTAGGGGCAGAAAAAGGAATCCCCTTAAAAATATGATAAAGAGCAGAGAGCTCAAGTACAGTGACATCATCTTTAGAAGTGGATTTTGGAAGTAAAGTAGAATAGATGATGCGATGTAATTCGTAGTTAAACAAGTTCAAGTTATTAGCCTTGAACTTTCCAGGAAGAACGCGTGCAGGCCCAAAAAGTTTATTCTAGAAACTAACGAGTGTCGTGCCATCGGGGAAATCAAAATCAGTGATGTCATCTAGCGGGGCACCTTCGTTTGGAATACCAAGGATTTCCGCTAACGTGTCATCAGTGAATTCGATATCAATTCCTCCGACACGTGTCCTCGCTGTAAAAGTGTCTAACACGAAATTACAGTAGAATAATCTAATGGCATTAGTAGTGTAACCCCTCTTCCCGAATTTTTTTAGGTTTATTAATTAATCATTTATTTTAATTATTCTCCTAAAACATATTTTCGCTTAGAAAGTAATTTAAAAATGTATATATATATACATTTATTCATAAAATCCCTTATTGGTATGATAAAAGAGTTTGGGCTTTCAAAACTATTGGCTTCTTCCTACTTTTTGATCAAAGGAATTCTGCCAAATTATGTTAAGTTTTGATTTAATAAGAATATATTTGAAATGATTTTTTACTATTGCCAAACATTGTTTAAACTATTTGATAAATTCTAAATAATTGGTTTAAAGTAATAGTATTACCTACGAATGGTTTATAGTTAAGTTAGTCTTGATTTAAAACCGTTTACAACTTGACCCCTATAAAAGAATTATTATTTTTACATGAGGTCCTGACTAGTATGGATATACTTTAAAATAATTTTGCTAGCATCGAATGTTATCGAACTTGCCTTGATAAAGTGATATATTATTTGGATAATATCGTACAGTTCATTATGATATTTAATTATTTGATTTGCGTATTAAAATCCATATAATTCAAATTATTTGAATAATATTAGATGCTGGTTTAAATAAATGATATTATCTACTTATGAATTTTTAGTAGGTTATGATTGATTAATATGTTATTATCTACTAAGGATTTTGTATTTAATCTTACTTATTTAAATAAATGGGGACTTATCTATTAGGACCTTTAGGTACCGTTTGGGAAGGGTGGAAAATGGGAGGAAGGAAAAAGTTGAGGAAAAAGTGAGAGAAAAATTTTAAATGATGGTGTTTGGAAAGGGGGAGAGAACATGGGGGAGGAAAATTTGAGAGGAAAAGTAGGTGGGTCCCACCGAAAAATTTTCCTCCCAAATGTGGGAGGAAAATGGAGAGAGATGAGAGGAATTTGAGTGAATTTACCCCACCACCCCTCAAAAAGTTAAAATTAAATTATCGTTTGAGAATACCAAGGAGGAAATAGTAATTATACCTATATCCATAAATAAATAAAAAATTGTTTTTAAACTTTTCCTTCTCCTACTTTTTGTCCATCCAAACAAAGGAAGGGAAAATTAACTTTCCTCCATTTTCCTTCCCCTCCATTTTCCTTCCCCTCAAATTTTCCTCTCCCTCCCCCCAAATGTTCCCAAACACAGTGTTAGCCCTTATCCACCAGAAACCCTTCTCGTAATTTTCCAATAACAATTATATCATACTAATAAATAACCAATTCAACTTTCTGATCTCGGCCTTATCTGTTCAGTCAAATCCTCCTCTTTGTTTGCGTATAACAGCATGTATATAAAAACCAAGACAATCGACTCCAAAGCCAAAACCTCCGGGACTCTTCCCTAAAATGTGTCCATGTGCTATTTCTCCAAACATCGAGACATACTACACCCTCCGTTGCTGGGAACGTCATCCGGGCAATCTCGACAACCCTTGGAGGTTGCACTGCCATCCAAGGCCAGCCTCGGTTATTCACCATCTCCTCCGCAACCGCAACCGAACCACCGCCACAAATGATCACCACCACCGAACCATCGTGTCCGGACCCGTGTGTCCGCGTCCATCTTTTTCCATCTCCCATTACATTTACATCAAGACCATTATCGTGTCCGACCCACCGGACACGCAAAGCCACCATCACCAAAACAAAATAACCAAAGCAAATACCTAACCCCTGGCGCCGTCGTAACCTGGTCGTGTCCCCGGAACCGACCGCCCTGCCTCATGTCAGCGTCGGTGACCTCCTCCGGCCGTGCTCGAGGACCCCGCCGCCCTCTCGATCGCCTCTCCTCCGCCCGTCGCTGCCCGCGCGTGCAGAACTCCACCGCCGCCTCTACCGGGTCGTCTCTCCCAGACCGATCACCAGCGCCGAGTCGGAAGAGGCAAGCTCTCTCTCTCTCTCTCGGCCACGTGGAAGCCCCAGCGTCCGCACCGGAGAGGCTGACGAAGCCGCACGACCCCGCGCCGAAGTAGCCGCCAGCGCCTCCTCGAAGCAGTCGCACTCCTCGCGTCGTCGTTGTTCCTCGCCTCCCCGCGCCCAGCGATGAGCCTCCCCCTTGAGTCTGCCCCGCCATCCTCTTCCCCGGAAGTCGGATCTCGCCGCGGACCCGCGAACCGCCGCCTCCAGCTCAATGGAGGTAAAACCCTCGCTCTCCTTCTTCTCTGCTTACTTTTCTCTTCTGATACTTTAGGAAATTTTGCTCTCTCCCACATCCTTGCTTTAATTTATTTATTCCTATTTGAAGAAGAGAACAACAGCTTCCCCAAAATTTCATTCCCTCTTTTGGAAAGCTCCCTCCTATTCTTACTCTATTAATAGCTGCATTGATTTCTTTTGCACGCTTATCAAAGCGACTAAAGAAGAGAATGCTAATCCTCTTTAATATATTATTATTACTATCACTTGTTTTCTGTCAAGCTACGATATACTTACTACAGTTTAAAGTACAAAAAATTTTAGTATATATCTATTAAACTTTGAAAATTAATATATGTATATATTAGAAAGCCATAATATTATTTATATTGTGTTATTAATTGATAGATACATTAAATTTATATATACTGCTATACTTATTATTTCTGCTATTAAAGAGAGTTGTTATTATTATTATTATTATTGTTGTTGTTGTTATTTTTATCATCATCATTACCAGTATTTTGTTGTCAAAATTAGTATTATTTGTTTAGAAAAATATATGTATATAATTACGCTTTGGAGTATTATTTATATTTTATTCAAGTTGGACTCGAAAGGTTTTTAGCAAATCTGTCAAGTAGATAATTTCTTGGGTTTACTTATAATCTAATTGTGAGCTTAAACGATTATAGAAAATTATTACATTGAACTAATAGGCCTTTTTCCATTTAAAAAAGGGAGTTTTATGTAACCTTACAAGTATATTTTATAAAGGGCTTAAAGGTATATCTCATTATGGGCTTTATAATATTTTAATATTTTATATATTATCTTGAATTAATGGGCTTTAAACCTTATTGCCTATTTATTTTTAAATATAATATTATTGTAATATCCTTCTTATGTTTAAATCATGGTTTTAACCTAAAGTGTTTTTATAATTTTCTTATCTAAAAATATTGTGATATTATTTTCAAATATAGTAAATAAATTCTAATTAGCTATAGTTATTTTCTAAATAAAGAATTTCCTTTTCTAAAACAGTTTTCCCTCCTAGATTAAGCCTGACCGTGACTAGTCATTCATCTTTATTGCTTGTGATTCTGACCACTACATATCGACCCTAGGCTAAGTGGACTATTTCAAACGCAACGAGATTGTCGGTTTCACCAGCTAAGGACCTCAGGCAAGTGCACTTTCTGATTGCTTTCCGATTCATAGTAGTCTTTTCATTTCATGTCTATACATATATCTTGCTGCTTGTTGACACGCTCGTCACACGGAGTAGTCAGGAGGGGAAATATCTTAGTAAACATGTGGACTACCCAGAACTATCCCAGTGTCTCTCGTGAATGCTAGCCGCTGTGCACGACACGTGCAGTGTGCCTTATTTACCCCCTAGCCGTCCACATGTCGAAACAGATATTTTACACCACCTAGATAGATGTCTTTTATTAGTTTTTCCTTGTTTACTTCTCTATCGTGCTATGTCATCAGTTTTCTTACAGCTTTCATATCTCATATGCTATTTTCATGTCTTGTTAATTCTGTTGTGTTTTGCATTGCCGTCGGTTTGTGTACTTATTCCAATCCTGACTGGATAACCAACATTTTTCAGGTTTAGCCGCGATCACTGTTAGCATTGGAAAGACTTGGGTATTACTGAGGACAACCTAGAATAGAAAGCAATTGTATCAATTTCTTTAATTTAAATTCTTGTATTTTTTTATTATAAATATTATAAATATTGTAATAAATTAGAAATGTGAATGAGCAGCAAATGTTTATATGTGAGCATTTATTTCTTGCGGGCTTGACAGCGTTCTACCGCCGACTCTGCGGCATAGGCTGGCTTGGACACGTCTCGTATCCGAAAAGCAGGTGCGGGTCGTGACAAGTGGCAATGGAGAATTGTAAGGTGATAAAATATTATAACCCTAATGCCTCAAAATAAGGACGGTGATCCAGAAAGACAGTCCACTTAATCGGTGATCCAGTGCAAATAGTACGCATGTTAAAATCAGCGTACCACAATAACGCTTGATCGAAAGTTTTAAAATAAAACTCATCCGACTCACCATCGTCCGATTGGACCAAAGAAAAGAGGCAATCCGTATACGGATCTAAAGACGATGCCTCTTCACTGGCATTAGTCTTCTTCTTCTTGAAGGGATTGAACTTAGGCATTCTTTTCCAAAATTTCTACAAATCCTAAGTATTGAAAAGTGGTGGAAAGAAGGGATTATACCTTCCAAGAGTCGGATATGTTGTAGAGGATGACGATCTCCGCACGAATCCAAAGTTTTGATAAAAAACTCCACAAGGATTGGAAGAACAATGAGGGAGTAGAACTAGGGTTTCGGAGGGGCGGAGCTGCTGTTATGAGGATGTGGGGAAGTATGAAGAAGAAGGAGGCCTCGGGTTGCTGCTGTTATATATAAACACCCAGCCGAACTCGGGCCGAATTCGTCTAGGGTTGCCTGGCTATATATATATATATATATATATATATATATATATATATATATATATATATATATATATATAATCAAATGAGACCACATTCTTTTTCATTAATTCGTTTCAAATGCTTAATTCAAAGTTTAGTAATTTTAAATCTCAAAATAATATAATTAATATTATTTTACAAATTAATATTCTTTACACAACATCTGTCTCAGTTTAGCTGTAAGAGTACTGTCCCAGCTAACGGAGGTTCACCGGGGAACTCTTAAATACCGCTTCGCTTCGACCGTAGTCGTGGTGACAGACAGACTCTTTTTAGGCTTGTCTCGAAAACATTTTATGAGTATCGAATAAATAATTAATAAAACAAAAATTAATTAATATTTTTTATATCTAAAATTTCTAATTCTCGACGTAAATAGTTGAAACGATCTTCCGCTAAAGGTTTTGTGAATATGTCAGCTAATTGATTATGTGTGTCTATGTATACAAGGTCTATATCTCCATTTTGTTGATGATCTCTAAGAAAATGATGTTGAATCTCTATATGTTTAGTACGAGAATGACATACTGGATTCTTATTCAAATTAATAGAACTAGTATTATCACAGAAAATGGGTATATGTGTAAAATGTAATCCATAGTCTTCTAAGGTTTGTTTCATCCATAAAATTTGCAACAACGTCCTGCGGCGATATACTCAGCCTCTGTTGTTGATAATGCAACAGAATTTTGCTTTTTACTAAACCAAAAGACTAGAGCTTTTCCTAGGAAATGACATGTACCGCTGGTGCTTTTTCTATCTACTTTGCATCCGGCAAAATCAGCATCAAAATAACCGGTTAGGTCAAACGACGTGGTTTTGGGATACCATAAGCCGACAGAAGAAGTGCTTTTAAGGTATCGAAAGATAAGCTTAACTGCGCACAGATGTGATTCCTTAGGATTGGCTTGAAAACGAGCACATAAGCAAACACTAAACATAATGTCTGGTCGACTGGCAGTTAAATAGAGTAAGCTACCGATTATACCTCGATACTTACGTATGTCGACAGGTTTGCCTTGTTCATCAATATCAAGCTTGGTTGAAGTCGCCATTGGAGTGCTAAGTGGCTTTGCTGCTTCCATGTCGAACTTCTTTAGTAGATCCTTTGTGTACTTAGTTGATTTATGAACGTCCCATTGTTGGTTTGTTTGATTTGCAGTCCGAGAAAGAATTTCAGCTCTCCCATCCTGCTCATCTCAAACTCATTCTGCATACACTTTGAGAATTCTTGAAAAAGAGATTTATCAGTAGATCCAAAGATAATATCATCTACATAGACTTGAATCAAAAGAATATTATTATTCAAAGACTTTATAAACAAAGTAGTGTCAACCTTTCCCTTTGAAAAACTGTTATCAAGTAGAAAAGAGCTTAGACGATCGAACCAAGCACGAGGGGCTTGTTTCAAACCGTATAAAGCTTTCTTCAACTTGAAAACATATTCAAGAAATTTGAAATCAGTAAAATCGGGTGGTTGAGCTACATAAACCTCTTCTTTTATAAAACCATTTAAAAATGCACTTTTGACATCCATTTGAAATAATTTAAAATTATGAAAATATACAAATGCACATAACATGCGAATGCATTCTAATCTCGCAACTGGGGCATAAGTCTCATCGTAGTCGATACCTTCTTCTTGATTGTATCCTTGAGCTACGAGTCGAGCCTTATTACGAGTCACTAAACCATTCTCGTTCAGTTATATATATATATATATATATATATATATATATATATATATATATATATATATATATATATATATATATATATAACTACTTTATAAAATAGGTTTTGATATTTGGAAACTACTAGTCAAATTATTTTAAATAAATATTTTGGAAACTATAGAAAAATCATGTTTAGGTCAAAACTATAACTTAAATATATAGAAAATATTATAATAATATTTTTAAGGTCAATAAGCTATACTTAAATACCATAAATAATATTATTATTATTTTATTCTGAAATAAATTATTTAAAGATCTAATTTAACCTACTAATAATCTAAAATATAATTCAAATAAGGAACTTTTGTTATAGAAAGTCACGTTTCCAATTTTGGAATTTATGGCATGCAAATTGAGTCATACCATTGACTAACTAGCCAAACATTCCGAACTCAATAATTTGAGGGTGCATCTTGGTATACTTCAGCGTCACAATTGCACTATAATCGACCGTGCCACAAAATCACAATTTGGTCAAAAGTATCGTCGTTATGGCTAATCGTAACCAAATCGGTGAATTATCGTTAAAATCTGAGTTCAACGTAATAAATAAAATACTAAACAAATTTCTGAATTTTTAAATTTCTGAAAAAATTATATGTTGTAGATTTTCGTGTCAGCTTCCAGAACTTTAAACGGATCGCAAATCGGAGTTCGGGATCTACCAAAAGCTTGAAAACAGTGCGATTTGTCAATTTATGGACAACCGACACTCAAATAAATCTCCAAAAATTCACGTAAATAATTACAGAAAATAAAATATATTTTCTAAAATCTCGATGCGCTTCTTAAAAAAAAAAATTCGAAACGGACATTGGGGTTGATCGCAATCGCCCCGTGAAATTGGAAGATCTCCAAGATCAAACCACAAAGGAGGCTGGAATAATAAACTAAGGTTTATGAAAGTGTACATATATATATATATATATATATATATATATATATATATATATATATTATATATATATATATATATATATATATATATATAGGAAGCGAGAGGCAGTTTGGATCCGACATATGGGCCCGGATGTGGCTGACTAGGCTGTTAGCTATGTAAATACTAATTTAAATTTAGAAAATTATTTAAAAATCATTTTACCTCCGAATAAATTGCATACAATTTCAGAAAATTTCTAGAAAATTCTACAAAATATTTCTAATTGTTTAGAACCTAAAAAAATATTTTAACTCAAAATATCATCGTGTGACCCACAGTAAATTACAAAAGCCTATGAAAAATAAATTTTATAGGTTTTAATTATCCAAAAATTTCCAAAAATTCTAAATAAATTCATAAAAAATCCAAGAATATTCTAGAAAATATTTCTAGTCCCTAGAGCCTAATAAAAATATTTGGTCCTGAAATACCCTCGAATGACCTTACAGTATATCCTAAAAGTCCTTAAAAACAGTAAACCCTTAAATATTAAATACCTAAAAATATCCAAAAATTATAAAAAAAATATAAAATAGCTAAATAATATATATAAGCTATCTAGAGGTCATATGACTTTAGTATGGTAATAGCTCACCTACAAGCTTCGACATGACTCCCAATGATCATAAAATTAATCATAATCAAATAAAATAAAATAAAATAAAAATTAAAAATTCGAGAAGTGGGCTTACACAAGCCGAACAGAATCCATGCGCATGCATACGCATGATCTGAATAAAACCTATGTGCATCATCTAAGCAGACCCGTGCGCATACATATGCATAATCTGAAAAGATCTTATGTGCATTATTGAGCCATGCGCACAAATACCTTGATCTTCTTCTCAACTGACTTGAGATGATCTTTGAGAACTTCCTCGTCCTCTCTAGCATAAATTGTAATCTCCATATGTAATGCCTGTGGTTCGTATTACGTATTTTGGAATACGTGTACGTATTTTATCTTGTATTGCATGATTCCTTGCTTAGCTTTTATTCATAACTTGGTTTATTTTATGGGTTGGTTCGGCTTGGCTTGGTTTTGCCTTGGTTCATCATGAACCAAGGGTGAACCCCTACCTACCACCACCATTAATATTTATTACCCATTCTCTTTTCTCTCTCCTCACTACTCTCCTTCTTCTCCACCATAACTTCTTCACCTACCAGGGAGAGAGAGAGAGAGGCCTAGGCAAGTGCAACTTGCTTCATGGAGGAACTCTAATTTTATTGTTCCATTCTCTTCTTTCTAGCATTTTAACATACTTTAATACTTGGCATTTTTACTTTCCATGGCCAGATTCTTGTAGATCTAAGTTTATATTATTTTCAGATTTTTTGGGTTTTGATCTACTTAATCTTGTTATTTCTAATTTTTGATAGTTCCAGGTTGTAGAGAATCTTGTTCTGCCCCATTTTGACCTATGGAAGTTCGGATTTGGACTCTGGATGAAGGTTCTTTGGAGCTTGGAAGCATGGGTTCATAGTGTTCTTCTTTTCGGAAATTTTGGAGAAGAAGAACGGTACTTGACTTGACCGCAGGGACATTTCATGCGGCAAGAGTTCTTCCAGCCGCATGCTTTATCGAGCCGCATGAGATCCTGAACCATCTAGCCGCATGCGCCCCCTTGCCTATGCAGCCGCATGTGTGCCCGCCATATTCAGCCGTACGAGTACGAATTCCCCGCGAGCCGCATGGACCTACTTTTCAGCCCGCCGCAAGAGGCCCTTGCGTTCCCGCATAAGCCGACTTTCTTCTTGGCCGCATAGACCAAGTCTCTTCTAGCCGCATGGACCTTTGCTCTGCGAGCCGCATGAGCCCGGGCCCATTCTAGCCGCATGGATTCCTCTCCTGTGAGCCGCATAACACATATTTCCTCCTGACCGCATGCGCCCTTGATTGAACGTAGCCGCATGGGCTATTCCCGCCCTCAGCCGCATGAGCTGCTCCCGCATGGATTCCTTCCTTGGCCGCATGTACCCGAGCCACATGGCTTTTTCCATAGACTGTATTCTATGTTTTATTATTTGATTTTACTGATAACTCATGTCTTGTAATCTCAGCATAACTTGGGTCTCCTGATTGAATGATTGTACTATGATGCCCTGTACATGTACCCTGAACACGACAGTGACCCGTAGTGGTGCACTCTTGACAAGTAAACATGATATGACCAGATAGTGGCCCGTCGTGGCGCACTCCTGACAAGTACACTTGTCATGATAACCTGACATGATATATATCTTGATAAGCTGTTACGACGGCTACCTGACATGACATGACCTGTATAAATAACCGGGATACCGTGGGCGATTGTGCTTGTACAAATAATCAAGTCATGTCTTGAATCATGTCTAGGATGGGACTCCTGAGTACCACGGTCAGGAGTACCTATTGAAATGGACTAAGGCTAATAACTAGATTAATACATTAGTCATATAGAGATCTCCCAGCAACAGGCAATCCCGTTACCTGGACGCGCTTGGGATCTGTAGCCTGCCGTCGAGTAGAGCATATTTCCAGCATACTGTCATATGTTGCACCCTTCAAGCTACCTAAGGGTACATGCGTTTTCTGGACGATGTACCCACCTGAATTCAACCCCTAATTTTTGACCTTGGTGTGAGCCCTTGGCCCAATTTTTTTTATTTATTATTTATTTTATTGTATGTTATTAATTTGATTAATATGTAGAAATATTTTTTTTGATAACCAATGTGTACACATACACATATATATAAATATATATTAATTACTTTTAGTAAATAAAAGAATGGAATGATATAGAGAAGGAAGCTTTTGCAAATTGAGTTTTAAGAGGAGGGCCTTAGTGCAATTACACCATTGTAAAACATGGTTGGCCGGCCCCTGTTATAGGGATAGACTTGTGTTCAAGTTCAAAACTATAACTAAAGGATTTTCCCTCCTACTTGATCAGAAGGATTAAACCAAATCGGTTTAAACCAATCCTTTCCCTTATCACCTTAAGCCTCGATCGTTTGTATATATACGCAGGAGAGGCTCGACCTATTCCCCAAAAACCCTAGCAACCTATCTCTCCCCCACTCGAGAAACCTAGGAGAAGAAGTTCCAGTTGGATCGAAGGATAGTCAAAACCTGCTATCGACACCAAGAGGTAAACCATTTCTTCTTAAGCACTTTATGATTCCTGTCGATTAACAGAACAGTAGATGACGATTGTTAGGTATTTGATAAAATTCCTGGGTAAAAAGATTAGGAGAACTGCTTGTTCCTGTGTCCTACTTCGGGCTTGCAAGAAGTTCAGCATCATGCTGAGACCTATTTTTGCCTATAGCAAAAATCTGTCCTGCATTTCAAACTCTATTTTTGTGATCCTCTTGGTTCCCTTCAATTTTCTGCATCCATTAATTAGTACTGATATTTTCTTGTCCGTTGCAACGGATACAAGGCCATTGTTTTGACAGTAGATACCCCTAGGCTAGGTAAAAGGGTAAAGGATTGTTCATGTAGGAACCAAGGGGTAGGTCTGTATCAGACCTGCGTATGAAAACCTTGCCTGTGGGCACAAAGGAGTCCCAAGATGTGTATACAGAGTACACACTTGCCAGGGGCTTAACTCCCTGTGTTTGCGCTGCTAACCATAGCAGCAGTAGTAATATCCAGACGTTGTGGATATCAGTGTGTGCCTATGCAAGATTAGTTCAAATTAGTTTAGAAGTGTTGAAGTTTCATACATGGGTGTTTGCAAACAGGGAGTAGGGAGTAGGGTGCGTGTGTCTAGATATTAGTTCAGTCGAGTAACATATTGGTTGTCTTGGAAAGGTATGCAGAGAGGATGTGGTTAGGACCCTGTTCCTGTGCAGGTCAGATTACGGAGTGCAGTACTATGCTGTGAAGGCTCTCTTAAAGACCTGGCCTTAAACTGTTGTCAGAAAATAACATGAAGGAGATCATGTCTTATTTGTAGGTTGTATTCCATTATTTCAATCATCAATTTGATACTCCATGCATGATTTACTGGACATAATACAGCTCAGCCTTTGTGTTGTCAATGACTCCTTTTCTTATTTAGCTGTGTAGTCGTATTAATAAACTTGCTTTCTACCCAGGAAAAAATAGATAATTTTGTTACAGTATCTAACCCATTAAATTATACTAAGAGAATGGCTGCCTTGGCTGAAGTTTCATTCATGTGTCATCAGACTCAATCTTAAATGTAAGACCAACTTGTTGCACCGATTTAATGTCCTTAGAAGAAATGTGATGGACTCCTTTTCACATAAAATTGTCTTGCAAGGTGTTAAGGTTCAGTGTGGTTGGTTGTTGCAGGATGAAGTTTTCTAACTCTATACATGCTTCTTTTGTGAGTTCTATAGCAAAGTAGTTTGTGCATTGTTGAGAGCTAAGTTAGCTGTACAAGAACCAGGCTTTGGCTATTTATACGTAATTGAAAACATTGGCACTCAAGGCAAAAGTTATGAAACACTAATCACAGTCAGAGTCTCAGAAATTGGAGGAGCATATGTAAAGATTGAATGTTGACCTTACAGTATTAGATATATTAGTTCATATTTTCAGTTACCATATCGAAATATTACAACATAAAGATACAAGAATCTAGTGGAAATGTACTAGATATGGTATACTTTGAGACCAAATGCCAACCCCTTGTTTGACATGCCTACGTTAAGATGTTGATCAGTCCCTATTAACTTGTTGCATTAGTTCATTCATATAATAGTTCAGTCCATATTTGTATGTTCAGTCCCACTTAGGTATCATATGGGTAGCAGTCAAGAGTGGGAAGGGGGAGCTTGTTCCTAGCTTAGTCCTTGAATTTAGATTCAGTCCATCATTGCTTCATATGACTGTCCCAATATACAATGCATATATAGTCCATATATCACTGTACATTATAGATGTTAGCCACCCTCATAAGAGCTAAGCACTATTTTTTGAACACCATTAAGCTGTGAACAGGGTACACGTGTTATCATAGAACAGTTGACACGTGGGGTATCAACCCAATGTGTGTCATAGGCAAGGAGACCAGTTCAGCAAGTAGGGAAAGCTTGTATAGACTAGTCCTATACCCAGGTAATGTCTGGAGTGACAAATAGCAGGGAACCAGCAAAATAAAACCACCCATATGTCTGACAGACCCAAGTAGGTACCTATGGAGTTATATGAGAGTAGTGGAGGCTAGGAAGTGTCAATAAGAAGTAGAGAGGTGTGAGCTGTGTCATGGAGTACATAAACAGATTCAAGAATACTAGTATCTAGTGATAACAGGCACTTTTGGAGGATATTGGTAAATTGATACTAGTAATCCAGATACCCTATATGTATAGGTAATCAATGTGGGTATACCAGTAAGGGGAAAGAACTTACAAGATCTCATAGCTTCAAACTCCATAGGAATCAGCCTAGAAACGTAATAAATGAATTGTTAAGCTTACTATTACTTTTAGATCATATTTTGACACAATAAATTTATAAACAGGTTTATTGGACTTTTGACTCGACATTTGGCCGTGCCAACAGCTCAGTACCACAGGCAAGTATACCTTGCCTTTCTACACAGCTTTATTTTCATGCACTGTCTATTATTTTATCCAGTTTTCTCATATGGTTGCCATGTATCTTTTCTATCAAGCTGGTATATTTTTATCATTGCTTTAGACAGTGTTCACAGTTAGCCTTGTGTCTTATTGGTCGTGCCTTGATTGAGTCGTGCCTCCGTGTCTTGAACCTTGAATCTAACCTGCGAGTCTACGATAGGGACGAGGGTTAGTAGTTATTGGTCCACACCTGCGAGTCCACGATAGGGACGAGGGTTAGTAGTAGATGCTAGCCTGCGAGTCCACGATAGGGACGAGGGTTAGTAGTAGATGCTAGCCTGCGAGTCCACACTAGGGACGAGGGTTAGTGGTATAGGGTTACGCCTGCGAGTCCACACTAGGGACGAGGGTGATGCTAGCCTGCGAGTCCACACTAGGAACGAGGGTTAGTAGTAGAGGCTAGCCTGCGAGTCCACACTAGGGACGAGGGTTAGTAGTTCAAACCTGCGAGTCCACACTAGGGACGAGGGTTTGAGTATTCGATTCGATTATCCGTTGACATCTTGACATGAGTTCTCTAGTCCTTGTTCAGCAGTTCATCTATGTGTAGACAGTGTATAGTTTCGTGCTTTATTCAGTGCTCAGTTTTACTTGTTTATTCTGTATTTTCTCCATGCATAATAAACTGTTAGAAAGGCTCGTTTTATGTATCTTGCTAGTCCTCTGAGGACCTGATGATCTCTTCAGGTTAGCCGAGTCTGAGTTAGGAGCAGACCAGAGGGTTGAGCCAGCATCAGATCGCATCGCTTGCACTTGAGGTGGTCTAGATTAGCAGTTTTTTATTCAGTTAGTTTCTCCATGTATTCTTTTATTTTCTTTCGTCTATTGGTAGTGGATTTGTGTCCACCGGACGTGACAGTGATTCTTGATATTCAGTTATTCATTATTATTCAGTTCATGTCTTTTCATTGATCTTGACTGTGACATGATTATTTCTGTGGATGAGATATAGTTTTTCCGTGATTCTAGATTGTCGTGACTTGAGTATAGACAGTGTACTACCGCCGACACTGCGGCGTAGGCTGGGCTTGGACACGTTTCGTATCCGAAAAGCGGGTGCGGGTCGTGACAAGTTTTTTTGGTGGCCCATGCAGGTCTACGTTAATCACTTCGGTTACGTCACTGTACCGTCGTGAGCCTGCGAATAGGATTAGACACTTAGGATCTCATCCACATGTCTTGACTCCTTGGTAATCTCTAGTCCTTAATTTCATTGAATCTCGATTTGTATCCTGTTTGAAAATCTCATCAACGGCTAAAGTGTTTTTCCTTGGACTCCCAAGACCGGAACAACGCTGCACTGAACACTCCACTGACCGCAGAAGGAGGGCGAGCCTTGCCATGATCCGAAAGATGCGACGACGCCACAGGAAGCAGCTGGCGAGAACCTTCAGTAGATTTTGGCACTATCATAGATAGGCCATATTAGATTTGATTTTTGAACAATTAAAATTGTTTTTTGCTGCTTGTTCTAGACTATTTACTCTAGTAGATCACCGACTTCCTAAATTTCGAGGACGAAATTATTTTAAGGTGGGTAGGTTTGTGAGCCCTTGGCCCAATTTTTTTATTTATTATTTATTTTATTGTATGTTATTAATTTGGTTAATGTGTAGAAATATTTTTTTGATAACCAATGTGTACACATACACATATATATAAATATATATTAATTACTTTTAGTAAATAAAAGAATGGATGATATAGAGAAGGGGGCTTTTGCAAATTGAGTTTTAAGAGGAGGGCCTTAGTGCAATTACACCATTGTTGTCACGCCCCAGAACCAGAATACTGGAGAGCGGGAGAATGACTCAGCCAGCTACGTATTACGGGTAGATGAATACTGTATAATACGATCAATGCTGTCTAACCAGACGAGGGGGTGCACACTACATGAAAGTCTTACTATGGTCATTTCACATCTATTGTCTCAATCATTCAAACAAGAAATAGGAAATAGAGAACATGTAAGAATAAGCAGTAAGGCGTCCCAAGCCAGAAAATGAGGTTCCCAGCCAGAAAACACGCTAAGTTGGGAGGTCAAAACCCATGAATAAACGAAAATATAGCAACTTAGATCTAGGAAAAACCAGCCATAGAAATCGAAAATGCCAAGTAGTAAACTCTCTCAGAATCTTGAGAGGAAGAGTAATGATCCATAAAAATGGATGAAGGAGAAGCAAGATTGTACTTGCCTTCTCCTGCTGCTGGTAGGTGGTGGAGAGTAATGGGAGGAAGAAGAAGGAGTAATGGTGAGAATGAAGTTATGAGGAGAGAGAATGGAGAGGGGAGCTTTAAATAGCAAAGGGGTGGTAGGTGGAAGTTAATGGGCCGGGTCTGTGGGGGTTCGGCCAAGGCCAACCCGAAGGTAAACAGAAGATTAAAAGCAGGAAATAAAATATAGGTAATAAAATTGCAGGAAATAAAATTGCAGGAAATTAATTAACATAAAAATTAAAGAGCAGATAATTAATTAGCATAAAACTAGAGGAATTTTGTAACGCCCCAGTCCCAAAATACGTAGGACTAGGAACGTAGACATGCCAGCTGTATTCATACGAAGTATACTCCAATATATGGAAGTCTCGTATAAATACATAAGCTGTAAAATGCAGTAAAACCACAACTAATCTCATTCACACAGAATAAATGAATAAAAGATCATATAATGAGAATAAATTTGTCTTGATACAATATGTTGGGCGGAGACAAATCCACTACCAATAAGTAAAGGAAAAATACATAAGAAAAGATAATAAATTTTGGCGAGCAAAGCGAAGACGATCCAAATGCAATCATCCTCGAAGAAATAGCGAAGATCACGGCTAGAGCTAGAACACCTGCGAAAGACAATAGCACACCTGACAAGACAACCAGGTCCTCAGAGGGACGTAACAAGACACATAATAGCATGCCATATAAACTGAATAAATATTGCTCAATAAATAAGTAAATCGAATTATAACATGTTCCAATACGCACCTACTGAACGAGCGTACCATCCCCCCAACCAAACAAGGACATGAGATGGTAAACTAATTCACGGCGACATATCTTTCCATGCTAAGAATCCGATATGGTATCCGGACCCCAACAAGGTTCAATACCTTCTCATCGAAGTAGTAAGTCACACCTACAACCAAACAAGGACAAGATGTGACAAACTAATCCGGGACAAGTTATTGTTCCAAGCCACGGTCAGCTACAAGTACCCAAACCAAAAGTACTCGTACCTAACGGATAGGGTAGCCTACCGTTCTAAGTGAAATATTGTTAAGAACAATCCTTCCTACGCATGGGCCCTGGCTAAATAGGATCGGCATAGTCCCCTCTTGGGCACCAGAGGCCCCAGCAGGAAGAGCATGTGTCATCAACCCCGTATCTCCAGCGGAGAGTCCGGGTCACAAGGGAAAGTGCATCGATCGAAGCCCATACGCTAAGGAATTGTCCTCCCCACCCAATGCCTACTGTGTTGTATCCACAACACAAACCACTATAACCGCTAAGTCAAACTAGCATGCAACCTCTATTAGCGGTTATTCCTATCGCACGGCTTGTACGTACTGGTGGCCAGCCAATCACGCACTTCCATGTTCTACATGCGACACACAACTTCGTGTTTACAACGTGTCAAGGCCAATGAATGCAACACACAAGGTGGTCTCTTAAATCTAGGTTTAATGTGAGAAAAATAATACACAGCAGGAAATATAAATGAACAGTTATGCCATGTATCACAGTTTATTTTGCATAAAGAAAATAAGTAATGCATGAAAATATGAGCTAAAATAATTAAACAGCTAATGGCAAGGTGTCTTGCCTGGTAGTACTCCTGGTGTGCTGCGATGATCAAGGTGGCACGATCTGCAACTTTGGTGCAACAACTGTACAAGAAGACCTCGGGTAGTGCCACGGACAGTTCCATCGGGTCCAAGACGGTCAAATTGGTTAGGGCGGACATAAAGTAGTCTCGAAATTGGCGAAGGAATAGGAGGATTGGGATTGATCAAGGACATGAGGAAATTCAGAAGAAAAATGATAATAATATATATTCTAATAGAAACAAATTAATTACAGAAAAAATTATTTAAATGCTAAAATCTGTATTTGTAAAACTATAATTTCGTCAAATAATTTACTTTAAATAAATAGAACATTTACAACAATACTTTAGTCTATAATATTGTTGTTACCAATAAAATATAGTTTTTATGAATTTATCTATTTTGGCTAGAAGAATAATTAAAATAATAATTGGGGCTAATAGCACAATAACAAAGATATGGTAATAATATTTTAAATTATTTATCAAATATGACATACTGTATAACAAGGATCTTGGTAGAAAAATACCCCAGTTAGGAAAACAACAACAATATTAATAATAATAATAATGACAATAATTTTGATAATAATAATAGACACTAACAATAATAATAATCTTAATAATAACACTAATAACAATAATAAAAATAATAATAATAATGATAATGATAGTAATAATAATAATAATATACAATAATAAACCATGGTAGTATGTACAAAAAGAAGAAGAGAAAGAAAAAGAAAAAAACAATTAATACAAAACACAAAAAAAATAATAAAAAACCAAACCCAAAAAAACACCTGCTGTTCTCATCCTTTCCGAGAACCACACGAGAATATAAAAAAATACACATAGAAAGAGAGGGAGGAAGAAGAGATGGAAAGGAAAGGAGAGTGAGGAGACGGCGGGGAGCGTCGGGGCTGCGCCGTGGCGCGCTAGCGGCGGCGGAGGCTCCTCGCGGAGACGTCGGTCGGGATCACGACGGGGAGATCGATGAAGAGGGGAGAAGAGCGGGAGGTGGATTCACGGAGAGGTGCGGCGGAGCAAGCCGGAGACGAAGGGGTGTAGGCGGCGCCGGTCGAGCGTGCGGCGGATGGGTTTCGTCGACGGTGAGATGGAGGGGTTTCCAACTACGAGGCTCGTCGCCGGGAAGGGGAGAGGCTGAGAGGGGCGGCATGAGGCTACAGACGGCGAGGGTTTGGGGTTTCTGGCCGGACGCGGTGAGGGGAAAGGGGAGACGGCGCAGCCGATGGGTCTGGGCGGACGTCGGTGGTGCCATGGGAAAATTCCGGCGGAGTGGGTTTGCTTGGTCGGAAGAGGGTTTCGCGTGCGGGGGCTGTTCGAGCGGGCGGCGGCGAGGCTACGGGCGGCGGCCGGCGGTCAGGTACGGGTTCTCCGTCTTCTCTTCCTTTGCGTGTGGTGGTGGTGATGGGAGTTCGATGAGGAGGAGTTGGTGGAAGTGCGGGCGGTGGTCTGGGTCGATGGGTGTGGTCGGACAGGAGATGGCGGAGATGGGGGTTGAAAGTGGCGGTGGTTGGAGGCGGTGTCCTGTTGATCAGGCGTGGAGTTTCTGTTGTGGTTTTGGTCGGACCATGACCGCGTGGTGGTCGGTTTGGGAGCCACGGGGCTGTGTTGATAGACGGAGACGATTGGTGGCGGTATGCGGCTGTGATGGCAGGGAGTGGTGGTGATGGTGCCTTCGGCTGATGGTGGTGGTACTGTCGGGAAAATTGGACAGGGAGAAAGGTTGGCCACGGTGGTGAAGGGTGGTGGTCTGTGGTGTTGGCTAAGACTGGACACGGCGTGGGTGATTGCCGTATCGATGGGAATGGTGGAGGTCGTGGGTCGGCCGGGGATTTGTGGTAGGGTGGTGGACGGGTTAGAGGGATAGGAATAGGATTAGAATTTATTGATGTCGGGGTGTGTCCGACACGGGGAAGAAGTAAATAATGTATATGTAATGGATGGAATAAGAAATTGGGACGTGGAACACGGACACGGACACGAGGCACTGTACTTGTGGATGGTAGAAATTTTGTGGAAGAATAATGAATAAGTTGGAGGAGTACCTGCCTATATTTATAGGATGTGGGAATTCCCACTTTGGATAGGATTAGGAATAGATTTAAAACCCAAATTTAGATAGCTTACAATTTAATCTAAAATCAATCAAATCAAATCCAAATTCAAATCCAATCTAATTAAAATCAAATTAAATACTTTTAGTTTAAAATCAAATCAATTTAAAATATAGATAGTTTACTATTTAAATGTATCCATGGAATCAAATCAAAATTTAAATTGTCACAAATATTTCAAAAATATGTTTTCCAAAATACTAATATAATTAATTTCAAAAATAATAATTTTTTGAATAATAAATCTTTTTTTTGAACAATAAAACATTAATATTAAATAATTTCGAAAATATATTATTATTTAAAATAAATAAATATTTATGAAATAAATATTTTTGCACAAAGAATTTTATTATTAATAACTGCTAAGAACAATAGACTTTTTATGGCAAGAATAATATTTTGAAAGTGTAAGAAAATAAAAAAATAATTATTTTTCTAAAATATGTACGCTCGCACATATTCGTACTCGTCGAGCAAACGAAAAAATTTCGCATACGACGTACAATACGACTACGTGACATACAGTACAAAATTTTTTAAATCGGTATCAAATTTAATATATAAAAATAGTAGAAAATTTAGGGGTTTTACATCCTACCCAACTTAAAAGAATTTTGTCCTCGAAATTAAGAATTAGTAGGGGGTGAGAGGACGCAAGGGGTTTCGATGGAAAACAATCGATAACAAATCATGACGTAAAAATCACGATCTAGATCATAGAAAATTAATACGGTATGGTCACGGGTAATGAATGAGGGTCACGATTTAGAGAACGAAATAGATTTGCCTTAATTTAAGCGATTAGAGGGTCATGATAGTAATTATAGGGCCGAGAAAAGGACGAGTAGTTTAGGAGGGAGAAATAGCAATATCGAGTGATAATGGTCATAGGTGATCGGATAGCTAGAGGAAGTGCTAGTATAACGTCTTCGTCCTTCTAAAATAGGTGAAGACGAAAGCAAGATAGAGTTCGAAGGAGGCATTTATCGAATACGAATACGTGATTCAAAGACGATAGAATAATTTCAAAGGAATTGTCAAGGCAGTCGTGGATGGTATTGTAAGGGCTAAGTTTAATCATGTCCCCATCCATGTAAAGTAATAGACAAAAGCGAACCAAAGTGCACTTGGTTGATCAGACCATCATGCACCGGTTCTGATAGACAATATGTTAGTGGGGTACCTCCATTAACACATATGTCACGAGCAAGCTTGGTAAAAGGCTAAGCTTGCAAACACTACACCAAAACAGATGATTTGCGACAGTTAGAGTTGTCCAACAACGACGTATTAAAACTATCGTTACATTTTCGACAGATGGAATCCGTTGTTTAAGATCAAAACCCATTTCAATAAAATAGTAGGTTTAGATTCAACGGATTAAAACAGATGTTTAACATCTAAAATTTTGGCTCCCTATTCCATGAAAAAATTGGGTCCCAAATTTGACTCCCAAAATTTTTCCAAAACCCGCGCTTCCTCGACTTCGCTCAATCCACCACGTACCTCTCCCTCTCTCACCTCCATTTCCTCCCACCATGCCTTCACCAAATGGTCATCAAACCTACTCCTTCCCCTCACCACCAACTCCGTCTCCTTCTCCAGCCCTAGCCCCAACGTAGGCGGCCTAAGCATTTTGCGTCTTCATGGGCTGGGTGGAGATCCCGAACAACAAGCATGGAGTTCTCCCTCGGAGGTGTCTGCGACTCCACGAGGCCTAGGAGCTTGCCCGCTTCGTCGTCGATGAGCACGAAGTAGGTGGTCTATCGCCTAGGGCAAAGCTTAGCCTACTTTTGATCATTCTAAAAAACCCTAAAAAAATTCTAATTCTTCTTTGTCCCCTCGCATGCACCCCAAGCTCCTCTGTTGTGTACCCCTAAGCTCTTTGTGTGCACCCTGAGGTCCGTGCTCCGATGGCCACCAAACTCAAAGCCCTCCTCGTCGAGGCCCAGCCAACTTCCACACCAAGGCCATCCTCCATGCACAATGGCTACCAATTGCTCTCGAT
Source organism: Iris pallida (assembly GCA_029216955.1). Taxonomy (NCBI): domain Eukaryota; kingdom Viridiplantae; phylum Streptophyta; class Magnoliopsida; order Asparagales; family Iridaceae; genus Iris; species Iris pallida. Next base: position 17,802,278 of record JANAVB010040817.1, on the reverse strand, counting down.
CCATGAGTCCCTCCTTCAAAAAAAAAGTTCATTCTATTTTGCATAGAAATAGCAAAGGGGGCAGTTGTTGTTTTTTTTCGTAAAAATAGTTTCCACTTTCCAGATCTCACGAAGAAGAGCAGGACGAGTGGAGTTACAAAAGTGGTCGATTCTCCTCTTTCCAGATCAAAAGTGGTAAGTTCTACTCCCATATGTTTGGTTTTTATACAATCTATTTAATTATTTGTAGCCTAAATCAATGGTACAAAACAACGGTTTAGCTTAAATCATGATTGACATATATGAGCAATGGCGCACATTTCTATTCAGTTTACTGAAAGTTTACATAATTAATTTTTATTTATAAGAAACGACAAAAATGAATGAAGGTGCACAATCATCTGATAAGTCGGCATATCCTAAATTAGTAGGCCTATTGTATGACCAAGTGCCCAATACTACAATGATGTAAGAATCTTACTCTTGCATTTTAGAAAATTCTCACCTACTAAAGCATCTTGAACAGTTATTATACAAATCTTCATCAAATGTTAATTATTATTACTGCTAGACAAATATATAAAGCTTAATGTTCATCTTGTTTGTATGTGTACTAAAGTTTGTCAGTCACACAAAACCTTGAGCCTTAGAGGCTCGTGAAGGTATGAGTAGGAATGCTCATCAATTTTAAGATGAAGCCTTAAGAGCACTATATAAATATTATCTATATCTTTTTGTTTACTATGATATGTAAATTTCATTTTTTTTTAAATCCTGAGACCACTTAAAAAATTTATACTTCACAACTTAATCGAAGAAAATCATGTTCAATCCAAATATTGTTTAAAACAAATAAAAAAAAATGGTACTGGCATAATGTAAGGCACAAGATATAATGTATATTTTCTTTTGTAGAAGGCATAACCTCTCATTTCTAGCAGCAATGTTGTAGGGTATAAGAGTCAATTTAGTCGAACGACATTCTTTCTACTCCTTTTATCTAAAAGTTTTAAGTATTGGGATCCAACAACCTTATTTGAAAATTTGACTAACTTATTATGGATTCTTTTTTTACTACCGCATTCTTTCTACTCTTTTTATCTATTTTTTTTAAAGTATATCATTCATTCTACTTATTTTTCTGTAAGTTTTTGTGTACAGTGATTTTTTTGTGTGGGAATGGGTTTTTATTGCATCACTTCATGTTTATATACGGGAGCCTCCTTGAGTTGTAGATGTACAACATGAAGGAAGAGAAAAGGATGGAAAAGTCATGATAATATGCAACAATGGGCTCTTCAGGAGTGTCAAAAAACAAGAACGAGTGGACAACCATAGCAATACTAAGTTAAGTTATTCTTCTGGACAGGTTAATTGATGATTATATAGTTTTTTTTTTGGGTTCTTTCATTTGAAATGACTCGACTCTTAACAGCATCTTATGCTTTAATCGCCAAATATTTCAATCTGACTTATATAAGATACAAAGCAGTCCTAGCATTGCTGATACAAAGCAGTCCTAGTATTTGGGAATTATGTTATCTGGAAGGTACAATAATTCAGAGTGTGTGATCATTATTTTGTTACTGTTTTGACTTAACCACTGTTCTTAGTTCTCATTGTCAACGAGCATATGTTAAGCATGCTGATAATCATGTTAATTAATATGAAGGTCTTTGAATATATCTTTTTGTTTCTGTAGTTTTTTAGCATGGAAACCCTATGCAAAGGAAAGAACTTGCAAATAAGCTTGTTGGTAACATCTTGCCTTTGAGCCTTCAGATGTATGGATGCTGTGTTATTCAGAAGGTGCTACTGTTTACTGAATTATTTCATTTCTTTCCATGATATACTGAATTATTTCATTTCTTTCCATGATATTTTATGTCATTAACATATCAAGGTTTGAATTTTTTTTTATTATCTGCAAACTATGTTGCAAGGACATGAACATGACACAAGCACTACAACAAGGACAAAGACATCAACTTTGACATGGTCTTATGTGTTTAGACTCGTGGAGTATGTGTCGCATCTAATACATGCCCGACATGGCATAGACACAAACCGGATACTGGTTTTTGCTGTTTCCTAGCTTCTTAGCCTGCCATCACATATCTAGTATGAAACTCCCAAAGTGGATTAGAACAATCCTAATATTCTCAAACTGACACTTCAATAAAAGAGAATTATCACTAGATGGGTGTATGAAATGAAGTAACATTTTTCTATCATGGTAAACTAATGGAAAATCTTGTTGTCAATTCTTCCGTCTCCTATTTAGGTTTACCAAATCCTTTATGGGAACTTTTTAAGTTCAGCTAATTTTGAGTAGTACGTTGAGGCATGGGTTTATTCAAATATCTAGAGTAAAATTTCCAAGTTTAGCTTATGTTGACTAGTATTGAGACAGAGACTTAATCAAAACATCAGACTAATTATTATTTTGGTAGAAAAGTGCAGCAAAGTAAAAAAAGGTTGTGTAAGCCGTAAATGAAGTTGTGATGAGATGAGCTTGATGATAGTATCCTCTGGATAGTGCATAGTTCATATATGTCTTATTTTGTAGTGGTTCGAGTCTTATTTTCCTTAGTACTCTAGTTTATTCCGTGGTTTGTTTCTTTTTTACACAGTACTTCACTGAATTCTGTGCTTTGATTTTTTTTTTGATAACTGCAACAAGGTATTTATGTATCTTATCAAATTAAATTCATTTGTACCTCTGCAAAACTTTTATTATTGAGAGCCTCCTGGCACGAGGATGCCTTTTTTTAACAAATCAAGAGTTGAGGAACTAACTTGTTTTGCAAATTCTAATCTACTTAAGAGCTCAGTAACAACCAAGATTGATTGACTGACTTTTTTGGAAAAAAATGTTTGAAGGGAGACCTATATGCTTTACTCATTTCTAGCTTAAATCTGTAGGCACTTGAGGTGATTGAGCTTGATCAGAAAATCCAGCTTGTCCATGAACTTGATGGACATGTTATGCAATGCGTTAGGGATCAAAATGGGAACCATGCAATACAGAAGTGCATTGAGTGTGTACCGACAGAGAAAATTGATTTTATTATCTCTTCTTTTCATAGTAATGTTGTGTCACTCTCTGTGCACCCTTATGGTTGCCGGGTTATTCAGGTAATACAAACTGCAGGGTATAAATTGATATAGGACCTATTAACAGCTTTAGGTTCAATGATTTCCTTTCCATTGATGTAGAGAGTTTTGGAGCATTGCACTGATGAGCTTCAAAGTCAATGTATAATTTTGCGTCAGTGATGACATGACTCTTAACAGTATCTTATGCTTTAATCGCCAAATATTTCAATCTGACATATATAAGATAGAAAGCAGTCCTAGCTTTGCTGATAACGAAATTGACCATTGTTCACTAAATACAAATGCCCGAAAGCTGATTGGCCCTAAAGATACCATGTTAGTTGTTTCTTGGAACAATAAAATGGATTTGCTTATGAAACTTACAAATCTCTTGTACTCTTAATAATATAATACACTTGTACATTCTAAGGTCATCTATGTTCCTTGTGTGTTAGCTCATTATGAAGTTACAACTTACTTTAGTGGATAAATTTGTTATTCATTTGATTAGCCTTTGAATACATTTGAGAGAGGAAATAATGATTGAAGTCATTGTTTAACACCTCATTTTTTGACTTCTTTCCCATATCAGTTGTAGTAGCTGTGTTATTAGAATTGAAGCTCTTTTGTTGATTTAATTTGTTTTTAACTTTAACCTATTGCATTTTCTCACTCTACACTCTATTGCATTTTCTCACTCTACACTCCAGGTTATGTGTGATTGCTATACTCCTGCAGGGGAGCCAATTCCCACAAACAAAAGAGCTAATACTGCTAAGATCTTCAGCCATCATATTCAAGTTTTTTTACATATCACATATAAGGATACGGGTAACTTCTCCTATACATATATCTCGACATGTCATATTTCTGGAGGACTCTCCTTATTTCACCATTCTAATTCCGAATGTTCACTTCTTGTTCCCCCAGACAAGCTCCGTCGTCTGGTGTTTCCACTAATCCTAAATCTAATCAGATCTTAGCAAAATATATTGTTCACCCATATTCCTGGTATCATTTGTTTCATTGCATCTTACCGACTATCTTACTTGAACAAGTATGGTATTGAACAAGAGTACATACTCCTCCAGAAAGATGTCAAATGGCCCGTTGGTTGGCCCATTGGCGGCTTCCCTGGTCCCCAGGTACCAATACTAATCTTTTATTTGCAATCATGTCTTGATTCTAATTGTCTGAGTTACTAGAATTATCCTTTTCAATCCTTCTTGCTTCAGAAGTTGCTGATTACATGATACTTCAGCCTTTTATTTTCTGTATAACCATGATATTTGTTTAGAGAGAGCGTGGCAATGAGTTGAGATGTATATCCATTGAAAGTGGACTGTATTTTAACATGATACCCATTATCTCTGAAGCATCTCGCAAGAACTTCAGATTCCTAATAGTACCTCTTTGTGAGTTCTGCATGACTGAAAAAAAAAACAAATTTAGTATAGTAAAACATAACTAGAGATAAGGGTATGTTAAACCCACATATTATGTGAATACCAAAAATATTTGAAATCAAACATCATGAATGGAGATCTATCAAAGACACCACGTATTAATAAAATAATAACCAGTTATTCACTTGAGACACTCCCCAAGGCACGCCTTATCTTAACTGCAAAATGTCACTTGAGCTAATGCCAAACGAATGAAACTTGAAATATATTCTCTTTGTTGTATTTGTTTTATGAAGACTTGCACTTGTTGTTGTTTATATGTTAGCAAAAAGATTAAATTTGTAATATAAATGCTTTAGTTACTTGCTGTGTGCAATTTTAAAACCTAACACATGAAGTGTGTTGTTTGGTAGCAAACTCTGATCACCTGATTCATTTTCCCTATTTTATAAAACCCAAAATAACTTCCTACTACTGAAACTGACGCATATGTATTCTTACAACAAACAAATCTTTGTCTGAAAATCTAGTTTGCAGTATCGGTCGATACCGATATGGTTTGGTATATCCCAATCTGATACCTACCACTACCGATAGTGACTGATACCGACGTTGGGGGTTTCTTTTTCAGTCAATTTGGCAAATGGAAATTGAATGAAAGACCATTCAACAAGGGTGTAAAAATGTAGTAAGGTTGTAAAAACATGTAAACGAAGAAAAAAAACTTATTTATCTCATGTAAACCAATATGCAAGGGTGACTATTTACAGCGAGCAGACCTGCGTCGTGCTTACCAGTGCAGCTTTTGAAACAATTACAAGCAGTTTTCGAAGCACACACGAAATCTTTCTCCTGCTAGTCGAGCCATCTTGCTCTCAGGACCTGCAGGTAGTTAGTTACCTAGAAAACCTTTAACGGAATAGCTTGACTCAAGGTTTTGATGTCGCTATTTCACCATGTACTTTAAACTAATGGAAGGATGCTATTTGTGAAGAGCTTTACCAGCAAATGCTCTCAAAGGCTTTAGCTCACTACTTCAAATCCAAGTTATTATTGCTAGATGTAACCGATGCATAACAAAGTTCATTTTTCCATGTCTTTAAAACCAACTTGGCTAGTGGTCATGTCTTACATATCCAAAGCAAGTTTGGAATTGCCAGCTGAGAAGTTATTTTATTATTTCAAGTGAGGTATAATTACAAGAGATAAAGTCCGCACACAAGTTATTTTATTATTTCAAGTGAGTTATAATTACAAGAGATGAAGTCCTATTTATAACCATAGATTAGGACGACCATTGACTTCAGTAATATTATCGAACTACCCCTATGAATTGTGATGATTCAGTCATGGCCATTTTTATATTTATATCCTTTCTTGTCTCACCAAATCCTTAGTTATCATTTACTTTTTTTTTCCTTCTCTACTTGAATGCCATTTATTTAAGTTTTGATTGATTAGGAGATTCTTTTCAGGATCCCTGCCTAGGCAAAGTAGTGGTATAGATATGAGATGAAGCCTCAAGGTAGATATGAATAGTCCTTCATGGCACATCTACTAGATACTTGGGTACGTGTATTCTACTTCAACTAACATTTTTCTACAACTTCGGACTTTAGGGTGTCAGAAGGAAAGAGTAGCACTGCGAAGCTACAAAGAAATTGTCTGCCACTGATGCCACTAGCCTCGCCCTACTGTGAACCCAGTTGAATTTCATTTGGTATATAATTTAGTTGAATTGTTAAGGATATGTATCCTTATCAGTGTCATTATTGGCAGTAAGTAACAAAATTTCATGATTACGATTAATGTTGGAAGATACAACGTGTTTGGTAAAATTTAATTTCCTTTCCTTTCTAGGTGCACTGATCACTTTATGCATCCTTCTGTTGCATAATATATTGAGCTTATCAAGAGAACAAATATTGGTGACCATGGATATATTTGTAGGTTTTCATGTCTGCTTAGTAGACACCTAGTTTATTTGAACAGTATTGTCTAACCAACCTCTTTAGTCCTTACATTTTAAGATATTCAGTTTTAGTTTATCATAAGCAATGAAAAATCTCATTTGCATCCTGATTTATGTTGAGAAAGCCACTTCCACTGTAGGAAAAGGGAAGGCCTGGTAAACCCTTTCTTTTGTCGATGCCAATAATCAATTAGTTCTATGAAGACCTATTAGTACCATAGTTTACAGTATCAGATGATACCAATCCGATACGTCTGATACTGACACGGTTTGGCATATCCTGATCCGATACTGACCAATACCGACATTGGGGGTGTTCTCTTTTCAGTCAATTCGACAAAGAAAGTGGAATGAAAAAGATCAATTAGCAAGAGTGTAAACGCATAGTAAGGTTGTAAAATCTTGTAAAAGAAGAAAATTGTCTTTCGCAGGTAAACCAATCAGTAAGGGCAGCTACGTACTATTTCATTAAAATTTAAAACTACTAAGAAACAACACAAAAATACTTAAAATTGTACCTAAATGTATAAAATATTTATTTCTAAAATTTTAATAATTATATGTTTTTTGATACCAATACTCCGATCTGGAACATCTGATATCGTCGATACCGGATTCCGATACCGAATACCGAAGTATGAACCTTGATTAATACCCACTAGCTACGACTGACGCTTATTGTACCTAGACTTTGAATGCTTCCCTTCTAATGGATTGGAGACAGACCACCATCTTGAAGCTTCAGTAGCATATGTTGTAAGTATGCCAAAACTTTTTCTGTATCCAACTTCAATAATCGTCAGATGTTGGTACCTTGCTTGCAAAAGCATGGATATTGATGTAGGCAACTTATTGATGCTTTAAACACAATATCTTCTAGTGTTCATAGTTCCCTGCTATTACAGTCACTTTAATAGGTACCTCTCCCTTTCTTGTATTGGTATATATTCTCAGGTTGGCTTATAGTTTTATTTCAAACTTTGCCTGGAGTTTTTGGTTTGGTTGCTGAAATTGACATTGATATTTAGGTGTTGGTTTCAGTATCCAAAAGTTATCCCGTTACAAGCTTACATACTCACTACTCAAGCTAGATTTCTTTCAGCCTCAAGATGGATTCTCAAAAAGGTCAGGAAATTTTTTTCTCATGTGACAGCTTCTTAAGCTTTTTCAGGAACACAAATGTACCAACAGAACTTAGTAAAGATGGTTGATTCATTTTCTAAAAATGAAGTTCGTATTTTGATCCACCAAATGGACACCAAGTAGATGGGCATAGTACGTATATAATTTAGACTATTGCGGTTAGGAACTTAAGTGTCAAATGTTATCAGTAACTTGATTTTATTAGAAAGCTTTTGATTGTCCATGTGTTTCGAAAGTATCATTGAGTTGTTTGATCTGACTTCTTTTATTTATTATCAATGTTGATTGAGCTAATTCCTTCATAAAATCAGTCCAGTTTTTGTTGCCAGATGTGAGCATTATCTGTGCATATAAATCTTTTATATATTGCTCCCATTTCTTTGCTTGCAGTGAGATACTATAGTAGGATGTTGTATCATATTTCAAGTTATGAACCCAATGGTAATATGGATCAGAGAGATTCAATATCTATACATTATACTCCATATACGTTGTGTGCATTCAAGTTGTAAAGCCTGCAGGTTCATAACCTTGTGTGCTTTCCTAATCTCCACTCCATAGGAACCTCCATACTAATCTAAACTACAAAAGCTTGATCATATATGTAATAGAGAATTATACCTTTGGTTGTTGAGTTGCAATCAAGAACCAAAGTAAGCCTGCAGGTGACAATCATGACAGGATAGATGGTCACAATAGAAAAATTTGCAAAGCAGGATTTCAAGTATTTTGTTTTCATTTTGGTTATTTTCTTTGTCTAAGTTCTACCCTTCAAAGTCCATATTGCATGAGTATGATGAATGGTACTCACCTTGATTGTCATACCGTAACTTAAAAGATTGGCTTGGATGATGGTCCTTGTTTAGTACATGAGCCTCTTTTTGTTTTCAGGACCTTATTTACTGAATTAATACTCACTGTTTTTTATGTTGTCATCATCAACTCATTGTTATCCTGTTTTCAGGAAAAATGATCCTCCTGGAACTGCCTTGGAGCAGAAATCTGATATCGATGATCTGTTCTCACAGATGATGCTTTAACTGCATGATATCTATGATCCAAACAAGGTTATTTGTTTGAAATTAACTGTGCATGTGCTCCTCCTTGTTAACTTATATTTTCAACTTAGACCACATTATGTTCTACTTTTGCAGATCAACATTAAGGTTAAGGTTGTTTCTGGATCACCTAGTGGTTCTGTGGTTGCTGAATCTAAAATAGCTCAAGCTAGCTGGGTAGTATTGGACAAGTATGTTTTCGGTATCTTATTATTTGTATAATTTCTGGTCTAAAGAATTCAAGTCATCCAGTTGGAGCATAGTCCACACATATGTATATTGGTTACCTAACTTTTCTCCTACCGACAAATTCTACTCACAGGCAGCCAAAAAATGAGGAGAAGCGTTGCATGTAAGATCTACAATGTAATATCGTAGTTATGAAGCATTCACAAGCCAATGTTTTGGGATTGAATCTGGTAAGATCACCTGAGGTACAGGCCCAACTGCCTCCTGAGATGGACAAATCATCTAGTAGAGATGCCTACATAGCTAATAAAGACTTTATCTTTTGAAGAATTTTGAAGAATCAAGGACTATTCTATTATAGTTTTTTCTTGTTTGTACATAGGGACATGATCCGTCTACCTATCTAATAAAGAATTGTCTTTTGAAGAATTTTAGAAAGAAAGTCGTTTATATTGGACGTGTAAGCTAGCAATAACATTATCTTTTTGTTCATCATGAGAATAAAACTGTTGTGAGCTAGAAACATTGGAGTTACTTTTTGTTTTTTGATGTAATATTGTTATGTAAACTCGATACAGTTAATGCAATTTTGATTGAGTTTTTCCATTGTTGATGGTTATATGAAATTTTATTCAGATGTATTTCAGTTTTATATAGAGGATAAATATGTTTAAATAGATTTAATATTGATGCATTGAGTTTTTTTTTAAATTTTGTTTCTAAAAAATGACAGACCTTACCTGTTAAAAAAGTAAAAAATAGTGGCAGGCCAATTTACAGGTTATTTGACTGTTTTAGTACGTCGTTTTTATTTGACAGATAATAACTGTCGTTTTATTCAGCTATAAAACGACGGTCCAAAACTGTCGTTTAAATTTTGGGACGCGCTATTAACGACGGATGTTCTGACAGGTCAAAACTGTCGTTTAATGTGATTTACGACGGTTTTGGTCTGTCGAAAAATGCATGTTTTGGCGTAGTGAAAACTAGGCTACATTAGCATCATTAGTCAAAAACGGTAAATACATAGGTACGAGAGATTAAGAATTAAAGAAGGTAGAATAATTCTAGGGCATACAGTCGTCCTATAGTCTTCTTGTCCAAGTCCTTGGTTGGCTAGACGGTTTAGGTCCTCTAGATTTTAGGATCTAAATAAGCTTGCTACTATAGGTCACTAGGTCAAAGGGGTTGCTAGTTCATAAGGTATTCTACCCAACTTAATTTAAACTAATGGTGTTTGGGACAGCTAACTAATAGGGTCAACCTCTAGTAAGCACGAAGGAAGGATAATGATAGAAGGAATCAAGCAAGATGCAATCGATGAGTCAAACGGTAGATTGAAGAAAGTGGTCAAGATGTGGATGAGATCCTAGACTTCTAATCCTATACGCAGGCTTGCTTGGTACGGTAAAGTAACCAAACAATTTATCTTGATCTGCATGGGCCACCACAAAAACATGTAACGCCCCAGTCCCAAAATACGTAGGACTAGGAACGTAGACATGCCAGCTGTATTCATACGAAGTATACTCCAATATATGGAAGTCTCGTATAAATACATAAGCTGTAAAATGCAGTAAAACCATAACTAATCTCATTCACACAGAATAAATGAATAAAAGATCATATAATGAGAATAAATTTGTCTTGATACAATATGTTGGGCGGAGATAAATCCACTACCAACAAGTAAAGGAAAAATACATAAGAAAAGATAATAAATTTTGGCGAGCGAAGCGAAGACGATCCAAATGCAATCATCCTCGAAGAAATAGCGAAGATCACGGCTAGAGCTAGAACACCTGCGAAAGACAATAGCACACACCTGGCAAGACAACCAGGTCATCAGAGGGACGTAACAAGACACATAATAGCATGCCATATAAACTGAATAAATATTGCTCAATAAATAAGTAAATCAAATTATAACATGTTCCAATACGCAACTACTGAACGAGCGTACCATCCCCCCAACCAAACAAGGACAGGAGAGGTAAACTAATTCACGGCGACGTATCTTTCCATGCTAAGAATCCGATATGGTATCCGGACCCCAACAAGGTTCAATACCTTTTCATCGAAGTAGTAAGTCACACCTACAACCAAACAAGGACAAGATGTGACGAACTAATCCGCGACAAGTTATTGTTCCAAGCCACGATCAGCTACAAGTACCCAAATCAAAAGTACTCGTACCTAACGGATAGGGTAGCCTACCGTTCTAAGTGAAATATTGTTAAGAACAATCCTTCCTACGCATGGGCCCTGGCTAAATAGGATCGGCATAGTCCCCTCTTGGGCACCAGAGGCCCCAGCAGGAAGAGCATGTATCATCAACCCCGTATCTCCAGCGGAGAGTCCGGGTCACAAGGAAAAGTGCATCGAAGCCCATACGCTAAGGAATTGTCCTCCCCGCCCAATGCCTACTGTGTTGTATCCACAACACAAATCACTATAACCGCTAAGTCAAACTAGCATGCAACCTCTATTAGCGGTTATTCCTATCGCACGGCTTGTACGTACTGGTGGCCAGCCAATCACGCACTTCCGTGTTCTACATGCGACACACAACTTCGTGTTTACAACGTGTCAAGGCCAATGAATGCAACACACAAGGTGGTCTCTTAAATCTAGGTTTAATGTGAGAAAAATAATACACAACAAGAAATATAAATGAACAGTTATGCCATGTATCACAGTTTATTTTGCATAAAAAAAATAAGTAATGCATGAAAATATGAGCTAAAATAATTAAACAACTAATGGCAAGGTGTCTTGCCTGGTAGTACTCCTGGTGTGCTGCGATGATCAAGGTGGCACGATCTGCAACTTTGGTGCAACAACTGTACAAGAAGACCTCGGGTAGTGCCACGGACAGTTCCATCGGGTCCAGGACGGTCAAATTGGTTAGGGTGGACATAAAGTAGTCTCGAAATTGGCGAAGGAATAGGAGGATTGGGATTGGTCAAGGACATGAGGAAATTCAGAAGAAAAATGATAATAATATATATTCTAAGAGAAACAAATTAATTACAAAAAATTATTTAAATGCTAAAATCCGTATTTGTAAAACTATAATTTTGTCAAATAATTTAATTTAAATAAATAGAACATTTACAATAATACTTTAGTCTATAATATTGTTGTTACCAATAAAATATAGTTTTTATGAATTTATCTATTTTGGCTAGAAGAATAATTAAAATAATAATTGGGGCTAATAGCACAATAACAAAGATATGGTAATAATATTTTAAATTATTTATCAAATATGACATACTGTATAACAAGGATCTTGGTAGAGAAATACCCCAGTTAGGAAAACAACAACAATATTAATAATAATAATAATGACAATAATTTTGATAATAATAATAGACACTAACAATAATAATAATCTTAATAATAACACTAATAACAATAATAAAAATAATAATAATAATGATAATGATAGTAATAATAATAATAATAATAATAATAATAATAATATACAATAATAAACCATGGTAGTATGTACAAAAAGAAGAAGAGAAAGAAAAAGAAAAGAAAATAATTAATACAAAACACAAAAAAAATAATCAAAAACCAAACCCAAAAAAACACCTGCTGTTCTCATCCTTTCCGAGAACCACACGAGAATGTAAAAAAATACACATAGAAAGAGAGGGAGGAAGAAGAGCTGGGAAGGAAAGGAGAGTGAGGAGACGGCGGGGAGCGTCGGGGCTGCGCCGTGGCGCGCTAGCGGCGGCGGAGGCTCCTCGCGGAGACGTCGGTCGGGACCACGGCGGGGAGATCGAAGAAGAGGGGAGAAGAGCGGGAGGTGGATTCACGGAGGGGTGCGACGGAGCAAGCCGGAGACGAAGGGGTGTAAGGCTACAGACGGCGAGGGTTTGGGGTTTCTGGCCGGACGCGGTGAGGGGAAAGGGGAGGCGGCGCAGCCGATGGGTCTGGGCGGACGTCGGTGGTGCCATGGGAAAATTCCGGCGGAGAGGGTTTGCTTGGTCGGAAGAGGGTTTCGCGCGCGGGGGCTGTTCGAGCGGGCGGCGGCGAGGCTACGGGCGGCGGCCGGCGGTCAGGTACGGGTTCTCTGTCTTCTCTTCCTTTGCGTGTGGTGGTGGTGATGGGAGTTCGGTGAGGAGGAGTTGGTGGAAGTGCGGGCGGTGGTCTGGGTCGATGGGTATGGTCGGACAGGTGATGGCGGAGATGGGGGTTGAAAGTGGCGGTGGTTGGAGGCGGTGTCCTGTTGATCGGGCGTGGAGTTTCTGTTGTGGTTTTGGTCGGACCATGACCGCGTGGTGGTCGGTTTGGGAGCCACGGGGCTGTGTTGATAGACGGAGACGATTGGTGGCGGTATGCGGCTGTGATGGCAGGGAGTGGTGGTGATGGTGCCTTCGGCTGATGGTGGTGGTACTGTCGGGAAATTTGGACAGGAAGAAAGGTTGGCCACGGTGGTGAAGGGTGGTGGTCTGTGGTGTTGGCTAAGGCTGGACACGGCGTGGGTGATTGCCGTATCGATGGGAATGGTGGAGGTCGTGGGTCGGCCGGGGATTTGTGGTAAGGTGGTGGACGGGTTAGAGGGATAGAAATAGGATTAGAATTTATTGATGTCGGGGTGTGTCCGACACGGGGAAGAAATAAATAATGTATATGTAATGGATGGAATAAGAAATTGGGACGTGGAACACGGACACGGACACGAGGCACTGCACTTGTGGATGGTGGAAATTTTGTGGAAGAATAATGAATAAGTTGGAGGAGTACCTGCCTATATTTATCGGATGTGGGAATTCCCACTTTGGATAGGATTAGGAATAGATTTAAAACCCAAATTTAGATAGCTTACAATTTAATCTAAAATCAATCAAATCAAATCGAAATTCAAATCCAATCTAATTAAAATCAAATTAAATACTTTTAGTTTAAAATCAAATCAATTTAAAATATAGATAGTTTACAATTTAAATGTATCCATGTAATCAAATCAAAATTTAAATTGTAACAAATATTTCAAAAATATGTTTTCCAAAATACTAATATAATTAATTTCGAAAATAATAATCTTTTTGAATAATAAATCTTTTTTTGAACAATAAAACATTAATATTAAATAATTTTGAAAATACATTATTATTTAAAATAAATAAATATTTATGAAATAAATATTTTTGCACAAAGAATTTTATTATTAATAACTGCTAAGAACAATAGACTTTTTATGGCAAGAATAATATTTTGAAAGTGTAAGAAAATAAAAAAATAATTATTTTTCTAAAATATGTACGCTCGCACATATTCGTACTCGTCGAGCAAACGAAAAAAATTTCGCATACGACGTACAATACGACTACGTGACATACAGTACAATTTTTTTTAAATCGGTATCAAATTTAATATATAAAAATAGTAGAAAATTTAGGGGTTTTACAAATTTAAATACAGGATACTATATGATAAATACATTCAAGCAATATACGTATTAAAATACGCATTCTGGGAACGGGGAGTGACATCTCTACCCACCTTACAAAAATTCCGTCCTCGGAATTTCAAATCCAAGCAGGTAGAAATATCGGAGCTAAACTAATACAAGCAATTCTAGTGAGCAAGCAATCATGATTATCATATCAAAAGCAAGTACTATATATATAAATCTATCAATCTACGATATTAAGTAATCCTATCCATAGGGTGATAAGCATGAAGAATCAGGACAATCAAGGTATACAGAAAGAGATATACCTTGTGAGTCAAACAGGTGTGGATACCGTAATCGAATATCATCCTCACGTTCCCACGTTGACTCTCCCAAGGAGTGATGACCCCAAGCAACACAGACAAGACTAATTGTTCGGTTCTTGAGTATCTTCTCTCTTCGGTCCAAAATGGATATAGGCTGTTCCTCGTAAGACAGGTTGGTACCAACAACCAGCTCAGAGTGATCGAGGACATGGCTTGGGTCCGATACATACCTACGTAATTGAGACACATGAAACACGTCATGAACCTCTCGTAACGAAGGTGGAAGGGATAAACGATAAGCAACATCGCCTATCCGATCAAGGATAACAAATGGGCCCACGTACCGCGGACTCAATTTCCCGCAAACGCCAAATCTAATGACCCCACGAGTAGGTGAGATCCGCAAGAATACGTGGTCCCCAACAGAGAACTCTAACGGCCTACGATGCTGGTCCGCCCAATGACGATGCCAGTCCTGCGCAACTCGAAGTCGTTCTCTAATTCCCTTAACCACTTCAACCGTCTGAACAATCATTTCTGGGCCTAACATCTTCCTCTCTTCGATATCATCCCATGCAAGCGGTGACCTGCACCTCTTACCATATAGTGCTTCGAATGGCGCCATCTGGATACTGGCTTGATAACTGTTGTTGTATGAGAACTCGACCAAGTGCAAGTGACTTTCCCAAGACCCTCCAAAATCTAGAGTGCAAGCTCGCAATATGTCTTCTAAGGTCTGAATCGTTCTTTCTGATTGTCTATCATTCTGTGGATGGTAAGTTGTGCTAAATCTTAACTTGGTACCCAGACTGTGATGCAAGCTCTTCCAGAAATGTGATGTAAAGCGGGTATCTTGATCCGACACAATACTGACAGGGACTCCATGCTGCCTGACTATCTGTTGCATATACAACTCTGTCAACTTTTCTGTAGATTTCCCTACTCTGAAAGAAAGAAAGTGTGCCACCTTCGTAAGTCGGTCCACTATCACCCAAATAGCGTCCTTACCACTTGGTGATCTCGGTAAACCGGTCACAAAGTCCATTGTAATATGCTCCTATTTCCACTCCGGGATAGGAAGCGGTTGCAATAATCCAGCTGGCCTCTGCTGTTCTACCTTCACTTGCTGACATACCAAGCAACGGGAAACAAATCTAGCTATCTCTCTCTTCATCCCGTTCCACCAGAAATGCTGCTTGATATCTTGGTATATCTTGGTCCCTCCAGGGTGAATAGAATACTGAGAACTGTGAGCTTCTGCCATAACCTCCTGTCTGATATCTCCACTAGGTACACATAGACGTGATCCAAACCTAAGTGTACCATCTCCATGAATTCTCATCTCCTTCCTGAGTCCTAACTCACATTCTGCCCTAAGCTTCTGAATCCTTGGGTCTTGTGCCTGAGCTGCCTTGATCCTGTCTACCAAGTCAGATTGAACTTGCAGACTTGTTAGAACTCCTACATCACCAGGAAGTATAACTTTGATGCCCATCTCCTGAAGGTCTTCTAAGATATGCCTCTGTGTTGTCAACATAAATGCGCCGCCTCTCCGGCTGAGAGTGTCTGCTACTACATTGGCCTTGCCTGGATGATACTGAAGCTCCACATCATAATCCTTGATCAACTCCAGCCATCTCCTCTGCCTCATGTTCAGTTCCTTCTGAGTAAAGATGTACTTCAGACTTTTATGATCTGTGTACATCTCTACTCGGTCACCATATAAGTAATGCCTCCATAGCTTCAGAGCAAACACTACTGCTACTAACTCCAAATCATGAGTTGGGTAATTCTTCTCGTGGTCCCGAAGCTGCCTGGATGCATACGCTATCACCTTTCCATGCTGCATAAGGACGCATCCAAGTCCTTTACCTGACGCATCACAATATACTGTAAAACCTCCGGGTCCAACTGGCAGTGTAAGAATAGGCGCTGATATCAACTTCTGCTTCAACGTCTCAAATGATGTCTGACATTCTGCCGACCAAACAAATGGCACATCCTTCCGGGTCAAGCGGGTCATGGGTGCTGAAAGCCTTGTAAAGTCTAACACAAACCTCCTGTAATATTCTGCCAATCCCAAGAAACTCTGCACATCTGCTACGGTCTTGGGTAATGGCCAACTCTCTACTGCTTCCACCTTCTTGGGATCTACTGCTACTCCAGCTCCTGATATGATATGACCCAAAAAGGAAATGTGATCCGACCAAAACTCACACTTGCTGAGCTTGGCATACAACTGGTTCTCTCTCAGAACCTGCAACACATTCCTGAGGTGGTCTTCATGCTCCTCTTCACTGACAGAATATATGAGAATGTCGTCAAGAAACACAACGACAAACTGATCTAAGTATGGCATAAAGATGCGATTCATCAAATCCATGAATATCGCTGGAGCATTGGTCAAACCAAACGGCATTACTAAGAATTCATAATGCCCATACTTCAACCTGAATGCTGTCTTGGGAATATCTTCCTTCCGAACTCTCACTTGGTGATACCCTGAACGAAGATCTATCTTGAAGAAAACTCTAGCTTTGCTCAACTGATCAAATAAGTCGTCGATCCTGGGTAATGGGTACTTGTTCTTCATTGTTGCCGCGTTAAGCTTCCTGTAGTCAATGCATAATCTGGATGACCCATCCTTCTTCCCCACAAGTACCACTGGTGCTGCCCATGGTGACACGCTAGCTTGGATGAACTTCTTCTCCTTCAGTTCCTCTATATGCTGATATACCTTGGCCTGCTCTGAATCCGCCATTCTGTAAACTCGATCTGATATCGGTTTAGTTTCTGGTGCCAATTCTATACTGAACTCAATATCTCTAATTGGTGGTAGACCTGGAAGTTCTTCGAGAAATACGTCTAGGAATTCTTCAACTACCTTCAGAATCTGAACTTCTTCCATTGCCGTCACTACTCCCTTCTCTTGCTGAGTTACCTCTGATCTGACTAAGGTGAACCTCTTCATGTATGGAATATCAAAAGATACACTCTCTCTACGATAATCGATTGTCGCATGACTGTCTTTCAGCCAGTCCATGCCTAAGATAACGTCGAAATTTCCAACAGAAAATTCTATCAACCGGGCGGGTAAGGAATACCCGCAAACTACAATACTACACGCTAGAATAACTCTACTAACCCCTACGAGCCCATTACCAGTGAGTATATTCAACCTCCCTGGCAATGCCTCGAACTCCATTCCTAGTCGTGTCGCAAATCGTGCAGATATAAATGAATGGGATGCTCCCGAATCAAACAATTCTACTGCGGGATATGAGGCGACGAGAATGTTACCTGCCACAACATCTCCCGATGCCAATGCCTCCTCCAAGGACAAAGTGAATGCCTGCCCTCGACCTCCTTGCTGGTTTCCATGCTGCGGCCTAGCCTGGTGCTGCTGCTGGCCTCTTCCTTGATGATGCTGGGGTGGTCTATGCTGGTGTTGCTGCATCGGCGGTCCCTGCTGCCGAAACATCTGAGCCTGCTGCACTAACGGTCGCTGCGCCAACGGCCTTACTGCCACTGCTGGTTCTCGATACTGGCCTGCCCCTGGGGCTGGCAGAGCAGGAAACTGCTGCCCTGGTCCTCCTGACCTCGAATTCATGGGACATGTAGTAACCCGATGATCTGGATTTCCACATATCAGACATAGCCCATTTAATGTCCGACACACATCTCTAGTGTGCCCCATCTTCCCATAATAAGTGCAGCCCGTCGGGGGTTGCTGGTTCTTCCTCTGTTGCTGTTGCTGCTGCCTGGATGGTGGTGTCGGTCCTCGTATCGCCACATCGTAGATACGAATGCCAGTGGATGGTACTGTTGTTCGGGGTGCTGCTCTCCCTCCTCCTTCAATCTGACTGTGGGATCTCTTCTGACCCCCAGTCCTTGCTGCAAGCCTCTGAATGGTGATCTCATGCCTTCGATTCGCCGTCAATATCTCATCAAAAGTCTGGTAATTGTGCCCCTCGATCAATTGCAAGAGTTCAAGATGAAATCCTTGCTGAAACCTCATGGCCCTCTGGCTCTCTGTTGCTACCATCTCTGGGGCGAATCTACTCAATCTGCAGAACTCCGCTGCATAAGCATCTACAGTCTTGCCAGCCTGTCTGAGGCTGATAAACTTCTGTTGTAGCTCAAACTGCGCCACAACTCCATAGTACTTGGTCTTGAATCTTGCTGTGAAATCGTTCCAAGCCACAGGACGTCTGATGCCCACTTCCTCTGATTCCCACCAATCACGTGCGAGATCCTGAAGTAACAACTTCACTAGATCCACACGTTCTTCTGCCGGTACCTTAGCTGCTGTCAGAATAGCCTCCATGTCTTTAAGCCATGCATCTGCTGATAAGGCATCCTTCGTGCCCTCGAAACGGCGGGGGTTGTACTTGCAAAACCTAGCTGATGCTCCTGAATCTGGCCTCGCTCCTCTTTCCAAAGCCGTCTGCAATCCTTGGTTGAGCAACACATTCTGCTCTTGTAGCTGAGTGTGCATGTGCTGTTGGGCCAACATCTGATGTTGCCGAGTAGCCATCATTCCTCTCATGATCTCCAGAAGGGCTTGTGTGTCCACTTGGGTAGGTGGAACTGTCGGTGGTGGTGGAATATCCGGATACTGCGATCCAGCTGCTGGTTCTACTATCACTTCTTCCTGGGTAGCCTCCTGAGGTGGGACTGGCCCTTGTTGCTGACCAACCGGGTCAAGTTGTCCACGTTGCTCTTGCTGTTGTTGTTGTTGTTGTCCAGCTCTGACCGATGCGGACAAAGTGCCCCTAAAAAAAGGGACAAAAGAACAATCAAACGATCGGACAGAAGAGATCAATGAAGTCAAAGGATATCGGAATGTCAAGTTGGAGTCGAGAGTAACGAATTATGAGATCAAGGGGAAACATGTGTGATTGAGACATCCTATAAATTAAAACACCCCACAAGTCTGAAATCAGACCTGCATGGGCCACCACTAAAACCTTGTCACGCCCCAGAATCAGAATACTAGAGAGCGGAGGAATGACTCAGCCAGCTACGTATTACGGGTAGATGAATACCGTATAATACGATCAATGCTGTCTAACCAGACGAGGGGGTGCATACTACATGAAAGTCTTACTATGGTCATTTCACATTTATTGTCTCAATCATTCAAACAATAAATAGGAAATAGAGAACATGTAAGAATAAGCAGTAAGGCGTCCCAAGCCAGAAAATGAGGTTCCCAGCCAGAAAACACGCTAAGTTGGGAGGTCAAAACCCATGAATAAACGAAAATATAGCAACTTAGATCTAGGAAAAACCAGCCATAGAAATCGAAAATACCAAGTAGTAAACTCTCTCAGAATCTTGAGAGGAAGAGTAATAATCCATAAAAATGGATGAAGGAGAAGCAAGATTGCACTTGCCTTCTCCTGCTGCTGGTAGGTGGTGGAGAGTAATGGGAGGAAGAAAAAGGATTAATGGTGAGAATGAAGTTATGAGGAGAGAGAATGGAGAGGGGAGCTTTAAATAGCAAAGGGGTGGTAGGTGGGAGTTAATGGGCCGGGTCTGTGGGGGTTCGGCCAAGGCCAACCCGAAGGTAAACAGAAAATTAAAAGCAGGAAATAAAATATAGGTAATAAAATTGCAGGAAATAAAATTGCAGGAAATTAATTAACATGAAAATTAAAGAGCAGATAATTAATTAGCATAAAACTAGAGGAATTTAAATACAGGATACTACATGATAAATACATTCAAGCAATATACGTATTAAAATACGCATTCTGGGAACGGGGAGTGACAATTGTAAAACATGGTTGGCCGACCCCTGTTATAGGGATAGACTTGTGTTCAAGTTCAAAACTATAACTAAAGGATTTTCCCTCCTACTTGATCAGAAGGATTAAACCAAATCGGTTTAAACCAATCCTTTCCCTTATCACCTTAAGCCTCGATCGTTTGTATATATACGCAGGAGAGGCTCGACCTATTCCCCAAAAACCCTAGCAACCTATCTCTCCCCAACTCGAGAAACCTAGGAGAAGAAGTTCCAGTTGGATCGAAGGATAGTCAAAACCTGCTATCGACACCAAGAGGTAAACCATTTCTTCTTAAGCACTTTATGATTCCTGTCGATTAACAGAACAGTAGATGACGATTGTTAGGTATTTGATAAAATTCCTGGGTAAAAAGATTGGGAGAACTGCTTGTTCCTGTGTCCTACTTCGGGCTTGCAAGAAGTTCAGCATCATGCTGAGACCTATTTTTGCCTATAGCAAAAATCTGTCCTGCATTTCAAACTCTATTTTTGTGATCCTCTTGGTTCCCTTCAATTTTTTGCATCCATTAATTAGTACTGATATTTTCTTGTCCATTGCAACGGATACAAGGCCATTGTTTTGACAGTAGATACCCCTAGGCTAGGTAAAAGGGTAAAGGATTGTTCATGTAGGAACCAAGGGGTAGGTCTGTATCAGACCTGCGTATGAAAACCTTTCCTGTGGGCACAAAGGAGTCCCAAGCTGTGTGTACAGAGTACACACTTGCCAGGGGCTTAACTCCATGTGTTTGCGCTGCTAACCATAGCAGCAGTAGTAATATCCAGACGCTGTGGATATCAGTGTGTGCCTATGCAAGATTAGTTCAAATTAATTTAGAAGTGTTGAAGTTTCATACATGGGTGTTTGCAAATAGGGAGTAGGGAGTAGGGTGCGTGTGTCTAGATATTAGTTCAGTCGAGTAACATATTGGTTGTCTTGGAAAGGTATGCAGAGAGGATGTGGTTAGGACCCTGTTCCTGTGCAGGTCAGATTACGGAGTACAGCACTATGCTGTGAAGGCTCTCTTAAAGATGGCCTTAAACTGTTGTCAGAAAATAACATGAAGAAGATCATGTCTTATTTGTAGGTTGTATTCCATTATTTCAATCATCAATTTGATACTCCATGCATGATTTACTGGACATAATACAGCTCAGCCTTTGTGTTGTAAATGACTCCTTTTCTTATTTAGCTGTGTAGTCGTATTAATAAACTTGCTTTCTACCCAGGAAAAAATAGATAATTTTGTTACAGTATCTAACCCATTAAATTGTACTAAGAGAATGGCTGCCTTGGCTGAAGTTTCATTCATGTGTCATCAGACTCAATCTTAAATGTAAGACCAACTTGTTGCACCGATTTAATGTCCTTAGCAGAAATGTGATGGACTCCTTTTCACATAAAATTGTCTTGCAAGGTGTTAAGGTTCAGTGTGGTTGGTTGTTGCAGGATGAAGTTTTCTAACTCTATACATGCTTCTTTTGTGAGTTCTATAGCAAAGTAGTTTGTGCATTGTTGAGAGCTAAGTTAGCTGTACAAGAACCAGGCTTTGGCTATTTATACGTAATTGAAAACATTGGCACTCAAGGCAAAAGTTATGAAACACTAATCATAGTCAGAGTCTCAGAAATTGGAGGAGCATATGTAAAGATTGAATGTTGACCTTACAGTATTAGATATATTAGTTCATATTTTCAGTTACCATATCGAAATATTACAACATAAAGATACAAGAGTCTAGTGGAAATGTACTAGATATGGTATACTTTGAGACCAAATGCCAACCCCTTGTTTGACATGCCTGCGTTAAGATGTTGATCAGTCCCTATTAACTTGTTGCATTAGTTCATTCATATAATAGTTCAGTCCATATTTGTATGTTCAGTCCCACTTAGGTATCATATGGGTAGCAGTCAAGAGTGGGAAGGGGGAGCTTCTTCCTAGCTTAGTCCTTGAATTTAGATTCAGTCCATCATTGCTTCATATGACTGTCCCAATATACAATGCATATGTAGTCCATATATCACTGTACATTATAGATGTTAGCCACCCTCATAAGAGCTAAGCACTATTTTTTGAACACCATTAAGCTGTGAACAGGGTACACGTGTTATCATAGAACAGTTGACACGTGGGGTATCAACCCAATGTGTGTCATAGGCAAGGAGACCAGGTCAGCAAGTAGGAAAAGCTTGTATAGACTAGTCCTATACCCAGGTAATGTCTGGAGTGACAAATAGCAGGGAACCAGCAAAATAAAACCACCCATATGTCTGACAGACCCAAGTAGGTACCTATAGAGTTATATGAGAGTAGTGGAGGCTAGGAAGTGTCAATAAGAAGTAGAGAGGTGTGAGCTGTGTCATGGAGTACATAAACAGATTCAAGAATACTAGTATCTAGTGATAACAGGCACTTTTAGAGGATATTGGTAAATTGATACTAGTAATCCAGATACCCTATATGTATAGGTAATCAATGTGGGTATACCAGTAAGGAGAAAGAACTTACAAGATCTCATAGCTTCAAACTCCATAGGAATCAGCCTAGAAACGTAATAAATAAATAGTTAAGCTTACTATTACTTTTAGATCATATTTTGACACAGTAAATTTATAAACAGGTTCATTGGACTTTTGACTCGACATTTGGCCGTGCCAACAGCTCAGTACCACAGGCAAGTATACCTTGCCTTTCTACACAGCTTTATTTTCATGCACTGTCTATTATTTTATCCAGTTTTCTCATATGGTTGCCATGTATCTTTTCTATCAAGCTGGTATATTTTTATCATTGCTTTAGACAGTGTTCACAGTTAGCCTTGTGTCTTATTGGTCGTGCCTTGATTGAGTCGTACCTCCGTGTCTTGAACCTTGAAGCTAACCTGCGAGTCCACGATAGGGACGAGGGTTAGTTGTTATTGGTCCACACCTGCGAGTCCACGATAGGGACGAGGGTTAGTAGTAGATGCTAGCCTGCGAGTCCACGATAGGGACGAGGGTTAGTAGTAGATGCTAGCCTGCGAGTCCACACTAGGGACGAGGGTGATGCTAGCCTGTGAGTCCACACTAGGGACGAGGGTTAGTAGTAGAGGCTAGCCTGCGAGTCCACACTAGGGACGAGGGTTAGTAGTTCAAACCTACGAGTCCACACTAGGGACGAGGGTTTGAGTATTCGATTCGATTATCCGTTGACATCTTGACATGCGTTCTCTAGTCCTTGTTCAGCAGTTCATCTATGCGTAGACAGTGTATAGTTTCGTGCTTTATTCAGTGCTCAGTTTTACTTGTTTATTCTGTATTTTCTCCATGCATAATAAACTGTTAGAAAAGCTCGTTTTATGTATCTTGCTAGTCCTCTGAGGACCTGATGATCTCTTCAGGTTAGCCGAGTCTGAGTTAGGAGCAAACCAGAGGGTTGAGCCAGCATCAGATCGCATCGCTTGCACTTGAGGTGGTCTAGATTAGCAGTTTTTTTATTCAGTTAGTTACTCCATGTATTCTTTTATTTTCTTCCGTCTATTGGTAGTGGATTTGTGTCCACCGGACGTGACAGTGATTCTTGATATTCAGTTATTCATTATTATTCAGTTCATGTCTTTTCATTGATCTTGACTGTGACATGATTATTTCTGTGGATGAGATATAGTTTTTTCGTGATTCTAGATTGTCGTGACTTGAGTATAGACAGCGTACTACCGCCGACACTGCGGCATAGGCTGGGCTTGGACACGTTTCGTATCCGAAAAGCGGGTGCGGGTCGTGATACTTGGTAACCTGGATGGTCTGCAGGGCTTGTGGCTGTAGAATAATCTCACTGCATCTTGCTAGTAACTAGGCCTATGATAACCCTAACTAGTTAAAGTATCAAGTCATACTTATTGCTTGGCCGTGATTGTTGAATGGAAAATTATCAGTCTAGTCTTGCCTTGATCCTGTATAGATTAATACATGTTCTGATTTTCTTTTATTATCTTGCTGATAAATGGGAGAAACCAAGTTCGATTCAGACGAAGGGTTACAATCTCGGTCCTTGTTTGGTTTAAGGATTGTAACCTGGTTATCTGAATGGTCCCATGATTATCTTACCATATATCCTCGTGATGTTATATTTCTCCAGTTTTACTATATATATTATTACCTTCTGTGCTAATTCCTGGTTTTAGTTCCTAAGTGAAGCTTTCTTTGTGGCACTTGCTCCTTCTGGGATCTGACCCAGCTGGTTTTGTATGGCCAGATTTCGGAGCAGCTCCAGAGGATCTACCGACTTTCCAGCCCGATGGTGGCGACTAGACGTAATCAGGATAACGAGTGGGTTTATTTTTGATCTCCCACTTTATTGTAAAAATATTCTTTTGAGGCGTTTAGCCGACGAGCACCTGTTTAGCTCGATTGCACTTACTTACTGTCTGCCTACGGGCTGTAACATGATTGACAGATCCTAGGGTTGATCATGTATGACTAAACTCTTGGTTGTCCTAACATTTTGTAACGACTAGATTCATGATCAGCTGAATATGTAATATTTGGGATGCCTTATTATTGTATATTTAATGATCATACATCTTGTGACTTTTACCGACTTGTTTGTGATTGAGACACTAGGCTTGTTCTTGACCATAGGTGACTGTTGGCTTGTAGTAAACCCTCATGTATCTAGACAGCCATGATCGTATAGCGAGATAAATTCCATTTTATTTACGTAGCTGGCTATATCTGCCCCCGCTCTCCAGTATTCTGGTTCTGGGGCGTGACATGGTTTAAGTGGCGGACCATGCAGGTCTTGTAAATCAAGATATATGAGGGTTTACCGAATAGATGTCTCAATCAGTATTCGCCTTTGATCTATGCTCATATCTTCTGAATCCCTGGATTCTTGTCCTGATCATATGCTTGTATCGTTGATCTGTCATGGTCCTTCCTTATTGTTCCCCATGTCGTCTTCTTCAGCGGTATCGTTCCTGGACCTGCCGGTCAGCAAGGCGGAGCACTACCCGTAGATCAGCAGCAACCAAGGGATCAAGCCCAGTATTCCGGAGTAGCCTCCAGAGTCGTACCTTCTGGCGGAGAGCCACCAGTCCGACCAGTTCAGCATGCCGAGCCTGATGATGGCACTTTGGTAGGTCTCGTCAGGACCTTGATAGCTTCCCAGGATCGTAGAGGCGACGCCTTGTACCAGGTAGTGGCAGATGCTTTGACCAGAGGCGTTCATCCAGGGAACAGCACGGCCAACAGCTTCAAGCGCTTGAACCCTCCATTCTTCGACGGTAATGAAGATGCTATCGCTACAGATGCTTTGCTTCAGGACACAGAGGTGATTCTAGAAGCAGCTAGGACCCCAGAGAATGAGAAGGTAGCTGTGGTGCGCTTACAGTTATTAGATCTTGCCCGCAGCTGGTGGGCGGCTCAGGCCGTTGGATTAGCAGCACCCATTGCTTGGGCAGTGTTCAGAAAAAGATTCCAGACCAAGTATTTTGATGCTGTAGCTCGGTACGATCTACATGCGAGGTTCACCAATCTGAAGCAGATGGACAGAATGGTCGACGGATATGCGGCCGAGTTTTCGAGGCTCAGTCGGTTTGCTCCCACCTTGGTGGCAACCGAGTATGATAGAGCCCAGCGATTTCAGCAAGGGCTTCATCTGGAGATTTTTTTGGCAGTTAAGCAGTTTAAGCATCAGACTTTTGATGCAGTCTTGAGAGCAGCTAGGAGGCATGAGTATACCTCCCAGAGGATTGTGGATAGGGCCGGAGGTCGGAAGAGATCCCACGGCCAGATGAATCAGTCTTCAGCCCCAGCCTCGGCAGCCAGGGCTTTGACCATTGGAGCTCCGAGGCGGGCGACCTCAGTAACATCGGTTCAGCATTCAACCCCAACGTACCCTCAGCAGCAGAAGCAGTCTTCCGTAGTGGGATATTCTCATTGTGGGAATCCAGGCCATGTAGTGGCAGAGTGTCGCAGGGCAGAGGGATTATGTCTGGCTTGTGGAGCCGCAGACCATAGGATTGGATCCTGCCCGAATAGGGGTGGTTCATCATCGTCCAACCTTTCTAGCTCTTCGGTGAGAGAACCAGCTCCGGTCCAGCAGCAGCAGTATCCATTGTCGCGGCCCTTGCCGCCTCAGTCCCAGGCGTTCCAGCAATAACACCCCCAGCAGCATGCTCAAGCCCAAGTCTTGAGTCAGAATAGGCCGCGAGGATTTCAGCAGAGGGTACCAGCACCCCGAGGGCATGGTCAGGCTATGGTGATGACCACAGAGGAAGGATTGGCACCAGGAGATGTAGTGGCAGGTACTATTCTCGTCAACTCCTTTCCAGTCTCAACTTTATTTGATTCTGGTGCATCGTATTCTTTTATGTCTGTATGATTCGCGACACAGATAGGATTGGAGTCCGAGTCATTATCAGTAAGGCTCAATATACTTACTGGTAATGGACTTGTGGGAGTCGATAGGGTGTTTTCCTCGTGTCGGATCGTAGTTAGTGGTAAGGAATTTTTCGCTAGATTGATAGAATTTCCGATGGCCGATTATGATGTGGTCCTAGGGATGGATTGGTTGAGGAACCAGTATGCTAGGATAGACTGCCATGTTGGCAGGGTTGTCTTTAGTATTCCCGACGAGCCAGAGTTTTCATTTTCCAGAGGCGAAGTTGAGCCTTCTCCTCCAGTATTGCGGATGGCAGTAGCAGCAGTGCAGTTGCCTCGGATAGTCGAAGAGTTTCCACATGTTTTCTCAGAAGAGCTTCTAGGTATGCCGCCAGAACGGAAGATCGATTTCACCATAGACTTGATTCCCGGGACAGCCCCAGTGTCCGAGAGAGTCTACAGGATGGCGCTGTCAGAATTGGAGATCTTGTACAAGATGATTGAAGAACTTCGAACCAAGGGATTCATTCGTGCTAGTGGATCGCCTTGGGGAGCCCCGATGCCTCTTATGAAAAAGAAGGATGGTACGTCCAGGTTATGTGTTGATTATCGTACCTTGAACTCAGTGACAATCAAGAACAGATACCCTCTTCCGAGGATAGATGACTTGTTTGATCAGCTCAAAGGGGCAGCAATATTCTCGAAGATCGACTTGCGCTCAGGATATCATCAGATCAGAGTCAGAGAGCAGGACATCCCGAAGACAGCTTTCAGGTCTAAGTATGGGCATTGGAAGTTCCTAGTGATGGCATTTGGAGCGACCAATGCGTCGGCTGTATTCATGGATCTCATGAATCGTATTTTTATGCCTTATTTGGATCAGTTAGTGATCGTGTTTCTGGATGACATCCTGGTCTATAGTCGGAGTGAAGCGGAGCAGCATCTCCGTGTGGTTCTTCAGATTCTCAGGGAGCACCATTTGTATGCCAAGTTCAGTAAATGCGAGTTCTTGTTCGATCGTATTTCGTACTTGGGTCATATCATCACCAGAGAAGGAGTAGAAGTGGATCCCCAGAAGATTGTGGCTATTAAGTCATGGCCGGTGCCCAGCAAAGTTGCAGAGGTTCGCAGTTTTCTCGAATTGGCCGGCTACTACCGACGATTTATTTCAGACTTTACCCAGATCTCAGCGCCATTGACCCAGTTGACCCGCAAGGAGGTGCAGTTTGCTTGGACAACAGAGTGCCAGGATTCATTAAGAAGTTGAAGCGAGACTTGATGACGGCTCCCATTCTTACGCTTCCAGATGGAACCGGGGGATTCTCAGTATATTATGATGCTTCAGGCAGAGGCTTAGGATGTGTTCTGATGCAGCATGGGAAGGTAATAGCTTATGCGTCACGGCAACTTCGTGATCATGAGAGGAATTACCCAACCCATGACTTGGAGCTGGCAGCAGTAGTGTTTGCACTTAAGTTGTGGAGGCACTACTTGTATGGAGATAGGGTGGAGATTTTCACCGATCACAAGAGCCTGAAGTATGTTTTCACCCAGAAGGATCTTAACATGCGTCAGAGGAGGTGGATGGAGCTTCTTGTGGATTATGATGTCAACTTACAGTATCATCCCGGGAAGGCCAACGTCGTTGCAGATGCATTGAACAGGAGAGCCAGAGTTTATTTCCTAACAGCACAACCAGAGCTGTTAGCAGATCTTCAGAAGATGGATATGGAAGTTGTTCTCCCTTCCAGTGTGGCATTGATGGCCAGTATGCAAGTTCAGTCCACCATAGTCGAGAGGATCCGGATGGTGCAATCAGCAGATTCCAAGCTTCAGCGACTCAGGACAGAGTGTGAGGCAGGACGAAGACCAGAGTTGTGTATTCATGAAGACTGTACACTTAGGCATGGTAAGCATCTTTGTGTACCCAGTGATGATATCAGATAGAAAATCATGGCGGAGGCTCACAGTTCACAGTATTCCATTCATCCTGGTGGTACGAAGATGTACCGTGATATCCGTCAGCACTTCTGGTGGAATGGCATGAAGAGGGAGATAGCCCGGTTTGTCTCTCGTTGTTTAGTCTTCCAACAAGTTAAGGCTGAACATCAGAGGCCCGCTGGACTTCTTCAACCCTTGTCGATTCCAGAATAGAAGTGGGAACATGTGACCATGGATTTTGTGACTGGATTACCTAGGTCCCCCGCTGGTCGAGATGCTATTTGGGTTATAGTTGACAGGCTCACGAAGGTAGCTCACTTTGTCCCATTTAGAGTTGGGCAGTCGACAGCTCAGTTAGCAGAGATGTACCTCAGGCAGATTGTCAGGTTGCACGGAGTGCCAGTCAGTATCACCTCGGACCGAGATTCGAGATTCACGTCGCACTTTTGGCGTAGCCTGCAGAAGAGTTTGGAACTCACCTCCAATTCAGTTTAGCATATCATCCGCAGAAAGATGGTCAGTCGGAGCGTACAATCCAGACTCTTGAAGATATGTTACGGTCCTGTAAACTTGACTTCGGTGGTTCGTAGGAAGATCACCTGTACCTGGTGGAGTTTTCGTACAACAACAGCTTCCAAGCTATTATCCAGATGGCACCGTTCGAGGCACTATATGGCAGGAAATGCAGATACCCGTTAGCCTAGGATGATGTGGGAGAGAGACAGATGCTCGATCCAGAAATGATTGCCCAGACAGTTGAAGTGGTCAGAAGAGTTCGGGATCATCTTCGGGTTGTCCAAGATCGCCAGCGCCATTGGGCCGATTCTCATCGGCGCCCTCTCGAGTTTTCTGTCGGCGACCATGTATTCCTGAGGATTTCGCCTAACCGTGACGTCATTCGTTTTGACGCACGAAAAAAGCTTAGTCCTAGGTATATAGGGACGTTCGATATTCTAGAGCGAGTAGGAGATGTGTCCTATCGTCTCGCTCTTCCGTCGTCGCTATGCGAGGTGCATGACGTGTTTCATATTTCCCAATTACGATGGTATATCCCGGATCTGAGCCACATCCTGGATCATTTGGAATTGGTTGTTGGTACCAACCTTTCGTATGAGGAGAGGCCCGTGTCTATATTGGACCAGAGATAGAAGATACTCAAGAACAAGACTATCAAGTTAGTCCGAGTTACTTGGGGTCATCACTCTTTGGGTGAGTCAAAGTGGGAGCGTGAGGATGAAACCCGATCGCGATATCCCGACTTGTTTGACTCGTGAGGTATAATGTCTTTCTTATGTCTCATGACTTCGATTCCTTGCTTGAATGAGTGATTTTCTGCCTAGTTATAGCTTGCTTGTGATTAATATAGCTTGTTCTCGTCTCTCTAGCCTCTTAATTAAATTTCGAGGACGGAATTCTTTTAAGGTGGATAGAGTTGTAATACCTGTGGTTCGTATTATATATTTTGGAATACGTATACGTATTTTATCTTGTATTGCATGATTCCTTGCTTAGATTTTATTCATGACTTGGTTTATTTCATGGGTTGGTTCGGCTTGGCTTGGTTTTGCCTTGGTTCATCATGAACCAAGGGTGAACCCCTACCTACCACCACCATTAATATTTATTACCCATTCTCTTTTCTCTCTCCTCATTACTCTCCTTCTTCTCCACCATAACTTTTTCACCTACCAGGGAGAGAGAGAGGCGTAGGCAAGTGCAACTTGCTTCATGGAGGAACTCTAATTTTATTGTTCCATTCTCTTCTTCGTAGCATTTTAACATACTTTAGTACTTTGCATTTTTTACTTTCCATGGCCAGATTCTTGTAGATCTAAGTTTATATTATTTTTGGATTTCTTGGGTTTTGATCTACTTAATCTTGTTATTTCTAAGTTTTGATGGTTCCATGTTGTAGAGAATCTTGTTCTGCCCCATTTTGACCTATGGAAGTTCGGATTTGGACTCTGGATGAAGGTTCTATGGAGCTTGGAAGCATGGGTTCATGGTGTTCTTCTTCTCGAAAATTTTGGAGAAGAAGAACAGTACTTGACTTGACCGTATGGACATTTCATGCGGCAAGAGTTCTCCCAGCCGCATGCTTTATCGAGCCGTATGAGATCCTGAACCATCTAGCCGCATGCGCCCCCTTGCCTATGCAGCCGCATGTGTGCCCGCCATATTCAGCCGTACGAGTACGAATTTCCCGCGAGCCGCATGGACCTACTTTTCAGCCCGTCGCATGAGGCCCTTGCGTTCTGGCCGCATAAGCCTACTTTCTTCTTGGCCGCATAGACCAAGTCTCTTCTAGCTGCATGGACCTTTGCTCTGCGAGCCGCATGAGCCCGGGCCCATTATAGCCGCATGGATTCCTCCCCTGCGAGCCGCATAACACCTATTTCCTCCTGACCGCATGTGCCCTTGATTGAACGTAGCCACATGGGCTGTTCCCGCCCTCAGCCGCATGAGCTGCTCCCGCATGGATTCCTTCCTTGGCCGCATGTGCCCGAACCGCATAGCTTTTTCCATAGACTGTATTCTATGTTTTATTATTTGATTTTACTGATAACTCATGTCTTGTAATCTCAAGATAACTTGGGTCTCCTTATTGAATGCTTGCACTATGATGCCCTGTACATGTATCCTGAACACGACAGTGATCCGTAGTGGTGCACTCTTGACAAGTAAACATGACCTGATAGTGGCCCGTCGTGGCGCACTCCTGACAAGTACACTTGGCATGATAACCTGACATGATATATATCTTGATAAGTTGTTGCGACGGCTACCTGACATGACATGACCTGTATAAATAACCTGGACACCGTGGACGATTGTGCTTGTACAAATAATCAAGTCATGTCTTGCATCATGTCTAGGATAGGACTCCTGAGTACCACGGTCAGGAGTACCTATTAAAATGGACTAAGGCTAATAACTAGATTAATACATTAGTCATATAGAGATCTCCCAGCTACAGGCAATCCCGTTACCTGGACGCGCTTGGGATCTGTAGCCTGCCGTCGAGTAGAGCACATTTCCAGCATACTGTCATATGTTGCACCCTTTAAGCTACCTAAGGGTACATGCATTTTCTGGACGATGTATCCACCTGAATTCAACCCCTAATTTTTGACCATGGTAACCTGGATGGTCTGCAGGGCTTGTGGCTGTGGAATAATCTCACTGCATCTTGCTAGTAACTAGGCCTGTGATAACCCTAACTAGTTAAAGTATCAATCCGTACTTATTGCTTGGCCGTGATTGTTGAATGGGAAATTATCAGTCTAGTCTTGCCTTGATCCTGTATAGATTAATACATGTTCTGATTTTCTTTTATTATCTTGCTGATAAATGGGAGAAACCAAGTTCGGTTCAGGCGAAGGGTTACAATCCCGGTCCTTGTTTGTTTTAAGGATTGTAACCTGGTTATCTGAATGGTCCCATGGTTATCTTACCATATATCCTCGTGATGTTATATTTCTCCAGTTTTACTATATATATTATTACCTTCTGTGCTAATTGCTGGTTTTAGTTCCTAAGTGAAGCTTCCTTTGTGGCACTTGCTCCTTCTGGGATCTGACCCAGCTGGTCTTGTATGGCCAGATTTCGGAGCAGCTCCAGAGGATCTACCGACTTTCCAGTCCGATGGTGGCGACTAGACGTAACCAGGGTAACGAGTGAGTTTATTTTTGATCTCCCACTTTATTGTAAAAATATTCTTTTGAGGCGTTTAGCCGACGAGCACCTGTTTAGCTCGATTGTACTTACTTACTGTCTGTCTACGGGTTGTAACATGATTGACAGATCCTAGGGTTGATCATGTATGACTAAACTCTTGCTAGTCCTAAAATTTTGTAACGCCTAGCTTCATGATCAGCTGAATATGTAATATTTGGGACGCCTTATTATTGTATATTTAATGATCATACATCTTGTGACTTTTACCTACTTGTTTGTGATTGAGACACTAGGTTTGTTCTTGACCATAGGTGACTGTTGGCTTGTAGTAAACCCTCATGTATCTAGACAGTCGTGACCGTATAGCGAGATGAATTCCATTTCATATACGCAGCTGGCTATGTCTGTCCCCGCTCTCCAGTATTCTGGTTCTGGGGCGTGACACTATACACTATCGACATATACGATCTGCTATGTACTGTCATCACCCTCCTTGGATAGTTAGGCCCATTCATTCAACCATTTGACAAAAAACTTTTCCTCATCCAAATATTGAAAGTGATGATCTTCTTAAGTTTGTTAAAACTTGTATCGAAAAGAATTGTATGGTAGTTCTCTATTTGATTCGGATCTTGCTTTAAGATTGTTGTTCCCGAAACAGATCTAGTGGAAGAAGGACCAGAAACAGAGACGTCACGCAAACAAGTTTGCTCTCCATTCTGAGTAGAACGATCAGAAACAGAGACCTCACGCAAACAAGTTTAATCTTTGTTCTAAGTAGAATAATCAGAAACAGAGACCGTACGCAAATAAGTTTGCTCTCTATTTTGAGTTTTAGGATTTCTAAGATTCCGACAAACAAGTTTGCTTTTCAAAAGATCCTGAAGCCTCTGAGGAACCACAACTAAATTCTGATTACAACTTGACAAAATAACTTTACATTCTTCCTTGCAATTGCAGTTGCAGATAGACAGAACGGATTACAATTAAAAGAAGAAATGAGATGAAGATATAATAATAAATTATTATTCTTGCTGGGATAGTAAAGACCATCGTTGCTCAAAGTAAGATTCGCCCGTCGCGATCTGCTCCCAGGAACCATCAAGTTCACAAAGAACTTCAAGAACGCTCATAGTCAACTCTTTTGTGACTCGAAAGGACTTCCTAGACTCAACGGACTCCCATTTACCTTTATTTTTTTGTGTCTCCAAAAGGAGATTAGGGGGCTCTATTTATAGATAGGGATAGACACTCCATCTCTTCTCCTATCTGATGTAGGACTAAAATACCAATCCACAAAAAATGAGTTTAATAGTTTAGATCATGCCGCAACTAGCGGAGTCGTGCGCCAGTCTGCGCCTGCACTCGCGTACGCGCCCGTGCATGTGCAACGTGCCACTTTGTGCCCTTGATTTTGTGTCCGAGTCCGAGTCCGAGGCTGATTCCGAGTCCGATCGACAAAAGGCATACATGCTTTATTTGAGGAGTTAATCATTTTTCTTTTTAGGAAAACACCCCCCACATGGCACCCACATGTGCCCCACCACACCCCATGTGCATACCTCAACACATGCAAAGCATTATATTGAGATACTCACTTGGTGGTTTAGCCGATGTGAGACTATTTTTACACTAGTCCAAAAAGGCAAAAACACCAACAGATGCTTACGGGATTAGGGTAATTAAAATATATTTTTTAAACCTAATCCACAAATCATCTACCAGAGGGAGATCAAAGGAGATAATTCTCAAAAGCTTGCAACTTTCAAATAAGAGAAAGAAGAATTGGTGGCTATTTCGAAGATGGATCGTTTTAGGAAGATCATCGATGATTCGTTCTCCTCAACTTGTCTTCGGTAATATCTAGTAATTCATTCTCATTGCTTTTAGTAGTTGTGGTGATCCGGTTAGATCAATAGAGAAGTTTGTAGATGGTATAATCTTCTATTTTATTAGTGAATGTTTCTTCAGGGTTGGGCTCTGATTTTTTTTTTTTTTGAAACATGGGTTGGGCTCTGATCGTTCTCTAGTTTTACGCAAAAATATTTCCACGTCAAAAGTGATTGTATTTGCGTTTGACTTTTTGTGTAATTTTGACAAGTTAATTTTGTGCATTTTTCTTCGATTTCTCAGGGGAACTGTTTCCAAGTCGGTTATAATTTGAGTCATTAAATTTTGTATTTTTCTATGAATCGGTTATATTAGATCCTTGGATTATTTGACTCTAGGTTTGA
Source organism: Iris pallida (assembly GCA_029216955.1). Lineage (NCBI taxonomy): Eukaryota > Viridiplantae > Streptophyta > Magnoliopsida > Asparagales > Iridaceae > Iris > Iris pallida. The sequence continues at coordinate 17,767,680 of JANAVB010040817.1, read as the reverse complement.
GATTCAATAAAAGATTTTGTCTTTGTAAATTTGAATCATAAGTCTGGAAATCTTTCCATAATCAGTTCAGTTTTGATATAGAGTCTTCTCAACGAATCACACGGACTCGACTCGTGTTCCGTCGAGATAAAATGAATGTCTCGGCGAGTGATCAGGCTTAGATTTATTGAAAATAGCTGACTAATAAGTCTAAGTGGAGATTGCCACTGTTACGATCAATCGATACATTTGTTGAACTCGATCATTGTCTCATTAGTCTGTCCCGTAAGGACCAAGTAACCAAGTTGGATTTTTTTCATGGCCCATCTGTCATTGGAACATGGGGGAGATGGTGAGGAGGTGCTTATATTTTATGGTTATAGGAGGATTGCATAGTAGCATTCTTTTTTGAACTCTGCTACATAAACTGAACGGGGGACCGTGCGCATGAATCGAGGACACGTGGTGGACCTCCATTGATCCGGATTCGGACAACGACGTTAGCAGGGGGCTCACCTTTTTGGGGTCTGGACCCGGACCAACGGAGGCCACCACGTGTCCTCGATTCACGAGCACGATTCCCCGTTCTGTCTGGCAGAAATTATTCTTTTTTTTTTTTACCTCAATCAGTCAGAACTGCGGATTCAGCCCCAAAAAATGTTTTAGAAATTAGATCAAAATTTGATCCGATCAAGGTGCTGAGTTTGATCAAATCGATCCAACAGTAGGTTAATTCGGTTGAACCAGTTGTATAGGTTTATAATCTTACATTGATTATATTACATAATGATGGGACGCGGTGTGATCCGAACCAGAGTTGGCTCATGAGGTGCAATATGCCTTGAAAGGGAATTTGCTTGTAAGGCTTGAACCAATTCCAATTATCTATACCTCATGATCACAACTCCTATATGATGTGAACTAAATTACCAACTCCATTGTCATTCCCTTTAAGGGCTCAACTAGAAACAAGATACAATCCAGCTCATTTCTATCAACCGAACAACCTTAGCACCCTGGCTACGTGTAGTTGTCTCTAACTCCATCTTGAGAAGAGAGCTTGTATATCGGTAACCTACATGTTCATCCATACTATTGTGTGCCAAATACAACATCTTGCTTCACCTTGGGCGTGTTAGCTGAGCTGTGCAAAAGCTCAACTCCCATGCATTTGGATAGTCCCACATCGGAAAAGTTGATACTCTTCACCATCTATATATTCTTTTTTCCCATCTTGCTTCATTAAACCATTGAGTGGGAGCCCCATGGGCCACACGCGCGCCGCCGCCGCCGTCCGGCCCGGCTCGGCTCGGTTCGGTTCGGTTCGGTTCGGTTCGGTTCGGTTCGGTTCGGTTCGGTGCGCGTAACGGGTACGGGTATGTGCCCACACCTGCGGGCGCCGAATGCCGATCCGATTCCTTCCCCGGGCTCGGGCTGAGACCCTAAAGATTTTTTTGCTCCTTTCAAATATTTCTAACCGTTACAATTTTTTTTAATTCCGTAACGTTCACTGTTCATATTCAGTCCAGGTTCAATGAACCATGTGCTGAAAATTCTTTGTAACGTTCGAATTAAATCAGCTAATTAAAACTGAGTTTAATTCTCCTCTCCATTGCAAGTTTATAAAATGAGCTCTCCTTCTCATTACACAGAAACTTTTTCTCTACAAAAACTCTCTCCAATTTCTCGTCGCTCTCCGAAGTCAGTTCTTCATTGTTGCTCTGGGCAGAGCTAAGTCGGGGTCATTCTCTCCACGCCGTGTGCGGCAAAGAGATTCCGGTAGACCGGAGATTTTACCACTAGGAGCATTCGGATCCAGTCTGCACATAGACCCGGACTATCTCTTAGGGCAGTGCTTCGTGCGCGACTTCCCCGAAGGCCGGTAACATTTAATTAAGTTTATTATTTTGCAGATTTAAAAAACGAGAATTTGTTCAAAATTCTAACAATCTAAGAGATAGATGGCTTTTACAAATTTATTATTTCTTTTTTCCTGTTTATTACTATTCGTTACTGTTTATATTTTTAAAACAAAATTGTTATTATTAAAAAAAATAAAAATAATAAACATTTCGTTCCTGTTTATTACTGTTCGTTACTTTTTATTACTGTTTACATATTGTTATTCCTTTTACACTTTCTTTCCTGTTTGTTACTGCTTACAAAAGAAACATTTCGTTACTGTGTCGTTCCTGTTTGTTCTGTTCAAAGCTACAGGTAATAATCTCTTTTGTTTTTCCTTTTATAATTGCTTTAGAATTTGTTGCTTAAATTGACTTGTCTTCAAAGCTAGCTTCTGTTCAAAACAAAAGAAAGATTCTGTTAAATATTGTTAAAAGAAAAAAAATTGTTAATTTTAGCTTCTGTTCAAAACAAAAGAAATTTTTCAAAGCTTAAATCCAAAAGCTTCTGTTGCTTAAAATAGGGAAAATTAAAATTATTTCTTCATACAAGCTTCTGGACATTTGTTATTACAATTTTTAAAAGGAAAATTTGTTACTGTTAATAATTTGTTTTAGCTATAAAAGCTATTGTGATTTATTTCATATCGGTACCATCTTATTTAATAACATTTGTTGTTACATATAACTAAGATTTCTATTATCAATTATCATTTCATAGATCAATTATCATTTCCTAGATTGACACCTTAGACAAACATTAGTGTGTTACTACATTTTGTCAATACTAGTTCCTTTTTTACTCAATATATCAATTTAGGCTAAATCAAACAATTAATTGATTTAGTAAAATTTCTTTATTTTTAAAGTTCTAAAGTTAAGATTTGTTTGGGAACAAGCCGAAAGGGCCCTTCTGTCAACAAGGCGAAAAATTCGTCTAAGCGACCGGTACTTAAGAGTTCCTAGTGAACCTCCGCTTGCTGGGATCCGGCCCCTACAGCTAACCCAACCTTATCAAAACTTGAAAACTAAAAATTTAAGGGTTTATTACTAAAATTAGTTTAATTGTTAATTTTAGCTCAAAACCATCTTATTGAGTAAATATAATTTTTCAGACCTTAGAAAGATGACTTCCAAGGAAGAGACTTTTTCTGCAAAGCCTGCAAAATTCAATGGCACCTACTTCAAGAGGTGGCAGAGCCAGATGAAATTTTGGCTTACCACCTTAGGTCTGATTTCTGCCATTGATGGGTCCACACCCATCTCAAATGATTCTGATGAGACTGAGTCTGATGTAGGGGTTTCCAAGTCCTCCTCTTCTACCAAGCCTAAGACCCCTAAGGAAATTGACTACCACTGCTTCCACAGAATATTAAGCGCTATGTCGGAGTCACTCTACGGCATATTTTTTGAGTATAAAAGCGCTAAAGAACTCTGGGATGCTTTGGAAGATGAGTATGGTTGTGATGATGCTGGAATTGATAGATTCAATTCTACCACATTCAACCAATATGTCATGGTAGATAACAAACCTATCAATGACCAAATCCATGAGTTCCAAGAACACCTTAGGCAGCTTCAAGCCAAGGGAACCGTTTTTTCTACTGAGCACAAAATAGGGTGCTTGATAGATAAACTTCCCCCTTCCTGGTCTAAAGTGGCAAAAGACCTGCTACATCTACAAGGATCTATTACATATTCTCAAGCTCTACAGAGAATTAGAACAGAAGAGAAATGTAGGTCCAAGACCAAAGCTAGGTCAAATGCCACAGCTAAGGTAAACCTTGTAGAAAGTCATGAAAAACCTAAGTCAAACAACCATCTCAAATGCAAGAAAATCTCCTTCAAAAAGAAGCAGAGTTTTCAACCTCCTCACAAATATCATCATCACCAAAACCATCACCACCAAAACCCTCCACCCCAAAAACCTAAAAACTTTGGTCAGACTCAGGATCAAAGAAGATTTTGTTTTGTGTGTGATAGAACCAACCATACAGCCATCAACTGCTTCCAAAGGAAGAAAGAACCTATCCAGAACTCCTTCAAGGGAAAAGGCAAACAAGAGGCTAACATGATTCTGAATGGGTCTTCCAGCTCCTTCAGGTCTGTAAGCTTTCAACCTGTAGTAAACTTGTCTTTTCATTCTGATGATTGGTGGTTGGATTCTGGAGCCAATGTTAACGTTTCATTTGATCGCTCCTGTTTTTCAACCTATCAGGAATCAGGTGAAGGAGGCGTGACCCTAGGAGATGGCTCAACGGCACAAGTTGTGGGAAGAGGAAGAATAGATCTGAAGATGACATCAGAAAATTTTTTACCTCTCCATGATGTGCTTCATGTGTCGTCTGTCAGGAGAAATCTTGTTAGTGGATCTCTCCTTGTAGCCTCAAGATACAAAATTGTTATGGAGGCAAATAAAGTAGTTTTCTCTAAGAATGATCTGTTTATTGGAAAAGCATTTGTAAAAGATGGACTTTTTATTTTAAGTACTATGAATAAAAGTTCAAATCCTTCTTTTGTTGCAAATGTTGAATCATCAAATGTTTGGCATGGTAGACTAGGTCATGTGAACTTAGGATCTATCAAAAGGATGATGAACTTAGATCTTATCCCTAAGACTTCTATAGACGATGAACACAAATGTGAGATATATGTTCAAGCCAAACATACTAGATTACCTTTCAAATCTGTCCATAGGGATTCTGAACTCCTAGAACTTATCCATAGTGATGTTTGTGATTCCAATAGGGTCTTGACCCGAGGCGGTAGGAAATACTTTGTTACTTTTATAGATGATCATTCAAAGTATTGTTGCACCTACCTCCTTAAGACCAAAGATGAAGTTCTAGACAGATTCAAGGTCTATAAATCTGAAGCTGAGAACCAGTTGGATAGGAAGATTAAGATCCTTAGATCAGATCGTGGTGGAGAGTATACCTAAAATGAAATGACTAACTTCTGTGAAGAGCACGAAATTATTCATGAGGTAACTGCTCCTTATTCACCACAATCTAATGGAGTTGCTGAAAGAAAGAATCGCACTCTTTTAGATATGGTTAATGCCATGCTTTTCAGCTCAGGTGCCCCTGATAATCTTTGGAGAGAAGCCTTATTGTCAGCCTGTTATATTCTTAATAGGATACCCAGTAAGACTAATGATAAGACACCATATGAGTTATGGAAAGGTCGAACCCTAGGATTAATTATCTTAAAGTTTGGGGATGTCTAGCTAAAGTAGGAATTCCTGAACCCAAAAAGAGGAAGATAGGACCTAAGACTGTAGATGCTGTATTCATAGGATATGCCTTAGATAGCAATGCCAATAGATTTCTTGTAACCCATTCTAAAGTAAATAAAATCTCTAATAACACAATCATTGAAGCTAGAGATGCAGTTTACTTTGAGAATATTTTTTCCTTCAAGGATAGAAATCCTTCATCTTCCTCTAACCCTTCTCTTACTCCATCTATTAGTTCTCATGATCAATTACCTAGTTCTCTACCTGAACAGGTCATAGAACCTAGAAAGAGTAAAAGATAAAGGATTGAAAAGAATTTAGGAGAAGGATTCTTCACTTTTTTGATAGAGGGTGATCCCTCAACTTATGAAGAAGCCATATCCTCTCCTGATGCACCTTTCTGGAAAGAAGTCATTAACAATTAGTACAACTCCATCATGGAGAACAATACTTAGTTTTTAGCAGATCTTCCTTTAGGCAGCAAACCAATAGGTTGTAAGTGGATTTTCAAAAAAAAACTTAGAGCCCATGGAACCATAGAAAAATATAAGGCTAGATTAGTAGCCAAAGGTTTTACCCAAAAAAAGGATTAGATTACTTTGATACCTATTCTCCTGTTGCTAGGATTTTTTCTATTAGAACCCTATTAGCTTTAGCTTCCATTCATGACTTGCTGATCCATCAAATGGATGTAAAGACAGCATTTCTAAATGGAGATTTAGAAGAAGAAATATATATGGAGCAATCTGAAGGTTTTATTGCTAAAGGTCAAGAAAAGAAGGTTTGCAGATTAGTAAAATCTCTTTATGGCCTAAAGCAAGCTCCCAAGCAATGGCACAACAAATTTGATAAAGTCATTATAGAATTTGGTTTTGTGCCAAATAAATATGACAAGTGTTTGTATTCTAAAAATACAAATGGAAGTTGTGTTATTTTATGCTTGTATGTTGATGATATCCTTATTTTAGGATCTTCACTGGAACTGATAAATAACATTAAGAATTATTTATCTAACCAGTTTGACATGAAAGACCTAGGTGAAGCAAACCTGATCCTAGGAATGCAAGTGTCCAAATGCAAAGAGGGCTATACTCTATCCCTAGCACATTTAATTGAAAAAATGCTAAGAAAGTTTGAGTATTTTGACAAAAAACCTGCCCTTACTCCATATGATAGCAATGTTGTTCTCAAGAAGAATGAAGGATCTCCTATAGAACAACATAGATATTCACAAATGATAGGGTCCCTTATGTACATAACAAATAGGACTAGACCTGATATTGCATTTGCTATTGGGAGACTAAGTAGATATACTAGTAACCCAAATCAGATACACTGGACTGCATTAGACAGAGTATTTAGATATCTTAAGGGTACTCTAGATTATAAACTTTATTATTCTAGACACCCTGATATCATAGAAGGTGACTCCGATGCAAATTGGGTAACTGATTCACATGATGTCAAATCCACTACTGGATATATTTTTACCCTAGCAGGAGCTGCAATCTCCTGGGGATCATGTAAACAAACTATCATAGCCAGAAGTACAATGGCCTCTGAAATGATAGCTTTGGATACTACATATACTGAAGCCGAATGGCTGAGAAATCTTATTATGCATATACCTGTTTCTGTTCATCCTATTCCTGTAATTTCTATAAACTATGATAATAAATCTGTTATAGAACTACTAAAGCATGATTCTGTGAATGCTAAGATGAACAGGCACCTGCAGCTGCGCTTCAAGTCAATAAAGAGCCTATTGGGCAAATATGTGGTTCTTGACTATATAAAGTCAGAGAAGAACCTTGCAGACCACTTGACGAAGGGTTTGTCTAGAAAATTGATCCTAGAATCATCGAGGGGGATGGGTTAAGCCTATAGTATAGTCACCAGCAGTGGCAACCCAACCGAGTCTGACTGGAGATCCTAAGAAGCCGGTTCAACGGGTAGAAACAAGCTGGACTAGGTGACTATTATGGAATACTGACTTGAGATTAAATTCTCTTTAAAATAAAAGCCCAGGAGGCTGTACATGTGTACATTGATATCCCATCCCTATGGTGACAGTGTTCCTTTTGTGATATGGATAGGGTGAGTTTAAACTCTTAATAAGTCCAAGCATTATAAGCAGGGTTGATTCCTATCACCAACCCTTATGGACTTACCTATATGAGAGGTCGTGAGGGCCACGACTATAGGACAGGGCGATCCTAGACAACTCTCATAAATGTGTAAAACTGCGCATGGCCAACCAAACGCGCCACCCGATAGACCCAAGTACCTCTAGCGTACTATGTGTACTATTTTCCGAGTCTGGTTCAAGAAGACTGATTCAAGGCGTAGTCCATCAAGCTCTTCTTCAGACAAAGACAATAGTCACTACGTGAGATTCAAGGCTGTAGTCCATCTCATTTATGCATAGTATACAACTGCCCAGAAATTTTTTTATTCTTGTCTCTCCTTCTTCGCTTCTATCATCTTGGAAGTTGACCTTTTGGGGTGTAAGCCCCTGTTTTTTAAATTTTATTTTAATTAGTGCTAATTAATTTTTAGTGTCAATTTAGCCTTAAAATAATTATTAGGATTTTTAGAAATTTTTTTAGAATTTTTAAATGATTTTTAAATGAGTTTTAATACTAAAAAATATCAATTCGTAATTTACTAAAATGTTTTAATATCATTCTGTAATTTTTAGGGTTGTTTTTATATCAGTATGTAATTTATTAAATTGTTAATACATTATTTTACAATTATTGAATTATTTTAAGTTGCGGAATGCAAATTACTATTTGCATTTAGTGACCTTAGGGACTGGTTTGCAAATTCCTAAACTCTAGGGTTTGTTCTGTAAAACCTAAAACCTAACACATCCCTGCCGCGACTGACCGACGATCGACGCTGCCCCCGCCATTTCCGGCCAGCGCACAGCCCCTCGATCGCCCTAACTAGCCTATAAAACTCCCCTCTCTCTCCCCAGACCAAACCTACCCTAAATTCTCCCCACGACTACTACGACCCCCTTCTACCCCGACGAGACCACGAACCCTAACCCTAACTCCGGCGTACCCTAGCGCCGCCTCACCTTCCATCGTCGTCACTCGCCACCACCACCGTTCGACTCGCCTTGTCAAGCCGACTCCAGCGCCACCCGACTGCCCTGACCCCGACGCCTCCTCCGCCCAGTCGCCACCCCGACAGCAACCCAACTCCGGACACGTACGTATCAGTACTGTCACTGTGTCTTGTTTGTGTCTCGATTTCACGTGGACAACTCGCCAAGACACGGGCAATCTTTGGGTAAGCTTGGACACGGCCGAATCAAACCGTGCGTGTCGTGCTGAGTGTAGACACAAGACACCTGTGTCCCTAACTGTCAGGACACAGGACTGAGTTTATGTAGAACCCTGGAGGGGGGGTGAATAGGATAATTAAAAATTAACTACAACAATTGAAGCAATAAAGACAATTGAAAGTAAAGAGTAGAAAGATCAAACGCAAGGATGTATCATGGTATCCTCTTTTGAGGCAGTCCAGTCCCGGAACTCTCTCCGGCTTTAATCCACTATTTAACCAAATAGTACACACGAGTTTGGATCCGAAGAACTCATCAACTTCAACACGAGTTTGGATCCGAAGATTCGCCAACTTCTACACACGAGTTTTCTTACGAAGGCTCGCCAACTTCAAACAAAAGAGAAGAGAACTTGTTGATCTTCTAACACGTGAAGATCGAAATGTACAACTCTTTAATACTCTAGCACTTTGGGAGAGGATGACAATGAAAAGCTTGGAAGAGTATTAATGGTGGAGCTCTTGGTTGTTGGAAAATTTATGGTAAGAGTTGGTGAAGAAGCTCAAGAGAGAGAGAGCTTTCTTTTATAGGAGAACCAAGAGTTTGTGGCATTTAATGCTCTGAATACAGACAGACCGGCATGCCGTCGGTATGCAGCGGCATACCGTCGGTATACCGGTCAAATAGTAACGGTCATATTAATGACCGTTTGAGAGCATTAAATGCTGTCATTAATGCTAGTCAGGGCAATTCAAAAACCAAATATTTGAAACTCGGTATACCGCCGGTATGCCGGAGCATGCTGCCGGTATGCCGACAATTTGTCACAGCAAGTTTTGGGTTGCTAAAATGGTATCCCGTCGGTATGCCGGAGCATGCCGTCGGTATGCCGACAATTTGTCACAGCAACTTTTGGGTCGCTAAAAGCGGTATACCGTATGCCGGAGCATGCCGCCGGTATGCCGACAATTTGTCACAGCAACTTTCTGGACACAAAAATCGGTATACCGTCGGTATGCCAGAGCATGCCGTCGGTATGCCGACAATTCGTCACAGCAACTTTCTGAGCTCTAAAAATGGTATACCGCCGGTATGCCGGAGCATGCCGCCGGTATGCCGCTCTGTAGGTATTTAATTTTTGACTTGTTCTTTTTACTTGTCATCCGTCCTTAGGTATTTACAAAAATACCTAGACTTGTACAGACACAGAGACTCTAAGCAGGAAGACGCCGTCTTATGCCGGGAACGCCGGTAACTGCTTCAGTCTTCAAAGTGAAAGAGAGTGCGCTTGAACGGAAGAACTCCATGTAGTAGATCTTCTGAGAATATTTGAATCTGAAGAACAGAAGACTAAACTACAAAGATGCTGTTAATAATCAAAATAAAATCAAATACCTACAGAGCGGCATACCGGCGGCATGCTCCGGCATACCGACGGTATACCATTTTTAGAGCTCAGAAAGTTGCTGTGACGAATTGTCGGCATACCGGCGGCATGCTTCGACATACCGGCGGTATACCGATTTTTGTGTCCAGAAAGTTGCTGTGACAAATTGTCGGCATACCGGCGGCATGCTCCGGCATACCGGCGGTATACCGCTTTTAGCGACCCAAAAGTTGCTGTGACAAATTGTCGGCATACCGACAGCATGCTCCGGCATACCGACGGTATACCGTTTTTAGCAATCCAAAACATTCTGTGACAAATTGTCAGCATACCGGCGGCATGCTCCGGCATACCGACGGTATACCGAGTTTCAAATATTTGGTTTTTGAATTGTCCTGACAAGCATTAATGGCAGCATTTAATGCTCTCAAACGGTCATTAATATGACCGTTACTATTTAACCGGTATACCGACGGTATGCCGCTGCATACCGACGGCATGCCGGTCTGTCTGTATTCAGAGCATTAAATGCCACCAACTCTTGGTTCTCTTATAAAAGAAAGCTCTCTCTCTCTCTCTCTTTCTTGAGCTTCTTTACCAACTCTTACCATAAATTTTCCAACAACCAAGAGCTCCACCATTAATACTCTTCCAAGCTTTTTATTGTCATCCTCTCCCAAAGTGCTAGAGTATTAAAGAGTTGTACATTTTGATCTTCACGTGTTAAAAGATCAACAAGTTCTCTTCTCTTATCTTTGAAGTTGGCGAGCCTTCGTAAGAAAACTCGTGTGTAGAAGTTGGCGAGTCTTCGGATCCAAACTCGTGTTGAAGTTGACGAGTTCTTCAGATCCAAACTCGTGTGTACTATTTGGTTAAATAGTTCCACTATTAAAGTCGGAGAGAGTTCCGGGACTGGACTACCTCAAAAGAGGATTCCAGGATACGTCCTTGCGTTTGATCTTTCTACTCTTTACTTTCAATTGTCTTTATTGCTTCAATTGTTATAGTTAATTTTTAATTACCATATTCACCCCCTCTAGGGTTCTACAATTGGTATCAGAGCCTCGTTCTCTTGATTTGGATTTACACCCTTGAGTGATCCATGGCCTCTAACCCTAGTATCAACACGTTTCACAATGAGGGGCACTCCACAAATAGGCCTCCCCTATTTGATGGTACCAACTATAACTACTGGAAGATTAGGATGAGCATTTATCTAAAGTCCATAGATTTCGACTTATGGGATTGCGTGATAAATGGTCTTCCTACTCCTTCCAGATCTATTGAGGATATTGCTTCTGACACCCTTCGGGACACTCTCTCTGAAAATATCAAGAAGCTTGCAAGTCGAGATGCCAAGGCAATGAATGCTCTTTATTGTGCTCTCGACAGTAGTGAATTCAACCGAATCTCTACTTGCAAGACTTCCAGTGAGATTTGGAAATTACTTGAAGTCACACACGAGGGAACTTCATAAGTGAAGGAGTCAAAGATTAGTAGACTCACGCAAGAATATGAGTCTTTTAAAATGAAGCACGATGAATCTATTACATGCAAGTTTACTCGATTTGGTGATATTATTAATCCTCTCTCCTCTCTTGGTAAGGAATATCCGGCTCATGAAAAGATCAGAAAAATCCTTAGAGGATTGACGAAAGTTTGGAGTCCTAAAACTATCGCAATCATTGAGGGGAACGACTTGACTGTCATGAACCTTGAGACTCTCATGGGCAAGCTAATGACTCACGAACTCGATATGAAAGATCAAGAGGAATCCTCCATACAAGAGAAGGAGAAGGCAAAGACCAAAGAAAAGGAGAAATCTCTTGCTCTCAAAGCTACAAAGTCTTAGTCCAAGGAGAGCTCCGACGACAATGAGTCGGATAATGATGAAGAAATAGCTCTCACAGCTAAGCACTTCTGAAAATTCCTCAAATTCAACAAAGCCAATCGCTCCAGACGGGAAAATAAGGAAGATCCGGCGTGCTATCAATGTAGAAGACCCGGACATATCAAGAGGGACTGTCCAATGATAAGAAAAGATTCAAGCAAGTACGAGAAGCCAAGCAAAGGAAGCGCGTCCTCTAGAAAATTCGCCAACACTAGCATTTGGTGTGAGAGTGATGCTAGTGACTCCGACAATGACAAGGAGTGCAAACACAATGCAAATGTTTGCCTCATGGCAACTGATGAGGTACTTGATGATCTTTCCTTAAACACTCTTACTTTTGATGACTTGGAAAAAGCTATCCTTGAATTACACGAAGAACATAAAGGTGTTAGGAATAAATACAAGAAGTCTCTAAAAGATATTGATGCCCTTCAACTTGAAGTAGAGAGACTCTCTAATATCATTATTGATATAAAGGGGAAATCTCCCGCATCTGACACGGATGAGATAGAGTCCTTAAGACTCAAATATCTAGAATCTATTGACACCATCAAGAAAAGGGATGATGCGATTCTATCCATGAGAAGTTCTTATGAATTTGCTATGCGCAAATGTCAAGATGCTAATAGAAGAGAATATGACACTTCTATTAAGTATAATGATCTTCTTACACGGAGTAAGAATTTAGGTAATAAGAATACCACTCACATGCATGCTCCAAGACACCCCCACACTCATCACAATGCTAGGCATACCCCTTACATGAACACTACACACAACTCCTTTTCTAACACAAGAAAAGGACCTTTTGTTAAGAAGAACACCTCACATCATGTATTTTACTATCATCCTCACAACACTCATGGTAGAACTTCTCACACTAGAAACTCACATATGCACAACACTCATACTTCTTCTTCTAAATCTTCTTTGAGGTGCAATTATTGTGGTTTGCTCGGACATACTTCTAATTTTTGTTATACAAGGAAACAAGTTGACATGAAAGTTCTTAAATGGGTTCCTAGAACTAACAATCAAGGACCCAAACAATCATGGGTACCAAATCGTTCATCTTCAACTTATGTTGTAGGTGGCAAATCCTTCTCATGCTAGAAGCAAGTGGATTCTCGATAGCGGTTGTTCACGGCACATGACCGGTGATGCTTCACTTTTTACAACGCTATCGATGAAGAAGGAAGGACACGTCTCCTTCGGTAACAATCTTAAAGGTTATATTATTGGAAATGGTAATATCGGTTCTCCTCCTTATCCTTGTATTAATAATGTTTGTCTTGTTACCAATCTCAAGCATAACCTCCTTAGTATTAGCCATCTTACCGATAATGGCTATGATATCAAGTTTGTTAAACTCAAATGCTATATTATCGATATTTCTAATGGAACTATTGTTTATGAAGGCATTAGAGAAAACAACATTTATGTTCTTTATCTTGTTGAAGGTACTAACAATGACAGATGCCTAGTTGCTAAGAACGATGAGAATTGGCTTTGGCACATGAGGCTTGGACACGCTAACATGGATACCATCTCTCGTCTCGCCTCCAAGAAGCTTGTACGAGGACTCCCAAGTATCCCATTCAAAAAGGATATGGTATGTGAAGAATGCGAGAAAAGTAAGTTGACCAAGTCATCCTTCAAATCCATCAAATCTGTGAGTACCACTAGACCTCTTCAACTTATTCATATGGATCTCTTCGGCCCTAGTAGAGTAGCTAGCCTTGGTGGCAAACTTTATACTTTTGTTTTAGTTGATGATTTTTCGAGATTTACTTGGGTTATTTTTCTTGCTTGCAAAAGTGATACTTTTCGTGAATTTGTTGCTTTTTGTAAACGTGTTCAAAATGAGAAAGGTTTTTCTATCAACAAAATTAGGAGTGATCATGGAGGGGAATTTGATAATGCCGATTTCAAAAGATTTTGTGAAAAGAATGGTTTTGGACATGATTTTGCTTGCCCACGTACTCCTCAACAAAATGGTATTGTGGAGAGAAAGAATAGAACCATTGGCGATATGGCCCGGGTTATGTTAAACCAATATAAGCTCCCCCAATATTTTTGGGCGAAAGCCGTTCATACGGCATGTCATGTTATAAATAGAGTCTTAATTAGACCTATTTCTAAGAAGACTCCTTATGAGCTTTGGTTTGACAAAATTCCCTCTATTGAATATTTCAAAGTTTTTGGTTGTAATTGTTTTATTTTGAATACCAAGGATAACCTAGACAAGTTTGAAGAAAAAGCCTATGAAGGAATATTCCTTAGATACTCTACTCATAGTAAAGATTTTCGTGTTTTTAACAAAAAAAGTCTTGTTGTCGAAGAGTCAATCAATGTCTCTTTTAATGAACTCAACTCTTCTACATTCTCCTCTTCCGAGGATATTGATGACATCTAGTTTGGGTTGGAGAACTCCTCTATTGAGGATCGTCCTTCTTCATCTAACAATAGAGTTGTGACCCCATCAAAAGAGTCTCCTCCTCTTGAGCCTTCTCAAAATGATCTCCCAAAAGAATGGAGATTTTTCACCAATCATCCCAAGGAGCTTATCATTGGGGATCCTTCCTCCAGTGTTAGCACAAGATCCGCCACTCGTGATCTTTGTGCAAATGTGGCTTTTATCTCTCAAATAGAGCCTAAAAATGTTAATGATGCTTTCCTCGATGAGTTTTGGATGATAGCTATGCAAGAGGAGCTAAATCAATTTGAGCGAAGCAAGGTTTGGGAACTTGTCCCAAAACCTAGCAATCATCCCATTATTGGAACGAAATGGGTGTTTCGTAACAAACTTAATGAAGATGGGTTAGTGACTCGTAACAAAGCCCGATTGGTTGCTCAAGGCTATAACCAAGAGGAAGGCATTGACTACGACGAAACCTATGCTCCGGTTGCACATCTTGAATCCATTCGTATGCTTTGTGCTTTTGCTTGTTTTAATGACTTTAAGCTATTTCAAATGGATGTTAAGAGTGCTTTTCTAAATGGTATTATTAAAGAGGAAGTTTATGTTAAACAACCTCCCGGCTTTGAAGATTTTCAATTTTCTAATCACGTGTTCAAACTCCATAAAGCCCTTTATGGCCTCAAACAAGCTCCCCGTGCTTGGTATGAGCGTCTTAGCTCTTTTCTTGTTTCTCACAATTTTTTAAAGGGGAAAGTTGACACAACACTTTTTATTAAATCCCATGATGGGACTCTCTTGTTGGTTCAAATTTATGTCGATGATATTATTTTTGGTTCTACTAACAACACACTTTGTGTAGAATTTGCTAAAGTTATGCAGGAAGAGTTTGAAATGAGTATGATGGGTGAACTTTCCTTCTTCTTGGGGTTACAAATCAAACAAGGACCCAAAGGAACCTTTATCAATCAAGCGAAATATACAAAGGACCTCCTCAAGCATTTCGACCTCGACTCATCCAAATCAATGAGGACTCCTATGGCCACAACGACAAAGCTTGACAATGATGAAGATGGCACATCGGTCGATATTCGTAAGTATAGAGGTATGATCGATAGCTTACTTTATTTAACTGCTAGCCGTCCTGATATCATGTTTAGTGTTTGCTTGTGTGCTCGATATCAAGCCAATCCAAAGGAATCACATTTGAGTGCCGTTAAGCGCATTTTTCGTTATCTCAAAGGCACCATTACCATGGGTCTTTGGTATCCGAAATCCTCTTCCTTTGAGCTTCACGGCTTTTCGGATACGGATTTTGCCGGATGCAAGATTGACCGGAAAAGCACTAGTGGCACATGTCAATTCCTCGGGAAGTCTTTGGTATCGTGGTTTAGTAAGAAGCAAAATTCTGTTGCTCTTTCAACCACTGAGGCAGAATATATTGTGGCTGGTTGTTGTTATGCACGTTTTCTATTGTTATCCCCATCTTTGACTAAGTGACAAAGGGGGAGAAATCGTATTAAGGGGGAGCTGTCTACCTACGGGGGAGCTACTTCCTGAAGATGCTATCTCTCGATTTTGTCAATTATCAAAATGGGGGAGTTTGTTGGCACATTTTATTTTGATTATTAACAGCATCTTCGTAGTTTAGTCTTCTGTTCTTCAGATTCAAATATTCTCAGAAGATCTACTACATGGAGTTCTTCCGTTCAAGCGCAATCTCTTTCACTTTGAAGACTGAAGACTAAACTACGAAGATGCTGTTAATAATCAAAACAAAATGTACCAACAGTTTATATATATTTTTATTATTATTTAAATGCTTAAAACCTAAATAAGATTAAACTAAGTCCTAACTCTAACACAACTAGCGGGCTGACCCCCTGGCCAGCCCGACCCAACTCAAAACTCGACCCAAGTGGGCCGAGTTCGAGCCCCCCTGCTGTTTCTTTTTCTTTTTCTTTTCCTTTTTCTTTTTTCTATTTTTCTATATATGTATTTATATATATATATATATGTATATATATATATATATTTTTTTTATATATATGTATTTTTTTTTTTTTATATATATGTATATATATATATATATATATATATATATATATATATATATATATATATATTAGTATATATGTATTTTATATACTGTATTTTTGGCAGTATATTATATATGTATATATAATTTTATAATTAGTAAACTTTTATTTATATATTTGTGTTTATATACATATATGTATATATTTCCATGTGTATATATTATTATTATATATATATATATATATATATATATATATATATATATATATATATATATATATATATATATATATATATATATAAAAATATATATGTATACAATATTTGTATATGTATATATACTTTATAAATTAAGTATTTTCCTTATATATATATATATGTGTGTACTTTTTAGCATATGTATGTATATTTTCACGATACATAATTTTACCTTATTAAAATATTAATATTTATTTTTCATTTTTACCAAATTATATTTTACTGTATTTAAAGTACTGCAACCATTTGGTATCCAAGCCTAGCATGGGTTTTTGGGCCCAAATGTGTTTTCACACATTCAAGACCTGTACAAGTCATATTGGACTTGATTCATGGCCTTGGGTCCTGTATTTGAACTTTGGTTCAAATTATATACATGGAAAAAATACGCAGATAATTAATTATTAAATTTCAATTGTGTACAATGCTGTTTTTGATTTTCTAAAAATACTTAAAAACTATTAAAATTCTGGAAAAATAGTATTTAGATACTATGTTAATTTAGCTAATTTAGTATAATTTTTGTAATATTTAATTTTCTGTTTTGCCACTAGTTTGGCATATGAAACCAAAACTCATTTTCTGTATACTTAGGAAAACTGATTTTTATAAAATACTTGTACTGGTTAATAAACTCCAGGAAAATTTTAATAAATTTCTATAATTAGCAAAGATCATTTTGGTACTTTATTTTATGTAAAATTAAGCTTTTTGTCTATCTCAAAAATTGTTGGAACACAATGGTCATTTGATTTATTTATTGATTAATTACGACTTGTAGCTTCTTGTGTTATTTTGAGTTTTGTCGTGTTGAACCCCACCCCTCACTAGTGTAAAGACCCTAGAAAGTTAGTTAAAGTAGTGTGTCACCCCACATTGGCCTCCTATGCTAAAATTATTATTTTGGCTAGGTGTCCAGTCACAAGTCGTGTTTCACCAAATTAGTGTCTTAGCGTTTTAGCTTAGTATAAAAACTAAGTTATTGTATTTTATTTCTACAGTGACGAGTTACCGGACATCCATAGCACTTTTATCGCAGCTTGTTTTGTTTTGCTTTGCTAGAGGCAAGTACTTTCTATAAACTTTACATACTGTTACATAAATGAACTGCTAATCCAACCATGTTAAATACTGATCCTTGGGGTAGCAAGTTAAAATGTCACATGTTGTACTTTCCATTACTACCATGCTTAGAACAGTCTTGATGTATCTCTCACATGATTAGAATATGGGTTATGGGAAAACTGATAGTAGTGTACATGATCATGACCCCCCTATAGTAGCGAGCGAGGTCGCATTTTATATGCATACTTTACCGTAGGCTATTATCCTGCATTTCTGTACGGATGTACACCTATGCTTGTTAACTTGTACGTATGTACATTTTATTTACATGTACCCCAGTACATTGTACATCTATTGACCGATCACGTACTTGCTACAGTTTTAAACATTACATATACATCTGTCTCTATGACATATGTGTCCTTGCCATGATAGATTGTGTGATGTCATGTTCCAGTTATTTCCTCCTATGTTCATTTTCATGTTTCATATGCTAGTTTGTTAGTTTCAGTACTTGCTCCCGTCCTGACAGGATAATCTTGTAGGTGTCCTTACTGAGCAGGAGTTACTCTGCGACTCATATTATGGAGATATTGCCGAGGACCCGGTTTTGCCATACGAGGATGTTCCTGCGGGGAGACTCGTCTAGTTTGCTTAGCTGTTTGGGATATTTAGTGTAGTCATGTATTAGACTACATATTTTGTAACTGGACATGTATCCAGTTTTATATTTCAGACTTGTACTTTGGACATTATGCTATCTGATACGACTTTTGTGTTTGGAGCATTTATGACTTTTATTCACTTATAGAACTGTTAGCACATTTAGTCTTATCCTGTTGTCTTTAGAACAACTTACTACATTTTATCTCAAACGTAGGCTGGGCATGACTCGGCCTGGCCCAACAATTTGGGTAGCAGATCGTGACATGTTTTTAGTGGTGGCCCATGCAGGTCCTGACTAAATTGTTTGGTTACGTTATTGTACCAAGCATGCCTGCAATTAGAAACTTAAGGTAATTAGACAACATTAGGAATGACGCTTAGAATACCTAGAGGAATGCTAGGATTGCAACATAGGAAAAATATCACATGTTTGCTATTATAATTAAATTTTCTTGTCTATGATTACTTACTTTAAACAAGTCCTTATAAGTCCTTTTTAATTTTATTAGATGGTGCTTACTCGTTCGTCCCAGTATGTTACACCTGAGAATGGGGCACTCCCTATCCAGTCAGCTGACCAGTTGACTGATACACCCCCACCTCCACCTACCACATTCCCCCACTCTACAGATCCACAGACCCAGATGCCTCCACCACCTCCCACATCCCAGTCCCAGTAGGCCCCGATACTTCTACCATCCCCTATCATCATACCTACCCAGGCTTCCGTCACACTCGACGGGAACCAGCTGCTCACTCTGATTCAGGGGTTCCTAACAAACCATCAGGAGCAGACTACCCTACTCCGCCAGAGCATGGAGCGTTCTGAGGGACGTCCCATGGTCCCACCACCTGTAGAGCCACGGCAGAGAGCGGGGACGATCAAGGACTTCATGGGTCTGAATCCCAAGGAGTTCTCAGGGACTGAGGGCATAGTAGTAGCAGATGACTGGCTAGATTCGGTAGAGAGGAAGCTCCTAGAAGTCAGGATGCCGGATGACCTCCAGGTCGTGGCAGCAGGATTTTTGCTGATAGACTTAGCAGGAGTCTGGTTCCGGAATGAGCCGTTGTTTGCGAGGGGGAGAGCCACTTGGGATCAGTTCAAGACCCAGTTCAAGAAGAAATTCTTCTCGACCACTGCTAGAGTAGCCATGGGGCTACGATTCCAGAACATCCAGCAGGGAAACTGTTCTGTTAATGACTATACGGCAGAGTTTAGTCGCCCGAGCCATTTTGCTACTAGTCTGGTTGCAGATCCACAGGAGATGACCCGTAGGTTTTGCCATGGTCTAGTTCCAGACATTGGCATTCTTATAGTGGCGAACGGTACGACTGACTATTACCAGAGCCTAGAGTTGGCCCGGAGCATTGAGGAGCGTCTTCTGTCTAGCAAGAGGCCGGCTTCTGTACATCATGAGGGACCGTCCAAGCGTCAGGCTTTCCAGCAGAGAGCGCCGACACCACCCCAGTAGACTTATCGTCCCCCTACATCACATCATCAGACCCTGCCAGTTCGAGCCCCGGGACCCCGACAGCAGCAGAAGGGAGCTATATGTTCTTTCTGCGGAAGACCAGGGCACGACAGCTCCATTTGCAGGAAGAGGTTGAAGCAGTGCTTAGTCTGTGGGTCTGCCACCCATCAGATTCGGGACTGCCCAGTAGCGAAGCCTAGAGGACCACTCCCGACTCAGCAGCAGAGGTTTGGATAGCATCTGCAGCAGCAGAAGGGACCTCAGGGGAAGGTTTATAGCCTAGCCCTTGAGCCGGAGCCGGAGCAGGTTTCAGAGCCCGATTACTTAGCTGACATCATCATAGATCATGTTTATTTGCATACTTTTCTAGCTGTATATTTGTTTGATTCTGGTGCATCTCACAGCTTCCTATCATTAGAGTTTATGCATAAACACCATCTAGTAGCTACACCTACTGCGGAGATTAGTAGAGTGATGACGGGAGGAGGACCAGTGCCTATTAGATCTATCTATAGATGTTCTATTTTTATAGCCGGAAGAAAGTTCAGGGGACAATTCTTAGTGATGCCACTCTCCGGTTATGATATCATATTGGGGATGGACTGGCTTAGCTATGCCCATGCATCTATAGATTGTCATGAGGGTAGTATTTTGTTCAGTCCCCCGAGCACAGCACCATTCAGTGTCATGAGGATAGGGCCGGAGATCAGCCTAGAGCCGAACTGTTGTGCGACAGTTGGGGATGCAGCACCGCCACACCCTATCATTAGGGAGTTTATGGATGTATTCCCAGAGGATCTTCCAGGGCTTTCGCCTGACAGAGATGTGAAGTTCACCATAGATTTAGTGCCGGGTTCATCACCAGTATCCTGGGCTTGCTATAGAGTGAATCCCAGGGAGGTAGTAGAGATGAAAAAGCAGATTGATGACCTATTGAAAAAGGGTTTCATTCGATCCAGTGCTTCTCCATGGGGAGCGCCAGTGCTCTTTGTGCCTAAGAAGGATGGTACAATCCGGTTGTGCATTGACTACCGGGCCTTGAATGCCATCACCATTATGAACAAATATCCACTGCCCAGGATAGATGATTTGTTCGACCAGTTGAGCGGGGCGAAGGTATTTTCCAGGATAGACTTGAGATCCGGGTACCACCAGGTGAAGGTTAGGACAGCAGACATCCAGAAGACGATGTTCAATACGATAGTACAAGTTTCTGGTGATGCCATTTGGTCTCACAAATATGCCAGCTGTCTTTATGAACTTGATGAATAAGATATTTCACCAGTATCTGGATAAGTTCGTCGTGGTGTTTATCGACAACATCCTGATATACTCGAAGACGCCAGAGGAGCATGCAGAGCACTTGCGGATAGTTTTAGGGATTCTGAGGTAGGAGAGATTGTTTGCCAAATTGCCGAAGTGCGAGTTCTTTTTAGACCGAGTGGAGTTTCTCGGCCATGTAGTCACTGGAGATGGAATCTCGGTGGATCCCAGAAAGATTGCTGCAGTTGAGACATGGAAGGCTCCGACGTCAGTTTCAGAGATCAGGAGCTTTCTGGGTTTAGCAGGCTATTATAGAAAGTTCGTCCAGGACTTTGCTAGGATAGCTGAACCCATGACGAAGCTGACGCGGAATGACGCAGAGTACATCTGGTCAGAGGACTGCCAGGCAGCGTTTGAGGAGCTGAAGAGGAGGCTGACGACCGCTCCAGTTCTGACTTTACCTTCAGGTTCTGGAGGTTTCACCATATACAGTGATGCTTCTGAGAAGGGGCTAGGATGTGTCCTACAGCAGCATGGAAAAGTGATTACTTATGCATCTAGGCAATTGCGGACTCATGAGAGGAATTATCCTATCCATGACCTCAAGTTAGCTGCGGTGATCTTTGCACTCAAGTTATAGAAACATTACTTATACGGAGAGCGTGTGAAGATCTTTACTGACCACAAAGCTTGAAGTATGTGTTCACACAGAAAGAGCTGAACATGAGGCAAAGACGATGGTTGGAGTTGATGAAGGACTTCGACATCGATTTACAGTATCACCCTGGGAAGGCATATGTGGTGGCGGATACGCTGAGCAGGCATCCGATGGCATGGTACCTGAGGATTGATCGGCATTTACGGGAGGATCTGGAGAAGCTCGGTATCGAGCTAGTTCGGCCAGGATCAGAGATACAGATGATGGCGCTTGATATTCAGTCGGGTTTAATGGAGCAGATCAGGGAGGCACAGTCTACAGATGAGAGCCTTCGCAGACTTTTAGTCCAGGCGTTAGCTGGATTGCTGGATGACTTTACGATAGCAGAGGATGGATCCTTGAGGCATGGCAGCCGATTGTGCGTGCCGAAGGGAGAGCTAGTAGAGGCAGTCTTGCTGGAGGCGCACCGATCGAGATATTCTATTCACCCTGGTGCTAACAAGATGTACCGTGACTTGCGGAAACATCTTTGATGGCACGGAATGAAGAAGGATGTATCACGTTTCATCTCGAGATGCCTAGTTTGCCAGCAGGTCAAGACGGAGCGCCAAAGGCCAGCTGGTTTGTTGCAACTGTTACCCATTTCCGAGTGGAAGTGGGAACATATTACGAAGGAATTCGTCTCAGGGCTTCCTCATTCCCAAGGGAGAAAGGATGCCATTTGGGTCATCGTAGATAGGCTGACGAAGTGTGCGCACTTCATACCCTTCAAGGTGGGGCTTTCCACCGAGAAGTTGGCGGAGCTATATATGCAGCAGATAGTTCGCCTACACGGAGTGCTGGTGAGCATCGTGTCAGACAGAGACAACAGATTTACATCCCACTACTGGAGGAGCTTGCAGGAGGAGTTGGGCAGCAGGCTCAAGTTCAGTACGGCGTACCACCCGCAGACAGATGGGCAGTCCGAGAGGACGATACAGACACTGGAGGATATGCTGAGGACCTGCGTGCTGGACTTCGGAGGATCATGGGAGAGCCATCTGCACTTGGTAGAGTTTTCATACAACAACAGCTACGAAGCCAGTATTGGTATGTCTCCCTTCGAGGCACTTTATGGACGACGATGCCGTACACCGCTCTTTTGGGATGATGTTGGAGACAGAGTTATGCTTGGGCCAGAGATGATCACGGATGCAGCAGAGAAGGTCGGGATGATCAGAGACAGGCTCAGAGTAGCTCAGGACAGGCAGAAATACTGGGCTGATGCTAGTCGCAGACCGATGGAGTTCGCAGACGGTGACATGGTGCTAGTGAAGATATCACCTACTAGAGGGACGATCCAGTTCGGACGAGGAGGAAAGCTGAGCCCCAGATACATCGGGCCGTTCGAGATACTTGGCAGGATCGGAGAGGTAGCTTACAGGGTTGTACTTCCACCCAACCTAGCAGGAGTTCACGATGTCTTTCACGTATCTCAGCTGAAGAGATATGTTCTAGACCCCAGTCATGTGCTAGATCATACAGAGTTGGAGGTCGGACCGAGCCTTACAGTTTCTGAGCAGCCAGTGGAGATATTAGACAGGAGAGAGAAGAGGCTGAGGAACAAGGTTATACCCCTAGTACGAGTAGCTTGGAGCCGTCACTCCCTAGGTGAATCTACTTGGGAGAGGGAGTCGGACATGAGGGAGATATACCCTTACTTGTTCGATCCAACCCCTGGCCAGCCCGACCCAACTCAAAACCCGACCCAAGTGGGCCGAGTTCGAGCCCCCCTGCTGTTTCTTTTTCTTTTCCTTTTTCTTTTTTCTATTTTTCTATATATGTATTTATATATATATGTATATGTATATATATATATATATATATATATATATATATATATATATATATATATATTAGTATATATGTATTTTATGTACTGTATTTTTGGCAGTATATTATATATGTATATATAATTTTATAATTAGTAAACTTTTATTTATATATTTGTGTTTATATACATATATGTATATATTTCCATGTGTATATATTATTATATATATATATATATATTAATATATATGTATACAATATTTGTATATGTATATATACTTTATAAATTAAGTATTTTCCTTATATATATATATATATATATATATATATATATATATATATATATATATATATATATATATATATATATGTGTACTTTTTAGCATATGTATGTATATTTTCATGATGCATAATTTTACCTTATTAAAATATTAATATTTATTTTACATTTTTATTAAATTGTATTTTAGTGTATTTAAATTACTGCAACCATTTGGTGTCCAAGCCTAGCATGGATTTTTGGGCCCAAATGTGTTTTCACACATTCAAGACCTGTACAAGTCATATTGGACTTGATTCATGGCCTTGGGTCCTGTATTTGAACTTTGGTTCAAATTATATACATGGACAAAATACGCAGATAATTAATTATTAAATTTCAATTGTGTACAATGTTGTTTTTGATTTTCTAAAAATACTTAAATTACTATTAAAATTCTGGAAAATTAGTATTTAGATACTATGTTAATTTAGCTAATTTAGTATAATTTTTGTAGTATTTAATTTACTATTTTGCCACTAGTTTGGCATATGAAACCAAAACTCATTTTTTGTATACTTAGGAAAACTGATTTTTATAAAATACTTTTACTGGTTAATAAATTCCAGGAAAATTATAATAAATTTCTACAATTAGCAAAGATCATTTTGGTACTTTATTTTATGTAAAATTAAGCTTTTTGTCTATCTCAAAAACTGTTGGAACACAATGGTCATTTGATTTATTTATTGATTAATTACGACTTGTAGCTTCTTGTGTTATTTTGAGTTTTGTCGTGTTGAACCCCACCCCTCACTAGTGTAAAGACCCTAGAAAGTTAGTTAAAGTAGTGTGTCACCCCACATTGGCCTTCTATGCTAAAATTATCATTTTGGCTAGGTGCCCAGTCACAAGTCATGTTTCACCAAATTAGTGTCTTAGCGTTTTAGTTTTGTATAAAAACTAAGTTATTGTATTTTATTTCTACAGTGACGAGTTACCGGATATCCATAGCACTTTTATCGCAGCTTGTTTTATTTTGCTTTGCTAGAGGCAAGTACTTTCTACAAACTTTACATACTGTTACATAAATGAACTGCTAATCCAACCATGTTAAATGCTGATCCTTGGGGTAGCAAGTTAAAATATCACATGTTGTACTTTCCATTACTACCATGCTTAGAACAGTCTTGATGTATCTCTCACATGATTAGAATATGGGTTACGGGAAAACTGATAGTAGTGTACATGATCATGACCCCCCTATAGTAGCGAGCGAGGTCGCATTTTATATGCATACCTTGCCGCAGGCCATTATCCTGTATTTTTGTACGGATGTACACCTATGCTTGTTAACTTGTACGTATGTATATTTCATTTACATGTACCCCAGTACATTGTACACCTATTGACCGATCATGTACTTGCTACAGTTTTAAACATTATATATACATCTGTCTCTATGACATATGTGTCCTTGCCATGATAGATTGTGTGCTGCCATGTTCCAGTTATTTCCTCCTATGTTCATTTCATGTTTCATATGCTAGTTTGTTAGTTTCAGTACTTGCTCCCGTCCTGACAGGATAATGTTGTAGGTGTCCTTACTGAGAAGGAGTTACTCTGCGACTCATATTATGGAGATATTGCCGAGGACCCGGTTTTGCCATACGAGGATGTTCCTACGGGGAGACTCGTCTAGTTTGCTTAGCTGTTTGGGATATTTAGTGTAGTCATGTATTAGACTACATATTTTGTAACTGGACATGTATCCAGTTTTACATTTCAGACTTGTACTTTGGACATTATGCTATCTGAGACGACTTTTGTGTTTGGAGCATTTATGAATTTTATTCACTTATAGAACTGTTAGCACATTTAGTCTTATCCTGTTGTCTTTAGAACATCTTAATACGTTTTATCTCAAACGTAGGCTGGGCATGACTCAGCCTGGCCCAACAATTTGGGTAGCGGGTCGTGACATGGGGGATTGTTAGCTGAGCTGTGCAAAAGCTCAACTCCCATGCATTTGGATAGTCCTACATCGGAAAAGTTGATACTCTTCACCATCTATATATTCCGTTTTCCCGTCTTGCTTCATTAAACCATTGAGTGGGAGCCCCATGGGCCACACGCGCGCCGCCGCCGTCGCCCGGCCCGGCTCGGCTCGGTTCGGTTCGGCGCGCGTAACGGGTACGGGCATGTGTCCACACCTGCGGGTGCCGAATGCCGATCCAATTCCTTCCCCGGGTTCGGGCTGAGACCCTAAAGATTTTTTGCTCCTTTCAAATATTTCTAACCGTTACAATTTTTTTTAATTCCGTAAAGTTCACTGTTCATATTCAGTCCAGGTTCAATGAACCATGTGCTGAAAATTCTTTGTAACGTTCGAATTAAATCAGCTAATTAAAACTGAGTTTAATTCTCCTCTCCATTGCAAGTCTATAAAATGAGCTCTCCTTCTCATTCTCATTACACAGAAACTTTTTTTCTACAAAAACTCTCTCCAATTTTTCGTCGCTCTCCGAAGTCAGTTCTTCATTGTTGCTCTGGGCAGAGCTAAGTCGGGGTCATCCTCTCCACGTCGTGTGCGGCAAAGAGATTTCGGTAGACCGGGGATTTTACCACTAGGAGCATTCGGATCCAGTCTGCACATAGACCCGGACTATCTCTTAGGGTAGTGCTTCATGCGCGACTTCCCCGAAAGCCGGTAACATTTAATTAAGTTTATTATTTTGCAGATTTAAAAAACGAAAATTTGTTCAAAATTCTAACAGGGCGCATTAAACCCACCTTTGAAGCCAATTCGTTTAGTTGCCTCCAACTCCAATCACAGCATCTTGCTTCACCTTGGACGCATTAAACCCACCTTGGGAGCCTGTATATCCTTGTATACGCATGATCTGTTTCGAACCAATTAGAGTCGTAATATCACTTAATGGAAATGCAGTGTGATCCGAATCGGAGTTGGCCCATGAGGATATTGGACTTGGCACATATGCCTTAAAGGAGAATTCTCATGTAAGACCTGAACCAATCCAAATTATCTATACCTCGTGATCTAACTTCCTATCCAATGTGAACTAAATTACCAACTCCATTATTATCCACTTTTGAGGACTCAACTGGAAATGAGATACAGTTCAACACACAACTACAAGTACATACTTAGAAGTTCTATGCAATTTTTTAGTTCTCACTTTGTAAGTTCCTACTATTCTTGAAAATGGATCATTTTAATTAGCAATTAAGTTTTAACAAAAGAAATTTGAATTAGAAAAGTCAAGAATCGGTCCCCAAGGTACTCGCCTAGTGATAGGACGGGAGGAGAGGGACGTCTGAGCATAAATCTCGGATTCAAAATCTCCCTAGACAACTGAATGGTTTTGGATCATGATTCGACTTGAAGAAAGAACACCTAAAAAAAGTTAAATCGGTTCAAAATTAAAATTCAATTACAGTGATTTGACCGGCCGAATTGATTGGATTACACATATATATATATATATATATATATATATATATATATATATATATATATATATATATATATATATATATACATATATATATACACACACACACACACATATATATATATATATATATATATATATATATATATATATATATATATATATATATATATATATATATATACATATATATATATATACATATATATATACATATATATATATATATATATATATATATAATATTAAAAACTTGTAAACCAATTTTTGGATATATATATATATATATATATATATATATATATATATATATATATATATATATATATATATATATATATATATATATATATATATATATTTGGTTTACAAGTTTTTAATATTATATATATATTTTTTTATTTATATATATATATATATATATATAAATATATATATATAATTTAGCACATCGAGTCGTGGTGTACTGGTAACACCACCGTGCACCGGGGGTGAGGGCCGGGTTCGAGCCCTCCCTCCCACGGAGGTGGCTGGGTGGCGGTGGCCACGACCTTCGGGCCAAGGTCGGGTGGAGTCGTCCACCGGCTTTGGTTTTAAAAAAAATACATATATATATATATATATATATATATATATATATATATATATATATATATATATATATATATGTATAATTTAAAAAAAATAACGGATCAATATTAAATCAGCCCCAAAAATTGGTTTACAAGTTTTTAATATTATATATATATATATATATATATATATATATAATTTAAAAAAAATAACGGATCAATATTAAATCAGCCCCAAAAATTGGTTTACTTGAAGGAAGACAATATATCGTAGAATAGTATTTTTATTCCTCCCTCTTCATCATATGGCAAGGGCCATATATATAGGGCTAATGGACAACCCAAGGGTCATGAGTTACATAATCCACGGGTCATGAGTTACATGATCCCAAGGGTCATGTGTAACTCATGACATAATGGTGAATAAAATGGGTTTCACAACACTCCCCCTTATTCATCCATTTCCTTGGATCCACTTATGAAATACTTCAGGATTCAATAAGCTAATGGGGTGGATACTGCTGGATCCAGAGTAAATTTGGTTTGCCTCGTTAAAACCTTGGCTGTGGAAAATCCAGTGGGAAAAACCATCAGTCTTAAGGAAAAAGAGTACAATCCTATAGTTTTACTCTCCCTGATCTATACAAGCTTCAGGCTTGCAGGTCTTTTAGTTGCCTCATTCCTATTCCTCTTACAAGCTTTACAAAAGTACATCGTGGCAGTATTTTGGTAAATAAATCTGCTAAGTTATTACAAGATTGAATTTGTTGTACTTTGACTTGTCCCTTCTCTTGAAGGTCGTGCGTCTAGAAGAATTTGGGGGATATGTGCTTCGTCTTGTCACTCTTCATGTATCCTTTCTGAAGTTGAGCTACGCATGCTGCATTATCTTCAAAAAGGGTAGTAGGCTCAAGTTCACCAGTCTTCAGGCCAGTAGATGCCAAAATGTGCTGAATGACGGAGCGAAGCCAAACACACTCCTTGCTTGTTTCATGGATTGCCAGGAGTTCAGAATGGTTGGATGAGATAGCCACACTGGTCTGTTTGACGGACCTCCAGGAGATAGCCGTACCACCGAAAGTAAACACAAATCCAGTTTGTGATTTCTCTGTGTGGGGATCTGATCTATAACCTGCATCTGAATAACCAAGTAAAGTGAAAGACCCACTATTCGGGTAATATAGTCCTAGGTCTATAGACCCTTGGAGGTAGCGCAGAAGATGCTTTACTCCATTCCAATGGCACTTTGTGGGCGCTGCACTGTATCTGGCTAATAAGTTAACTGAAAACGCTATATCAGGACGCGTACAGTTAGCCAGATAGAGTAGTGCCCTAATGGCACTTAGGTAAGGTACTTCAGGACCTAATGATTCCTCCCCTCTTCCAGTGGACGGAAAGGGTTCTTCTTTACGTCCAATGATCGAACGACCATTGGTGTACTAAGGGGATGGCATTTATCCATGTGGAATTGTTTAAGTAATCTTCGTGTATATGTAGATTGGTGTAACAGGATACCACCCTTCAGGTGTTCGATCTGTAAGCCAAGACAATACTTTGTTTTGCCTAGGTCTTTCATTTCAAAAGTTGTCTTAAGGCTTTCAGATATCTCAGTGATCTCTGCAGGAGATCCAATGAGATTTAAGTCGTCGACATAAACGGCGACTATAACAAATCCTGTTCCAGATCTTTTTATAAAGATACACGGGCAGACTTTATCATTAGTAAATCCTTGCGTAGCAAGAAACTCACTTAGTCTGTTATACCACATTTTTCCTAATTGTTTAAGACCGTACAATGATCTTTGTAACCTTACAGAATAGGTGTCCCGAGGTCTATCTGTTTTCTCTGGTGAAATTTTATATCCTTCAGGGAGTTTCATATAGATATCTTTATCTATATTGCCATAAAGATATGCAGTCACAACGTCCATGAGCTGCATTTCTAGGCTTTTCAGAGAAGAGAGGCTGATCAGGAATCTGAAGGTATTCCCATCCATGACCGGAGAATATGTTTCTTCATAATCTATTCCCGGTTTCTGGGAGAAACCTTGTGCTACAAGGCGTGCTTTGTAGCGCACAACTATATTGTGTTCATTTATTTTTCTTGTGAAGATCCATTTATATTCCACAGGTTTTACACCTTCAGGTGTTTGGACTACAGGTCCAAAGACTTCGCGTTTCAAGAGTGAGTCCAGCTCTACTCCTATTGCCTCGTTCCACTTTGGCCAATCGCCTCTGCGTTTACATTCTGCTAGAGGCCGTAGATCGATGTCATCATTATTTTCAGTGACGTGAACGGCAATATTGAACGAAAAATCGTCGTCGACGACTGTGCTTTTTCTGTTCAGTACCTCTCCAGTACGTACATAATTTAATAATATTTCTCCTGTTTGTTCCTCTTCAGGGGAAACTAGGAGGGGAGAGGTAGCTGATCTGAGCTCAGCATCCTGTGTTTGGATCTTCTTAATTTCTCCAGGATTTTTTCTTTTACGAGGGACTTTGTCTCTCGAACCTGGTGGGCGTCCTCTTTTTAATTGAGGTATTGCCATTTCTGCTGCCGGCAGATTGCATCCATCTTTGGGAATGTCAATCCTAGCTGGCGTGTTGGCAGCAGGGACGTGTGATCTGACAATCTTCTGGTTGTCAGTAAATGTATCCGGAAGTAGATGTACAGTGTTCTGAAGATGTAATATCTTCAGGATCTCATCTTCACATTGACTTGTACGCGGATCAAAATGAGACAAAGTTTTTGTGTCCCAAGAAATTGTCTTAGAAGCTTATGGCTTCTTAGACTATGTGCCCAGTTTAGGAAATAATCCTTCATCAAACTCACAGTCATCAAGACGTGCCTTAAATACGTCACCCGTCAGGGGTTCTAGGTATCTAATTATAGAGGGTGAGTCAAACCCAACATAGATACCTAATCGACGTTGTGGACCCATTTTGGTCCTCTGTGGGGGAGCAATAGGGACGTAAACAGCACAACCAAAAACTCTCAAATGAGAGATATTTGGAGGTGAACCATAAGCGAGCTGCATCGGAGATAGAATATGACCTCCAGAGGGTCGTATTCTAATAAGTGATACGGCATGCAATATAGCATGACCCCAAGCTTCCACAGTCAACTGTGACTGCATCAACAATGGACGAGCAATCCATTGTAATCTCTTAATAAGAGATTCTGCTAACCCATTCTGGGTGTGAACATGAGCTACAGGATGTTCAACTTCGATGCCAGTTGCTTGGCAATAGTCTTAAAAAACCTGTGAAGTAAATTCACCCGCATTATCAAGTCTTAATTTTTTGATATGGTTATCGGAGAAATGAGCCCGCAACTTAATTATTTGTGCCAATAGCTTAGAAAAAGCTAAGTTGCGGGTGGACAAAAGGCACACATAAGACCATTTAGTAGATGCATCGATAAGTACCATAAAGTACCTAAATGGACCACTTGCGGGGTGAATAGGTCCGCAAATGTCTCTATGAATTCTCTCTAAAAAGTAGGAGACTCTAGTCCCACTTTCAAAAGGGATGGTCTTGTTATAAGTTTTCCTTGAAAACAAGGTAGACACGAGTAATCATACTTCTGAAGAATCTTCAGGATCTGCAAGTTATGTCCACTGGATTGGCTTATGATTCGTTTCATCATAGCTGATCCTGGGTGACCCAGTCTATTATGCCAAAGTTTAAATTTTGGTGATGAATGACACTTCTGGTGCACAATCATGTTAGCTTCTGTTGATTGAATATGAGTATGATAGAGACCCGACGGGAGTCCCTTGAATCGTTCTAAGATAGTTTTTGAACCATCTTTTAGACGAGTAACATACAGATATTCTGCCTCATTTATTTCATTTGTTTCTAAGTGATATCCGTTTAAACGAATGTCCTAGAAACTTATGAGGTTCCTATTTGATTTAGGAGAGAATAGTGCATCTTTTATTATTAGCCTTGTTTTATTTGGGAGCAATATAATTGCTTCACCAGATCCTTCTATTATGTTTGATAGTCCTGATATCGTGTCATATCCCTATTTTAGAAATAGGTATATGACTGTATTTCGACTGTATTTTGTATTTTGGAGGATTTTAATTTTTGGGGTGTATTTGAAATTTTTATTATTTTATTGGAGGTGATTTTGCCCTCACTAATTATTTGTTATTAATTAATTTCATGATCCTAGTCTACCCTCCAAAATATCTACTCCCCCTCTCTCTTGTCATTTCACTCCCTCACATCATCTCTCTCTCCTCCCCCTACCTAACCCCCTCACCTCTCTCTTCACTCTTCCTCTCTCTCCCCTCTTACTTGCTGGATCAGCCGACCCCCACCCCCAATTCCTTTCTCTCTCTCTCATCTCTCTCCCGACCACACTCACCCCCCGGCCCTCTCTCTCCTCCCTCAACTCTCCTCTCTCCCGCTCACTCGGCCTCTCGTCCCTCTCTCTCGCTCGCTGTCTCCCTCTCTTCTCCCGGCCTCCGCCGACCTCCGGCCGCCCTGAGCTCCCACCGCCATCAGCCACCAGCGCCACCACCATCATCGTCGCCCCCCTCCGGCCTCCGCTGCGGCCGCCACCGCCAGCACCGCCAGCGCCGCCATCTCCTCCGTGGCCGCTGTCTCCTCCGTCGGAGAGCCGATCTACCCCGGTAAGCTCCTCCGGCCTCCCCTCTCTGTCTCCTCCCCTCCGCCGGAGCCTGGCCGACCCCGGCGGCACTTCCCCTCTATGGATCTGCTCCTCCTCTCCCTCTTCCCTTCTGTCCGACGAGCCGCCGTGCCCCGCCGCGAGCGTCGCGCCAGCCTCGAGTGGCGGATCGCCCTTGGGCCCCGCGCTGCTCTAGCAGTGTGCAGCCTTGGGAGTCGCGCTCTCCTCGGGCCGCGCGCACGCTTGACTTGCGTGTTCCCTCGTTTCCCGTACGTCTCGGGAAGCGAGCCCTCGAGCTCCGTGCACGCCTCGAGCAGCGGGACGCTTTGGGCCCCGCGCTGCTCGGGTTATGTGCCGTCTCGATACGCATACACCTTGGTGCACGTGCTGTCTCGGTTCTCGTGTCGCCTCGATTCGCGTGTTGCCTTGGGCAGCGGGACGCCTCGAGCCCCGCACTGTCTCGGGCACCGCGCCACCTCGGTTTGTGTGTTGCCTCGATCCTCGTGTCTCGGCCTTTGTGCCTAACTTGTGACCCGTACCGCCTCGATTTACGTGCACACACCGATTTGCGTGCTGTATCGATTTGTGCGTAATATTGTATCTTATGTTGCCTCGGTTTGTGTGCTCGCTCCAATTGGCGTGCTGCATTGGTTTCTGTGTCGTCTCGATCTACTTGCACGTCTTGATTTACGTGCACGTTTCTATTTCTTGTTCGTCTCGATATTCGAGTCATCTCGATTCTCGTACGCGTTTCGGTACACGTGCGCATCTCGGGTTGCGTGCCCGTATCGGTCTGCGTGCCTCAGTTTCCGTGCCAGATTCCTGCGCTACTTGTGGGACCCGTACGGTATAGCCTTCTGCCATCTCTTATGATTATTCTATTATTTTATTATTTAATTCTAATGATTGTTTATTATGTGTTCTGAGGACCTCGATGGACGTGCTAGCTTGGGTCCAGATCGCCGAAGACTTGCTTACCTAGCCGAGCCCTCTAGGCAAGTATCCCTTGCTCATCGACGGCTCTTGCCCTCTCTCCTGGATTTTATTGCATTCAATTAATTTGTACTTGTAAATTGTATAATCATGATTAGTGTAGCCTAGTAGTAGAACTGCCATGATGATAACTTAGGATAGCTTAGTTCGATACCGGTTTACGACCGTATCGGACAACTCGGACGGGTCATCCACACCTCCGAGGACACGAGCACGACTCACACGTATGGATTGTCCCCACATGCCCCGTATCCGACTCGCGGTCGGGTACGGCTTGGCGAACTACTCTTGTGGCTGTGATTGTGCTTGGGTTAGAACTATAGACATGTGCTGTGATGCGCCCTGCGAGGCGGTTAGTTGATTATATTATGCATATTGGCTTGGCGCCCAGTACGTATTGTAGTGCTGCTGGAGGCCGAGACTTAGTGTTCTTGGCTAGGGTTGGTGCCCAGTACGCATCGTAGTGCTACTGGAGGTCGAGACTTAGTGTTCTCGAATTGCGATTCTGCGGCGGGTTGCGCCGAGTGGATTTTAGCCCCAATTTGTAGGGTGCTCCCGTCCAGAATACAAAGGAGACTCTGCCAGATTTTTTCAGAATTTCCGGTTGGGAATTTGGTTCGAAGGATTGGGCAGTGCCATTCCTTTAGTTTGCGGGACAGAACTCATGCATGTTCTTCTTGGTATAGTATCCCTGATCTCATTGCCTGCTAGGTAGACTCCCGACTAGATTAGTCGTATAGCGTCTTGATCTGTCCTGTCCGCCGGATTGTGTAAGGAGAGCAGTTCTACTCGGGTGAGGGTCTGTAACCCTGGTCCTTGTTTGGTTTAAGGGTTGTGGATCTGATCCAGAGTGGTTCACGCAATCCTTGCCTTTTCGACGGCATCACCCATTGGACTCATGACTCGTGATTCTTCCTTTAGATGGTTTTCTAGTTTAGTTTGTTATCTCATTGTCTGTCCCGTCCGCCGGATTGTGTAAGGAGAGTGGTTCTACTCGGGTGAGGGTCTGCAACCCTGGTCCTTGTTTGGTTTAAGGGTTGTGGATCTGATCCAGAGTGGTTCACACAATCCTTGCCATCATCCGACGACGTTGATTAAGTGCTGACCCGTGTGTTGGGATTTTGATCTGATTCGAGGATTGACTATGAGGAGATATGATATTGAGATAATGATTATGGTAGACTAAGTGGGTTCTTAGATAGTGTTGCTAGTTCTTTGGTGATGTTCTAATTTGATCAGATATGTCTTCGAGGACTTTTGGATTTTGGATACTGGTGCGAGTGTCTCGCGGAACGAGGAGGATATCGAGGGTATTATTATATGATTTTTACTCGACTTCCCAAACGCCCAATCCGGTACCTTTGTGTATTCCGGTAGTTAGAGAACCTGGTTGATTGCTGTGTCTTGGTAGTTGAGGGGCTTGTTTTCTAGTGGCTTGTGATCATTGTCTAGGAGGATTCTTGTGAGTCTGAGGGCCTAGCATTGTTAGGGGAAATGAGATTGGTATTTGGTGGTTGTCTTTATTGACGTGATATTCACTCCCTCATGGATGGGAGACACTTGATAGATTGATTTGGTGGATAGACCGACTTGATGATTGGAGCTGTAGGCTCCCATATATGCTTGAGATGTTATTATAGTAGAGGTTCTGGTCTTGTACTTGACCTGATATCCATGCCACGATGTGGGCAGATGACTTCTTGTGACTGACAGAGTTGTCCTTGTCCCAGACCGGACTACCTGTATCCGTGCTATAAGTCCAGCTTACCCCGTGAGGTACTGGCCCTGACCTTGCACTGCGGTGCCCTTTGTCTATTGGCACTTTGAGGTGCTACTTCCATGATTATATGGCATTGCGATGCCATCTTGATATTCTGGCTATATTATATGATTACCTGCACGGGTATCTGGTAGTTGGCCTATAGTTTTAGCGTGGTTAGGATTGCTTGCTTACTTGTTGCATAACACTAAGGATGGATCACAACTGGGACTATAGGTGCCGAGGCTGATTCTTACTTAGCGTTCTCGTACTGAGGTATGACATCTAGGAGGATGAGCATGTGACCATGGCATGTGATTCCGGATAAATGTAGGGTTAATCTAGGCAACTAAAAAATGGTAGAAGCATTGGGAGGGAACGGAATCCCGAGATCGTGCATTACCGGTCGCCACAGGCTCGTCCTGGCGCGTCGGGGTTGGCCGCCACGGATATGGCAGTATCCGACTACTATATGTACTCCTGCTTAGCACGGTGGCCTTCCGAGGGACCGTGCATACCTACCTGCTATGTGTTATTTGGCCTCGCTAGCCCTTACGGGATATAGCACGATCTGAGGATTCCTATATGGCATTGTTGGGGTAACCCAACCACCACATAGACAGCCGTAGACATTTGAGTGGCCGCTTATTTATATAATTGTTTGGCTTGTTGCTTGCTAAGCTGGCTGGCACGTAACGCTGTCCCGGTGTAGTAATTCGTTCCCTTGTTCTTGTTTGATGTAGGGATGGATTACTGCTCCGATGACAGACTACGATCTCCAGTTAGCGATGCAGGCATTAGTGTATGTTAGGATGATTGTGATGATTGTTGAGTTACTTTTGGGAATAACTGAGGAACATGGACTATCGTAGTGCATGATCCAACCCATGTTCTTGTTTGATTGTTGGGTTGGTTATTGTGCTACGATAGGCTATCGACCGAGGTTACGACCAGAATACTTTTAGTTGTTGGATTGTTATCGTGCGTTGGTACCGCACGATCCCTTACCTCATTTACTGTTTTTAGATGCTATTTCTGTTATATTATATCCTGCTGGTTTTCTTCGTCTGTCCTTGAGCCTTCCTTTCTGGTACTTGCTACGGTTGGCCTGACCAACCCTGGATTGTTCCCAGATTGCCTGTGACCGACCATGTGGATCTTCCAGACTTGACTTGGAGGACGTGCTTCAGTTCCTGACCATGAGGGAACTGTGTGGGAAGGTATTCTTGTCTACATTATTTCTCATTGTAGACTCTCTGATTATCATATGAGTATTTCCTGTTTTTCATATGATTATCTCTCTTGTCGTTATTTCATTGATTATTGCCTGTGGATATGAGATCAGATTTAGGCCATAGACTGCTTGCATGCTAGAATACCCAACAAGATTGACAGCCACGATCGCCGTATGACGTTTTATACCTCATACGGAGTAGCTGGCCTAGTCCGTCCCCGTATTTCGGTACTGGGGCGTGACATATCATAATAACGGGACCGTCATAATCATATAAGCTATAAAAATAGCTTTTTTCTCGAAGGATTGTGTGCGTCGAGGCGCTGTCCACAAGGCATTCACACTTCATCTATAGATCAATAAAAAAAAATATTTACTCAATAAGATGGATTTAAACTAAAATTTAACAATTGAAAAGATTTTAGTAATAGACCTTTAAAATTTTAGTTTTTCAAGTTTTGATAAGGTTGGGTTAGCTGTAGGAGCCGGATCCCAGCAAGCGGAGGTTCACTAGGAACTCTTAAGTACCGGTCGCTTAGACGAATTTCGTCTTGTTGACAGAAGGGCCCTTTCGACTTGTTCCCAAACAAATCTTAACTTTAGAACTTTTAAAAATAAAGAAATTTTACTAAATCAATTAATTGTTTGATTTAGCCTAAATTGATATATTGAATAAAAAGGAACTAGTATTGACAAAAAGTAGTAACACACTAATGTTTGTCTAAGGTGTCAATCTAGGAAATGATAATTGATCTATGAAATGATAATTGATAATAGCAATCTTAGTTATATGTAACAACAAATGTTATTAAATAAGATGGTACTGATATGAAATAAATCACGATAGCTTTTATAGCTAAAACAAATTATTAACAGTAAGTAGATTTTTATTTTAAATTGTAATAACAAATGTTGAGAAGCTTTCTTTTGTTTTGAAGACAGTAACAAATGTTCAGAAGCTTTCTTTTAAAAACGAATTGTAAACAGTAACAAATTCTAAGCAACAGAAGCTTTTGCATTTAAGCTTTAAAAACGAATTGTAAACAGTTAACAAATTCTAAGCAACAAATGTCCAGAAGCTTTCAATTTAAGCAACAGAAGCTTTTGGATTTAAGTGTTTTTTTTTCTCGTAAGAATTCTATTTTCCACATTTACTTTTTCTTCCAATTTTTTTTTGACATTTCCAAACACCGAAAAAAAAGGATCGAAATTGTAATTTGTCAAAGGAAAGGAAACACCAAGAAATTGATTTCATTTCCTTTCCTTTCTGCGACTATGCTAAACATCAATCAGTAGAAACAGTTGAAGAGCTTTTGGTTTTTTAGTTCCTCCTCAAATTAACCAGACTGAAGTCATATTAGCTCCATCCCCCATCGAACCGGCTAAAGTGACTGGCAATTAGCATGAGCAACAGGGAGCATCTAATAGCTTTTTGATTTAAGCAATAGAAGCAATTATAAAATGTTATAGACAGTAACAAGTTGTTTTAGCAATATGGAAACAGTAACGAAATATTTTTTTTTTAATTATTATTCCGTATGAACAGTGACAAACAGGAAAAACAAATAATAAAATTTTAGAATATGCCGATTTAGGAGCTCTATTAATTATAGCATATGGAAATGGGTTTTATCATTTCTCTAGAGTATCGTACTCTCAAATAAAATTTTAGATATCATCTAGAAAACTATCCAATTGAATATTGTATCATGAGCAAGTACTTACATGATTCATAAAGTAGTACATCTCATGAATAAGATGAATTTTTCAAAAATAAATTTACCTTTCTTATTGTACGGTGGAAGAAGGTAAAAAAAATTAACGGTACGTTGGATCGGCTAGGGAAGGAGGAAGGATGACGTCGATATCTGGACGTCGATTCTCCTTACTTCAGCAATCGTGCTGATAACGTGTTTGAAGGGAGACGATATATCGTAGAATAGTATTTTTATTCCTCCATCTTTATCATTTGGCAAGGGCCATATATATAGGGCTAATGGGCAACCCAAGGGTCATGAGTTACATAACCCAAGGGACATGAGTTACATGATCCCAAGGGTCATGTGTAACTCATGACATAATGGTGAATAAAATGAGTTTCACAACATTTACAAGTTTTTAAAACATTGGTCCCAACGGCGTTCAGGTTTTTAAAACAATGGTCCCAACCAACCAACAAACTAACTGACACTCCGGCGGAGAGTACACGCTAGCTGCCGACAAAAACGAAGTACACGTGGCAGATCGAAACACGATGGCCACGCGTCTGCAGTTCCCGCAAATATGGAAAGCAAAGCAAAGCAAAATGAACCCAAACAGTGTGCGGCCCACAACGGTTTCTCATGGTCCCCACCCTGTGCTATTTGGTCGGGTCGTAGCTAGAATCAGATCCAGACACCGGTTATGAGTCAGGTTTGGATCTCGACTGTGGTGGTGCCGTGTATGAAATGAAGTCAGGTTTGGATCCAAATAACAGAATCCGATATGAGTCAAATTTCTGGGTCACAAAATTAGGTGTCGCTCCACTTATAGACCTTAGTTCACGGGAGGCGAGCCGGGGGGGTGACCGTTGCGATGTCGACGTGGGGACGGGTCAGGAAAAGGCCGTGTCGGTAGATGAAGGGTTACGAAACGTGTCGCCGGTTATGGATCGACGTGAGACCTCCTCTCTCTCTCTCTCAGCTGGGGCCCACCTACAGCTAGGCAGACCTTTTCTATTGACGGAACTGCCCTTACTTATATAATTGTTATGACAGGAATGCCCCTGGGATTATGTGTATAAACCTTTACCACAAGGTGTTGATAAGTAAGCTCGAAAGTACTCAATTATTGCTTAAAATAAAAGCTGCCAACGAATGTTATACATGGTTTGCTTTCTGTAACAACAAAGACATTGGTGACAGCTCAAATTAAGGTGACACCTCAAATAAGTGTCCATTTTCTCAATTTTGATTGAAGATATATTAGTTAAAAGAAGGTGTTAGAATAGTACACGTACTTAATTGTATAATAAATAAGTGGCAATGGTATCGTAGTATTTGTTTGTTTTTTCTTCATTTTTTGACATATTTACAGAAATTTTCATATACAGTAAAAAAAAAGTTTCATTCAATTACAAAAAAAGGATAAGTTTAGGAAAATTGTAGATATGGTAGAGGAACGACAGTAAAATTGACGCGCTGTGGAAAGTTGTGGAGAGAGGGGAGGCACGCCATCACCAATGGCGCGCGCGGGTGGGGCGCGCCATCCCTCGTGGCGCACGTGGCGCAAGAAATGGAGGGCGCCATCGTTACTGGCGCGCGCGTGGGATGCGCCATCGCCATTGGCGCGCGTTGCTGCTATGGGGTGGTGGGTGTGGGGGGGGGGGGGGGGGGACGCGCCATGCATGCCCATTGGCGTGCGTTTCGGCCACTGTAAAAAGCTGCTGAAAAGTGAAGGGGGGGAGAGTGTCACGACCCGCACCCTGATTAGGGGCACGAGAACGTGGGTACATCCAGCCTACGCCGCAGTGTCGGCGGTAGAACGTTGTATAGGTCATCTATAATATCTAACATCTAACAATAAGATATATAAACCTGTCATCTCCGCACGGAGGTATAACATAACATCTCAACTCTATATCTCAAACACAAGTCTAGGAAAGATAGAACATGATATGGAATCAGATGAAAGGAAGAAACTGAATATAAACAGAGTTATCACACCACACAAGTAGATGTCCAACACAAATAAGTACAAGACCTGAAATGTAACTAAGTCACAACTAACAATCGGAACAATCCGATACAAAATGAAAACTATAAACACTAGACTAGACTAGGCACCCTCTACTGAGCTAGATGCTCCTCAGGCTCCTGAAGGTCA
Source organism: Iris pallida (assembly GCA_029216955.1). Lineage (NCBI taxonomy): Eukaryota > Viridiplantae > Streptophyta > Magnoliopsida > Asparagales > Iridaceae > Iris > Iris pallida. The sequence continues at coordinate 17,727,535 of JANAVB010040817.1, read as the reverse complement.
CCCTCATGTGTCCCATAGAAGGTAGGACAATCACCATCATCATCTGTAATATTTTTAATAGGTCCAGTCAGGACAGGAACGAGCACAATACATCTCACGCAGTTCATATCATGTTGAAAAATGTAAAGCTTGCATAGAGTAAGATACATGGACTGTAAAGAACATATATAAAAACGAGAGAGATTTGATAACTGGAAATATCTATATATATGATAAGTAAAAACTGTAGGTAACCTGTGATTTAGAGCATGATATGGTTATATAAACGGTTTAGGACATATACAAGATTTCACAAGATTGCACAAGATGGAATTTGATCACATAATCATTTCCTACTCACCCTCCCCAATCAATACACAAGGATCCAGTCAAGTTACGTTACCTTGCACAAGAGGTTTTTATCATGTTTGCTCACGTGATCATGAGAGTACAAGATTGCACAAGAGTATACATGAAAGCGGTGTACATAAATACAAGATGTTCGTGAAAAGCACATGACAACTGTATTTGATGCACCCCGAGGGGGATAACATCGCATGACAAGATCCATATAGTACCAATCCGTGATAATAACGTGACAGCATCATGTAAAGTAATCTAGAGCAAGAATATAAATCCTAACAAGTATGAAAAGATCAGAGAATGTACTCGCCTGTCACCCTGTATGACTGATATGAATAGATGTCCGAACTGGTGTCACAGAGTCCTATTCAGAGTAAAACAGGTCACAACATATCCACAATGGTAAAAATAGAGTATACAATGCATACTACATAATTCTAGGTCAATCTGGTCAACTGTCAACTCTAGGTCAACTCTAAAAGTCAAACTAGGTCAAACTAAGTTACACCAAGCTAAACTAGGTCACACTAGGACAACCAAGGTCAAACAAGGTCACAAAAAGTCAATCCAAGTCAAACTAGGTCAAATCAAGTTATATCAAGTCAATCTAAGTCAGACTAAGTCAACTCTAGGTCATACCAGTCATCGCAGGTCAAAACAAGTCGAAGAAAGTCAAACGGGGTCAAGAGTTAGCCTACAGTTGACTTTTGGTCAACTGGTCAATCTGGTCAACTCTAGGTCAACCTAGGTCAAACTGGTCAAATGTTGACCAACAGTTGACTTTTGGTCAACCGTTCAAGTCTAAAGAAATTTGGGAGTAAATTGGGTAAAGTGTTGACCCATAGTTGACTTTTGGTCTAAAAAGTCAACCGTGGTCAACCAAGGTCAAGACTAGGTCTAGGCGACTATTTCTAATTATTACCGACCTCTACAACCCATATCCAAGTCCATCTTGGACTTCGAAACTCATATCTTGGTCGTAGGCCAATATCCTATTTTATCGTTAAAAAGGGTAAAATTCTGGCTTAGGCAACTATCAAGTTAGCCTACCTACGCTTGGTACTTTGACCCGAGCTCCCTAGGGTAGTAAGATACTAGCCTATACATATATTACCTACCAAGATACCTAGGGTAAGTGGACATTTAGTCCACGATACGGCCCATTGCCGATATCTTGAATATTTCAAGATACAAAATGGTACGGCGCGATACCGGCGCCCTACAACCCCGATTTCCACTCGGGAGCCTACCCACAAAATCTAATTCACGTATTCTTGCCCCACACCAAGTTTCAACTCATTCCGATACTCCGAGCTCCGTTTCGCCCTCTAACTCGATCCCCTCTATTTCCTATTTCTCACTTTTCTTCCTATTCTTCTAACTTCTTCTAATTCTTAAACTTCTTCTAATCTTCTCTATGTATCTATCTATATATAAACACACACACACTCTCCAATTTCTCTTACACACGCACATAAAGCACAAACACACAAAATACTCAATTTCTCGAATTTTAGCACACTGGGACAACCTGCACACCTTTAAGGCTCTCATGCTCACCTTTAAGGCACTTCTGCTCACCTTTAAGGCACTTCTGCTCACCTTTAAGGCTCTACTGCACAATTTTTACTGAATAGCATTCTGCACACTTCTAAGGCATTCCTGCACAACTATAAGGCTCTCGTGCACAACTCTAAGGCTCTAATGCACGACTATAAGTTCTAAAGCATAACTCTAAGGCTCTAATGCACAACTATAAGTTCTACAACACAACTCTAAGTATTGATACATACATATACAATATATATATATATATATATATATATATATATATATATATATATATATATATATATATATATATAAACACCCAAACATGCACAAATGGTATATATATATATATATATATATATATATATATATATATATATATATATATATATATATATATATATATATATATATATATATACCATTTGTGCATGTTTGGGTGTTTATATATATATATATATATATATATATATATATATATATATATATATATATATATATATATATATATATATATATATATATATATATATATATATATATATACCACTCTCAAAAAGGATTAAACCATAATAAATCCTTAACCTATATTTTAAGGGAACCTACAAAGGCTATGGTCAACTTGTAGAGAATGATCCCCTCTATCATTTATGTGAATGAATAAATGCAAAAGGAGGAATTTAAAAGGGTTTAAAAATCATACCTAAAAGTGGATTTGAAAAGGAAGAAGAAGGAGTTGGAAAGAAAGTAATGGAGAAGAAGAAGAAACTTAGTGAGGAAGTAAAAGAGTTGGAGGGGGTGGCCCTATAGGTGGCCGGCCATGGTGCCAAGGGGTAGGGGCACTTGTATTTACAAGTTTGCCCCTCCCTAAGCCTAATGCAAAATTAATCCAAAATGGGTTTTGAAAAATGCTAAAAATAAATAAAAATAATAATTAAACTTAATTACTCATGGGGGAACTAGTCCAAATACCTAAACCTAAAAGTTTAGTGTGGTGGGCCATGGTTAAATAACAGGCTAATTGCGACTCAAGTCGAAATTCACCGGGGTCCCGAATTAACTCGGAATGCGATAAAATTCGAACCCGACTCCTAATATATTTAAATAATAATATTCATGAAATAAAATTCCTAAAAATATTATAAAATGGAAAATTATCATTTTACCCCTAACTGGAAAAAGTGAGGGTGACAAGTCTATCCACCTTAAAAAAAATTTCGTCCTCGAAATTAAAACCAACAATAGTAAAATATCAAAATCACAAGTCATGGCTTAAAATTTAAAATGATTAAAATCTCAAAAATCAAAGCATGAATTAAATGACTAAAATTATAAAATTTAAAATTACTCTCAAATAGAAACTGAGAGCTATAAGTCTATCCACCTTAAAAGAATCATCCTCAAAAATTAAAACAAGTAAACACACAAAAACAAAAAATTATGCAAATCGATAATCGTATGCGTCTGTCCAATCATCATGATACTCAGAATCTCCGTCATGCCAGTGAGCAAGGCTACGATAATCACAGAGTCCTTGACTAAGGTACATACCTCTAGAATTATGGTATTTAAAATTTTCGCATTGCCGCTAGCTTGGCAGCGAAAACCTTAAATTCTTACACCCGAGGAATACGTCCATAGTCCGACTATATGTCCTCACTCTGCCTGCTAGCATGACCCTAGAGGATTCTAAAATCTCATAATCGAGGCGACCTAGCCCATACGACTTATCTCAGAAGAATATTACATCACAAGGACAAAATTTTATCCAACGATCAAGGAACAGATAGAATCAAAGTTCAAGACAGTTTATAAGGAAGCAAATACGGAAATGAGATCGAAAGATTGGAACCTGCTATCAGCTCTCCCTCTGCCTGTGCATCATCGACTGCCATAGCGAAAGCTCGCCCCGGCTGGCCTCCCTTGGCCTGCTGCTGATGCTGGACAAACCTCTGCTGCTGAGTCTGCAACGGTGGTCCTGTCTGCTGTCCCGTCGGAGCCCTAGCTCCTGCTGCTGCCTGAGCCAATCGTGCCAAGTTCTTGGGGCACTCCTTCAACTGATGCTCTGCTGAACCACAAAGCAAACACAGGCCCTGTCTATTCCTGCAGTCGTCCCATCCGTGACCTTGCTTCTTATAGAAGTTACATATAGGGTGCTGTTGCTGCCTGGGTGACTGCTGGTGAAGTATAAGTCCCTGGCACTGAAACGGCTGCTGAACTGGCCTCTGCTGTATGTGAGGGCGCTTGGCTAGCCCTGCACTAGAACTAGCCCCTAAGGTATCACTGCCCCTCTTCGGCTTGAGGCCGAAGTCCTCCTCTGCAATCTGTGCGTCCATCAATATCTGATCGAACGTCGCGTTACGGCGTCCCGAGGTACGGGTGCGTACTGCATGAATAAGTCCCATGCGGAACTTACGAGCCTTCTGCCCCTCATCCTGGATCATATCGGGAGCGAACCTGCTAAGGCGGAAGAACTCAGCTGTATACTCGTCCACCGACGAGTTTCCCTGTACCAGACCCACGAACTGGCCCTCCAATGCTGTAAGCGCCACGTCCGGGAAGAACTTCTTCTTGAAGAGCCTCCGGAAGTTCTTACATGTCAGCCCTCTCACCGACGCATGAGGATCCGTGCGGTACCATATCAGCGCAATATCGAAGAATCGGCTGGCTGCGGCCAAAACCCAAAGTGCTCTAGGAAGCTCTGCCAGCTCCATACTCCGCTGCACATCCTCTAGCCAGTCGTTTGCATAAAGGATGTCCTCTGTGCCCGTGAAGTCCCTGGAGCTCATCTTCCTAAAGTCTAGTACTGTCCCGGCCTAGACTACTGCTGGTACGGCTGCTGGCCAGTAGGGCCCTATACCGTACCCGATGCCACTCTCTCCACTGCTGCCAGTGTAAGCTGATGCGAGTTCTCCATGCTCTGCCTCAGCATCTCAATCTGACGGTGTGACGCCTCCATCTGGCGCTACGACGCCTCTGTCTGGGCTCGCTGCGTCTCCATCATCTGCTGAAGGAGAAGAAATATGTGGTGTGTATCCGTCGGTATCGGAGGTGGTGGCGACAGTATCTCTGGAATGGAGACCGAAACCCTCTGGGGTGGAGGCGGTAGACATCCCTGCACAACTGCCGGGGTCTCCGGAATAGTGGAATCACTGGGGGTAGTCTCGTGAACCTCCTCCTCAGCCATATCAGATCTCTCAGGCAAGCTACTCGATCCAGTGGCCTGCGGATGCATCTTCGTCATTCTGGAGATGAATTGAAACAAGGAGATCAATATGGCACATTAGTAGATTTATCAAAGAAGGACAGTTAATTTAATACAAGGAGAGTAATCATAGAAATCAAAAGATCGGAAATTTTTCTAGGTGTGATTGAGAAACTCCTATCATGTCCTAGGTCCTACGTCCTAATTGCAGGCTCGTAATTAGTACTCTAAGTCGAGCACCATTACGAGATCGTACTAATTACGACACAGGCCTGCATGGGCTACCACAAAAATGTGTCACGACCCGCACCCTGATTAGGGGCACGAGAACGTGGGTACGTCCAGCCTACGCCGCAGTGTCGGTGGTAGAACGCTGTATAGGTCATCTATAATATCTAACATCTAACAATAAGATATATAAACCTATCATCTCCGCACGGAGGTATAACATAACATCTCAACTCTATATCTCAAACACAAGTCTAGGAAAGATAGAACATGATATGGAATCAGATGAAAGGAAGAAACTGAATATAAACAGAGTTATCACACCACACAAGTAGATGTCCAACACAAATAAGTACAAGACCTGAAATGTAACTAAGTCACAACTAACAATCGGAACAATCTGATACAAAATGAAAACTATAAACACTAGACTAGACTAGGCACCCTCTACTGAGCTAGATGCTCCTCAGGCTCCTGAAGGTCACCCTCATGTGTCCCATAGAAGGTAGGACAATCACCATCATCATCTGTAATATTTTCAACAGGTCCAGTCAGGACAGGAACGAGCACAATACATCTCACGCAGTTCATATCATGTTGGGAAATGTAAAGCATGCATAGAGTAAGATACATGGACTGTAAAGAATATATATAAAAACTAGAGAGATTTAATAACTGAAAATATCTATATATATGATAAGTAAGAACTGTAGGTAACCTGCGATTTAGAGCATGATATGGTTATATAAACGGTTTAGGACATATACAAGATTTTACATGATTGCACAAGATGGAATTTGATCACATAACCATTTCCTACTCACCCTCCCCAATCAATACACAAGGATTCAGTCAAGTTACGTTACCTTGTACAAGATATTTTTATCATGTTTGCTCATGTGGTCATGAGAGTACAAGATTGCACAAGAGTATACATGAAAGCGGTGTACATAAATACAAGATGTTCGTGAAAAGCACATGACAACTGTATTTGATGCACCCCGAGGGGGATAACATCGCATGACAAGATCCATATAGTACCAATCCGTGATAATAACGTGACAGCATCATGTAAAGTAATCTAGAGCAAGAATATAAATTCTAACAAGTATGAAAAGATCAGAGAATGTACTCGCCTGTCACCCTGTGTGACTGATATGAATAGATATCCGAACTGGTGTCACATAGTCCTATTCAGAATAAAACAGGTCACAACATATCCACAATGGTAAAAATAGAGTATACAATGCATACTACATGATTCTAGGTCAATCTGGTCAACAGTCAACTCTAGGTCAACTCTAAAAGTCAAACTAGGTCAAACTAAGTTACACCAAGCTAAACTAGGTCACACTAGGACAACCAAGGTCAAACAAGGTCAAACAAGGTCACAGGAAGTTAATCCAAGTCAAACTAGGTCAAACCAAGTTATATCAAGTCAACCTAAGTCAGACTAAGTCAACTCTAGGTCATACCAGTCATCGCAGGTCAAAACAAGTCGGAGAAAGTCAAACGGGGTCAAGAGTTAGCCTACGGTTGACTTTTGGTCAACTGGTCAACTCTGGTCAACTCTAGGTCAACCTAGGTCAAACTGGTCAAATGTTGACCAACAGTTGACTTTTGGTCAACCGTTCAAGTCTAAAGGAATTTGGGACTAAATTGGGTAAAGTGTTGACCCATAGTTGACTTTTGGTCTAAAAAGTCAATCGTGGTCAACCAAGGTCAAGACTAGGTCTAGGTGACTATTTCTAATTATTACCAACCTCTACAACCCATATCCAAGTCCATCTTGGACTTCGAAACTCATATCTTGGCCGTAGGCCAATATCCTATTTTACCCTTAAAAAGGGTAAAATTCTAGCTTAGGCAACTATCAAGTTAGCCTACCTACGCTTGGTACTTTGACCCGAGCTCCCTAGGATAGTAAGATACTAGCCTATACATATATTACCTACCAAGATACCTCGGGTAAGTGGACATTTAGTCCACGATACGACCCATTGCCGATATCTTGAATATTTCAAGATACAAAATGGTACGGCACGATACCGGCGCCCTACAACCCCGATTTCCACTCGGGAGCCTACCCACAAAATCTAATTCACGTATTCTTGCCCCACGCCAAGTTTCAACTCATTCCGATACTCCGAGCTCCGTTTCGCCCTCTAACTCGATTCCCTCTATTTCCTATTTCTCACTTTTCTTCCTATTCTTCTAACTTCTTCTAATTCTTAAACTTTGTCACTCCCCAATCCTGGAATACGTATTTTAATACGTAGACCGATAAATTGTATTTACTTTGTATTTATACGATATTTATTATGCAGTATTTCTTCATGCATTTCCCAAAAATATTCGACAAAATATTATTTCCTAATTTATTTTCTGCATTTGGGCCTACAGTTTTGGCTCATTTGGGTAACCTATTATTGGTTCACCCATGGTTCATCATGAACCCTTTGGTTCATCATGAACCCATTGGTTCAAGATTCTATATAATAACTCATCTCCTTCTCTCTCCTCTCATTTACTTCCTCTCATTTACTTCCTCCACCAACCAAGGCAAGTACCAACTTGCTCAAGAGAAGGATCCATAATTTTGTTAATGATTCTTACAAAACTATTTGCCAAAATATGTTCTTCTCCTCAATCTATACTAGTTTAGAACTTGGAAATTTCCATTTTAAAGCTTTGATTTTTGTAGATCTAAGTTTTACTCATTTTCGGATTTCCTTAGTCTTGATCTATTTTTGTTGAAGTTTTGTGGTTTTTGATGCTTCCATGTGGAAGAGAATTCCATTTCACCCAAGATGGAACTTTGGAAATCCGGATTTGGAGTTCGGATGGCCAAGTTGTGATGTTTTGAAGTTTGGGTTTAGCCATGGTGTTCTTGCTGTCTGGAGGAGACAGTGAGCAGTGTGCTCCTGTTTGAGCATGCTTCCTGTTGGAAGCGTCTCTCCCTTGAGTCTGCGTGACTTTTCACGCAGCACTCCCCCTTGAGTCTGCGTGACTTTTCACGCAGCACTCCCCCTTGAGTCTGCGTGACTTTTCACGCAGCACTCCCCCTTGAGTCTGCGTGACTTTTCACGCTGCTCTCTCCTTGAGCTTGCGTGACTTTTCACGCTGCTCTTTTCCTTGAGCCTGCGTGACTTTTCACGCAGCTCTCTCCTTGAGCCTGCGTGACTTTTCACGCACGCTGCCTTGTGTAAGCCTGCGTGACTTTTCACGCACGCTGCCTTGTGTAAGCTTGCATGACTTTTCACACACGCCGCCTTGTTGTGCGTATGCTTTTGATATTTTATTAGATATTATATGCCCATTTTATATCCTTACGCCTTTTGTCCTGAGCATGATATGAGCACTGATGTGACCCCGGAGAACAAAGTGTTCCTACCTGATACATGTACCTGAATGTCCCAGTTCTTGTTCATGCTCGACAAATGACCCGTAACTCCACGTGGCGTATTTGCAATGATGCATTACACTAAGGAGGGTAGCACATGTTGACATACTGATTGACATGGATCCTCACTTAGGGTACTCGTACTATAGTACGACCTTTTAGGGGGATAATCATGCAGGCCACAGCATGAGAGTCCAAGATTTCACCTAGGGTTAAACTAGGCAACTAAATATACTAGATGCATGGGGAGGGCAGAATCTCGAGATCGTGTTACACCAGCCGCCTTGAGATATTGTCTTGACGCGCCGGCTGGTCTCCACGGATACTGTGTCATCCGCAACGAGTGGATGACTGTATCCGATTAATTCCTGCTATATATTACATGTCTTGGCAAGGTGGCCTCACGAGGGACCTGTGCTCAATGACACCTGTCTACGCGAACCCCTGGGTTGGCTAGCCTTGCTGGAAAGATACGATCTGAGGATTTTCTAATAACATGACGCGAGGATAACCTCGTCCCACTAGAAACTCGTAGACTTGATTGGCCGTAAAAACGACTTGCTTGTATCCTATTACCTTCTGCGAATAACCGAGGGAAGCGGACTGTTGTGGTACGTGATCCAACCCATGTTCTTGTTTGATTGTTGGGTTGGTTATCGTACTATGACAGGCTGTGGACCGAAGTTATGAACGGAAGACTTATTCTGGTTGTGAAGTGCTACTTCTGTGAATGACTGAGGAACATGGTCTATCATGGTACATGATCCAATCCATGTTCTTGTTTGATTGTTGGGTTGGTTATTGTGCTGCGATAGGCTATCGACCGAAGTCACGATCAGGAGATTTTATTGTTTATACCTTTTAACTTATGTGAAAGTTATAGAGTACGACACGTCCCGACTCCATGCGGCACCTTTTGTCCTTGTTTGGTTGTAAGGGTGCCATATGGGTTCGAGGATGTGGCGTTACCCTATAATAGTAGCATAAGTATTACTATTATCAGTTATTCTATTAGCTGGGTTTTTAATCTTAACTCTTGTGCCCCTTTGGCGGTACTTGCTATTCGGGGCTGACCCCGCTGGTTTTGTTTGGCCAGATCTCGTAGCAGAGCCAGAGGACACGATCTTCCTCCCTGACATCCATGGTGCATACTAGGAGTATGGCGGTTCGGGGACTCGAGTGGGTTTCTTCTCCACCACTCCTGCATATACTTTTGCGGCGTTTAGCCACCGGCACCTGTTAGCCGGATTACTTGATATTTTGTGTCAGTACACAATTGTAATTAAACAGACTGCAGCTGTGTATAATTTTGTACTCCTGACTTTCTGAGATAGCTAAATTATAAAGCTAGTCTCTCATGATCATTTCGATGAAGCGTCAGGGACGCCTTACTGCTTTATCTTTAATATTCATTTAATTGCTGATTTGACTTAATTGATTGAGACATAGAACTCTGTGGGACCATAGGAGACTTGATTGTAGCATGTACCCCCTAGTCTCTCGACAGCCACGATCGCCGTATGACGTTTCGTACCTCATATGGAGTAGCTGGCCTAGTCCGTCTCCGTATTTCGGTACTGGGGCGTGACAAACTTCTTCTAATCTTCTCTATGTATCTATCTATATATAAACACACACACACTCTCCAATTTCCCTTACACACGTACATAAAGCACAAACACACAAAATACTCAATTTCTCGGATTTTAGCACACTGGGACAACCTGCACACCTTTAAGGCTCTCATGCTCACCTTTAAGGCACTTCTGCTCACCTTTAAGGCACTTCTGCTCACCTTTAAGGCTCTACTGCACAGTTTTTCCTGAATAGCATTCTGCACACTTCTAAGGCATTCATGCACAACTATAAGGCTCTCGTGCACAACTCTAAGGCTCTAATGCACGACTATAAGTTCTAAAGCACAACTCTAAGGCTCTAATGCACAACTATAAGTTCTAAAGCACAACTCTAAGGCTCTAATACATACATATACAATATATATATATATATATATATATATATATATATATATATATATATATATATATATATATATATATATATATATATATATACCACTCTCAAAAAGGATTAAACCATAATAAATCCTTAACCTATATTTTAAGGGAACCTACAAAGGCTATGGTCAACTTGTAGAGAATGATCCCCTCTATCATTTATGTGAATGAATAAATGCAAAAGGAGGAATTTAAAAGGGTTTAAAAATCATACCTAAAAGTGGATTTGAAAAGGAAGAAGAAGGAGTTGGAAAGAAAGTAATGGAGAAGAAGAAGAAACTTAGTGAGGAAGTAAAAGAGTTGGAGGGGGTGGCCCTATAGGTCGCCGGCCATGGTGCCAAGGGGTAAGGGCACTTGTATTTACAAGTTTGCCCCTCCCTAAGCCTAATGCAAAATTAATCCAAAATGGGTTTTGAAAAATGCTAAAAATAAATAAAAATCATAATTAAACTTAATTACTCATGGGGGAACTAGTCCAAACACCTAAACCTAAAAGTTTAGTGTGGTGGGCCATGGTTAAATAACAGGCTAATTGCGACTCAAGTCGAAATTCACCGGGGTCCCGAATTAACTCGGAATGCGATGAAATTCGAACCTGACTCCTAATATATTTAAATAATAATATCCATGAAATAAAATTCCCAAAAATATTATAAAATGGAAAATTACCATTTTACCCCTAACTGGAAAAAGTGAGGGTGACAGAGAGGGAATATGTGTTGGAGAACCCCCAATGGTATCGTAGTATTTGTTTGTTTTTTCTTCATTCTTTGACATATTTACAGAAATTTTCATATACAGTAAAAAAAGTTTCATTCAATTACAAGAAGCATCGGCGCTCCCCAAGGTGATCCACTAGCACGAGAAGCATCGGCGCTCCCCAAGGTGATCCACTAGCACGAATGAATCCCTTGGTTCTGAGTTCTTCAATCATCTTGTATAATATCTCTAGCTCTGACGGCGCCATCCTGTAGACTCTCTCTGACACTGGGGCTGTTCCGGGAATCAAGTCGATGGTGAACTCGATCTCCCGCTCTGGCGGCATCCCTGGAAGCTCTTCGGGGAAAACATCCGGAAACTCTTCGACTATCCGAGGTAACTGCACTGCTGCCACTGCCATCCGCAACACTGAAGGAGAAGGTTCAACTTCGCCTCGGAAGAAAGAAAACTCTGGCTCGCCTGGAATGCTAAAAATAACCCTGCCAATGTGACAGTCTATCCTAGCATACTGGTCCCTCAACCAATCCATCCCTAAGACCACATCATAATCGGCCATCGGAAACTCTATCATTCTAGCGAGGAATTCTCTACCGCTAACTACGATCCGACACGAGGAAAATACTCTATCTACTCCCACAAGTCCGTTACCAGTAAGTATATTGAGCCTTACTGATAATGACTCGGGCTCCAGTCCTACCCGTGTCGCAAATCGTGCAGACATAAATGAATGCGAGGCACCAGAATCAAATAATACTGAAGCTGGAAAGGTGTTGACGAGAATAGTACCTGCCACCACCTCACCTGGTGCTATTCCTTCTTCTCCCATGGTCAAAGCCAGCACTTGACCATGTCCTCGAGGTGCGGGTCCCCTCTGCTGAAAATTCCTCTGTCTGCTCTGGATCAGGGCTTGGGCTTGGGCATACTGCTGCGGTCTCTGCTGCTGGAATGCCTGGGCCTGCGTCGGCAATGGCCTCGAGAACGGGTACTGCAGCTGCTGCTGCTGGATTGGTGCTGGTCCTCTAACTGAAGGACTAGAGAAAGCTGATGAACTCCCCCTGTTCGGGCAATTCCCAACCCTGTGGTCCGGAGCACCACAAACCAAGCACAAACCCTGTGCTCTGCGACACTCCGATACCACATGCCCTGGCTTCCCGCAGTGTGAACATCCCACTGCGGAAGACTGCTTCTGCTTCTGCTGCTGAGGGTGCATCGGGGTGGAATGCTGAACCGACGTCACTGAGGCCGCCCGCCTCGGAGCTCCAATGGTCAAAGCCCTGGCTGCCGGGGCTGGTGCTGATGACTGATTCATCTGGCCGTGCAATCGCTTCCGACCTCCGGTCCTATCCACGATCCTCTGGGAGGTATACTCATGCCTCCTAGCTGCTCTCAATACTGCATCGAAAGTCTGATGCTCAAACTGCTCCACCGCTAATAAAATCTCTAGGTGAAGCCCCTGCTGGAACTGCTGGGCTCTATCGAACTCGGTTGCTACCAAGGTGGGAGCAAACCGACTAAGCCTGGAGAACTCGGCCGCATATCCATCGACCGTCATGCCCATCTGCTTCAGATTGGTGAACCTCGTCTGTAGATCATACCGAGCTACAGCATCAAAATACTTGGTCTGAAATCTCTCCCTGAATACTGCCCATGAAATAGGGGCCACTAATCCATCGGCCTGCGCTGCCCACCAGCTGCGGGCAAGATCTAGTAACTGCAGGCGCACTACGGCCACCTTCTCGTTCTCTGGAGTCCTGGCTGCTTCTAGAATCACCTCTGTGTCCTAAAGCCAAGCATCTGCAGCGATCGCATCTTCACTGCCATCGAAGAAGGGAGGGTTCAAGCGCTTGAAGCTGTTGGCCGCGCTATTACCCTGATGACCTCCTCTGGTCAAAGCGTCTGCTACCGCCTGGTGCAAGGCATCTCCGCGACGATCCTGGGAAGCTAATAGCGTCCTGATGAGACCCACCAAAGTGCCATCATCATGCTCTGCTGGCTGGACGGGCTGAACTGGTGGTTCTCCTTCGGTGGGCACGACTCTGGAGGCTACTCCTGAATGCTGGGCTTGATCTCCAGGTTGCTGCTGGTCCGCGGGAGGTGCTCCACCTTGCTGATCGGCAGGTCCAGGAACAATGCCGCTGAAGAAGACGACATAGGGAACAATAAGGAAGGACCAGGACAGATCAACGATACAAGCATGTGATCAGGTCAAGATTTTCAGGGATCAAGAGGATACGAGTAGAGATCAAGGGCGAATACTGATTGAGACATCTATTCGGTAAACCCTCACATATCTTGAATAACAAGACCTGCATGGGCCACCACTAAAACCATGTCACGCCCCAGAACCAGAATACTGGAGAGCGGGGGCTGACATAGCCAGCTACGTATAATGAAATGGAATCCACGTCACTATACGGTCACGGCTGTCTAGATATATGAGGGTTTAACTACAATCCATCAGTCTCCTATGGTCAAGATCAAACCTATTGTCTCAATCACAAGCAAGTAGTAACAGTTATAAGATGTCAGAGCACCAAATATACAATAGTAAGGCGTCCCGTACATTACATATTGGATGATCATGAAGCTAGTCGTACAAAATGTCAGGACTAGCAAGAGTTTTAGTCAATACATGATCAACCCTAGGATTTGTCAATCATGTTACAGCCCGTAGGCAAACAGTAATTAAAGGTGCAATACGAGCTAACACGTGCTCGCCGGCTAAACGCCTCAAAAGAATAATTTTACAAATAGAGTGGGAGGACAAAAGAAACCCACTCATTGCCCTGGTTACGCCTGGTGGTCACCATCGGGCTGGAAGACAGGTGGATCCTCTGTTGCTGCTCCGATATCTGGCCACACAAAACCAGCTGGGTCAGACCCCAGAAAGAGCAAGTGCCACAAAGGAGGCTTCACTTAGGAACAAAAACCAGCATATCACAAATAAATAGTTAAGGTAATTAAAAGATACTGATAATAACTGAGATAATCAATAATATATTGAGCACGGAGAAACCATTCAAGTAGCCAGACTGCAATCCTTAAACCAAACAAGGACCGAGGTTGCAATCTTTCGCCTGAATAGAAACCCGCCTCAATTACTATTGATAAGGTAACAAGACAATAAACGAAGAGAGGACACAGAACTACTCCGGGAGCCAGGTTACAACCCTTAAACCAAACAAGGACCGGGGTTGTAACCCTTCGCCTGAACAGAACTGGACCCCTGATCTTTATTGTTAAGGCCAGTATAAATAATCATGGTATTGAAGTAAGGTAAAACATGACGAGCATGACAGGGGTTGCAATAAGACAATAAACGAAGAGAGGACACAGAACTGCTCCGGGAGCCAGGTTACAACCCTTAAACCAAACAAGGACCGGGGTTGTAACCCTTCGCCTGAACAGAACTGGACCCCTGATCTTTATTGTTAAGGCGGGCACAATAAGCAGGACGATATATGATAAGATAACCATGGAACTATTCAGATAGCCAAGTTACAACCCTTAAACCAAACAAGGACCGGGGTTGTAACCCTTCATCTGAACAGAACTTGGTATCCCATCATTTATCGATGCAAGAAATCATGTCCTGATACAATCTTGTACAGGATCAGGATAAGACTAAGCTGGAATAAACTTCATCCAATCAATCACGGCCAATCAAGAGTACGGCTTGATACTTTTAACTAACT
Organism: Iris pallida; assembly: GCA_029216955.1. Lineage (NCBI taxonomy): Eukaryota > Viridiplantae > Streptophyta > Magnoliopsida > Asparagales > Iridaceae > Iris > Iris pallida. The sequence continues at coordinate 17,712,373 of JANAVB010040817.1, read as the reverse complement.
AGGGTTATCACAGGCCTAGTTACTACCAAGATGCAATGAGATTATCCCAACAGCCACAAGTCCTGCAGACCATCCGGTTATCCAGATCGAACGTCTATTAGGAAGAATGCAACACAAGACTGTGTGTTGGAAATATGCCCTACTCGTCGGTAGGCTACAAGTCCACTGAATGCGCCCAGATAACGGGATTGCCTGTAGCTGGGAATCTCTTCATGACTACTGAATCATTCTAGTTAATTAGCCTTAGTCAATTTCAGTAGGTACCCCTGACCGTGGTACTCAGGGATCCCCATCCTAGACATGATGCAAGACAGTAATGGTTTATTTGTACAAACGTAATCGCCCACGGTGTCCAGACCCTTCATACTTGTCATATCAGTTTACTTGTCAAGAGTGCGCCACCGCGGGCCACTATCGTGTTCTATTCTTACATTATCATGAATGAGAGAGATTGTATAAAATAACTAATAACATATTCTTGAAGCCAAGGAAAAGATCTACAACTTTCATGTTTTGAGTTTTTCAAGATTCTAACTACAAAACAACTTAAACAGGCAAAAACAGTAAATTCCAGCACAATCGGCGCATGGGATTCCTGCACGAATCGGCGCATGGTATTCCTGCACAAATCGGCGCATGAGATTCCTGCATGAATCGGCGCATGGGATTCCTGCACGAATCGGCGCATGGAATTCCTGCACGAATCGGCGCATGAAATTCCTGCGCAAATCGGCGCATGGGATTCCTGCACGAATCGGCGCATGGGATTCCTGCACGAATCGGCGCATGAGATTCCTGCACAAATCGGCGCATGAGATTCCTGCACGAATCGGCGCATAGGATTTCTGCATGAATCGGCGCATGGGATTCCTGCACGAATCGGCGCATGTGATTCCTGCACAAATCGGCGCATGAGATTCCTGCACGAATCGGCGCATGAGAAACTCACGTTGCGTCTTCAATACATGCGCGTAAGAAACCTACGCGCATGACACGCTCGGAGTTAAGGAATGCGTTGCCGGAACTTCACGGCGCATGGCCTCCCGGCGCATGAGGTTCCCGGCGCATGAGGTTCCCGGCGCATGGGATTCATCGTCCCCAAACAGCAAGTTCAGCCATGAAAGTTCCAAAAACTTGTAATGGCCATAACTTACTCATCCGGAGTCGAAATCAAGCGAAACAAAAGCCAAAACTGAATGAAATTGAATTTTCTACAACATAGAACCATTAGTTTTCAATAATAACCAAGTTTTAGAGATCAAAACCAAGAAAACTAAACAAGAAGGAACTTAAAACTTAGATCTACAAAAATATAACTATCAAAACCGAAAACTTCCAGTTCTAAAGAGGCTTAGAATCTAGTAAGAAAGAGAATGGAACAATAAAACATGAGATCCATCATGAAGCAAGTTTGCACTTGCCTAAGCTCTCTCTCTCTCTCTCCTTCCTGGTAGGTGTAGAAGTAAATGTGGAGAAGAAGAAGAATAATGAAGAGAGAGAAAGAGGAGGGGTTAATAAATGGGGATGGTGGTGGTAGGTAGGGGTTCTCCCTTTGGTTCATGATGAACCAAGGCAACCCAAGCCTAGCCGAACCAATCCAAAACAAACCGAGCCAAGCCAAGAGATATGCAATACAAAATAAAATACGTACACGTATTCCAAGATACGTAATACGAACTACAAGCATTACAACTCTACCCACCTTAAAAGAATTCCGTCCTCGGAATTTAATCAAGAGGCTAGAATTGCAAGGACAAGCTATAATAATCGTAAGCTATAACAAGCAGTCTATCATGCAGTCATTTATTCAAGCAAGGACTTGAAAGCATAAGGCATAAGGAAGACATTATACCTTACGAGTCAAATAGGTCGGGATATCGCGATCGGATATCATCCTCACGCTCCCACGTCGACTCACCCAAAGAGTGATGACCCCAAGCAACTCGGACTAACTTGATAGTCTTGTTCTTGAGTGTCTTCTCTCTTCGGTCCAATATAGACACGGGCCTCTCCTCATACGAAAGGTTGGTACCAACAACCAATTCCGAATGATCCAGGATGTGGCTCGGGTCCGGGATATACCGTCGCAGTTGGGATACATGGAATACGTCATGCACCTCACGTAGCGACGGTGGAAGAGCGAGACGATAGGATACATCTCCTACTCGCTCCAGAATGTCGAACGGCCCTATATACCTAGGACTAAGCTTTCCTCGCACGCCGAAACGAATGACGCCACGGTTAGGCGAAATCCTCAGGAATACATGGTCGCCGACAGAAAACTTAAGAGGGCGCCGATGAGAATCGGCCCAATGACGCTGGCGATCTTGGGCAACTCGAAGATGATCTCTGACTCTTCTGACCACTTCAACAGTCTGAGCAATCATTTCCGGACCAAGCATCTGCCTCTCTCCGACATCGTCCCAGGCTAGCGAGGATCGACACTTCCTACCATACAGTGCCTCGAACGGTGCCATCTGGATACTGGCCTGGAAACTGTTGTTGTACGAGAACTCCACCAGGTGCACGTGATCTTCCCACGAACCACCGAAGTCGAGTGTACATGACCGCAACATATCTTCAAGAGTCTGGATCGTACGCTCCGACTGGCCATCTGTCTGCGGGTGATAAGCTGAACTGAACTGGAGGTGAGTTCCTAAACTTTCTTGCAAGCTACGCCAAAAGTGCGACGTAAATCTTGAATCTCTGTCTGAAGTGATACTGACTAGTACACCGTACAATCTGACAATCTGCCGGAGATACATCTCCGCTAGCTGAGCCGTCGACTGACCAACTCTGAACGGAAGAAAGTGAGCCACCTTCGTGAGCCTGTCTATGACAACCCAAATAGCGTCTCTGCCAGCCGGGGATCTAGGCAATCCAGTCACAAAGTCCATGGTCATATGTTCCCATTTCCACTCGGGAATCGGCAATGGTTGAAGTAGTCCAGCTGGTCTCTGATGTTCAGCCTTAACTTGTTGGCAGACTAAACAACGAGAGACAAACCGGGCTATCTTCCTCTTCATGCCATTCCACCAGAAGTGCTGACGAATATCACGGTACATCTTCGTGCCACCGGGATGAATGGAATACTGCGAACTGTGGGCCTCTGCCATGATCTCCTGTCTGATATCTCCACTGGGTACACAAAGACGCTTACCATATCGAAGTGTACCGTCTTCATGAATGCATAACTCTGGTCTTCGTCTTGCCTCACACTCTGCTCTGAGACGCTGAAGCTTGGAATCTGCTGACTGCGCCATCCGGATCCTCTCGACTATAGTGGACTGGACTTGCATGCTGGCCATCAATGCCACACTGGAAGGGAGGAAAACTTCTATACCCATCTTCTGAAGATCGGCCAATAGCTCTGGTTGCGCTGTCAGAAAATAAACTCCGGCTCTCCTGCTCAATGCATCCGCAACAACATTGGCCTTCCCAGGATGATACTGCAAGTGGACATCATAATCCACAAGCAGCTCTAGCCATCTCCTCTGACGCATGTTGAGATCCTTCTGGGTGAAAACATACTTCAGACTCTTGTGGTCGGTGAAAATCTCCACCCTATCTCCATACAGGTAATGTCTCCACAACTTAAGTGCAAACACTACAGCTGCCAGCTCTAAGTCATGGTTTGGGTAATTTCTTTCATGATCACGAAGTTGCCGTGACGCATAAGCTATTACCTTCCCATGCTGCATCAGAACACATCCCAAACCTCTGCCTGAAGCATCACAGTATACTGAAAATCCTCCGGTCCTATCTGGAAGCGTGAGAATAGGAGCCGTCATCAAGCCTCGCTTCAACTTCTCAAAAGAATCCTGACATTCTGCTGTCCAAGCAAACTGCACATCCTTGCGGGTCAACTGGGTCAATGGTGCTGAAATTCGAGCAAAGTCTGAAACAAATCGCCGGTAGTAGCCGACCAATCCAAGAAAACTGCGAACTTCTGCAACTGTGCTAGGTACTGGCCATGTTTCAATGGCCACGATCTTCTGGGGATCCACTTCAACTCCTCCTCGGGTGATGATATGACCTAAGTACGAAATGCGATCGAGCCAGAACTCGTATTTACTGAACTTGGCATACAACTGGTGCTCTCTGAGAATCTGGAGGACAACTCGGAGATGCTGCTCATGCTCCACTTCACTCTTGCTGTAGACCAGGATGTCGTCTAGGAACACAATCACGAACTTATCCAAATAAGGCATGAAGATACGATTCATGAGGTCCATGAATACAGCCGGCGCATTGGTTGCTCCAAATGGCATCACAAGAAACTCCCAATGCCCATACCTAGATCTGAAAGCTGTCTTCGGGATGTCCTGCTCTCTGACTCTGATCTGGTGGTATCCTGACCGCAAGTCGATCTTTGAAAATATTGACGCCCCTCTGAGTTGATCAAACAAGTCATCTATCCTCGGGAGAGGATATCTGTTCTTGATTGTCACTGAGTTCAAGGTACGATAATCAACACACAATCTGGACGTACCATCCTTCTTTTTCACAAGAAGCATCGGCGCTCCCCAAGGTGATCCACTAGCACGAATGAATCCCTTGGTTCTGAGTTCTTCAATCATCTTGTACAATATCTCTAGCTCTGACGGCGCCATCCTGTAGACTCTCTCTGACACTGGGGCTGTTCCGGGAATCAAGTCGATGGTGAACTCGATCTTCCGCTCTGGCGGCATCCCTGAAAGCTCTTCGGGGAAAACATCCGAAAACTCTTCGACTATCCGAGGTAACTGCACTGCTGCCACTGCCATCTGCAACACTGAAGGAGAAGGTTCAACTTCGCCTCGGGAGAAAGAAAACTCTGGCTCGCCTGGAATGCTAAAAATAACCCTGCCAATGTGGCAGTCTATCCTAGCATACTGGTCCCTCAACCAATCCATCCCTAAGACCACATCATAATCGGCCATCGGGAACTCTATCATTCTAGCGAGGAATTCTCTACCGCTAACTACGATCCGACACGAGGAAAATACTCTATCTACTCCCACAAGTCCGTTACCAGTAAGTATATTGAGCCTTACTGATAATGACTCGGGCTCCAGTCCTACCCGTGTCGCAAATCGTGCAGACATAAATGAATGCGAGGCACCAGAATCAAATAATACTGAAGCTGGAAAGGTGTTGACGAGAATAGTACCTGCCACCATCTCACCTGGTGCTATTCCTTCTTCTTCCATGGTCAAAGCCAGTACTTGACCATGTCCTCGGGGTGCGAGTCCCCTCTGCTGAAAATTCCTCTGTCTGCTCTGGATCAGGGCTTGGGCTTGGGCATACTGCTGCGGTCTCTGCTGCTGGAATGCCTGGGCCTGCGTCGGCAATGGCCTCGAGAACGGGTACTGCAGCTGCTGCTGCTGGATTGGTGCTGGTCCTCTAACTGAAGGACTAGAGAAAGCTGATGAACTCCCCCTGTTCGGGCAATTCCCAACCCTGTGGTCCGGAGCACCACAAACCAAGCACAAACCCTGTGCTCTGCGACACTCCGATACCACATGCCCTGGCTTCTCGCAGTGTGAACATCCCACTGCGGAAGACTGCTTCTGCTTCTGCTGCTGAGGGTGCGTCGGGGTGGAATGCTGAACCGACGTCACTGAGGCCGCCCGCCTCGGAGCTCCAATGGTCAAAGCCCTGGCTGCCGGGGCTGGTGCTGATGACTGATTCATCTGGCCGTGCAATCGCTTCCGACCTCCGGTCCTATCCACGATCCTCTGGGAGGTATACTCATGCCTCCTAGCTGCTCTCAATACTGCATCGAAAGTCTGATGCTCAAACTGCTCCACCGCTAATAAAATCTCTAGGTGAAGCCCCTGCTGGAACCGCTGGGCTCTATCGAACTCGGTTGCTACCAAGGTGGGAGCAAACCGACTAAGCCTGGAGAACTCGGCCGCATATCCATCGACCGTCCTGTCCATCTGCTTCAGATTGGTGAACCTCGTCTGTAGATCATACCGAGCTACAGCATCAAAATACTTGGTCTGAAATCTCTCCCTGAATACTGCCCATGAAATAGGGGCCACTAATCCATCGGCCTGCGCTGCCCACCAGCTGCGGGCAAGATCTAGTAACTGTAGGCGCACTACGGCCACCTTCTCGTTCTCTGGAGTCCTGGCTGCTTCTAGAATCATCTCTGTGTCCTGAAGCCAAGCATCTGCAGCGATCGCATCTTCACTGCCATCGAAGAAGGGAGGGTTCAAGCGCTTGAAGCTGTTGGCCGCGCTATTACCCTGATGACCTCCTCTGGTCAAAGCGTCTGCTACCGCCTGGTGCAAGGCATCTCCGCGACGATCCTGGGAAGCTAATAGCGTCCTGATGAGACCCACCAAAGTGCCATCATCATGCTCTGCTGGCTGGACGGGCTGAACTGGTGGTTCTCCTTCGGTGGGCACGACTCTGGAGGCTACTCCTGAATGCTGGGCTTGATCTCCAGGTTGCTGCTAGTCCGCGGGAGGTGCTCCACCTTGCTGATCGGCAGGTCCAGGAACAATACCGCTGAAGAAGACGACATAGGGAACAATAAGGAAGGACCAGGACATATCAACGATACAAGCATGTGATCAGGTCAAGATTTTCAGGGATCAAGAGGATACGAGTAGAGATCAAGGGCGAATACTGATTGAGACATCTATTCGGTAAACCCTCACATATCTTGAATAACAAGACCTGCATGGGCCACCACTAAAACCATGTCACGCCCCAGAACCAGAATACTGGAGAGCGGGGGCTGACATAGCCAGCTACGTATAATGAAATGGAATCCACGTCACTATACGGTCACGGCTGTCTAGATATATGAGGGTTTAACTACAATCCATCAGTCTCCTATGGTCAAGATCAAACCTATTGTCTCAATCACAAGCAAGTAGTAACAGTTATAAGATGTCAGAGCACCAAATATACAATAGTAAGGCGTCCCGTACATTACATATTGGATGATCATGAAGCTAGTCGTACAAAATGTCAGGACTAGCAAGAGTTTTAGTCAATACATGATCAACCCTAGGATTTGTCAATCATGTTACAGCCCGTAGGCAGACAGTAATTAAAGGTGCAATACGAGCTAACACGTGCTCGCCGGCTAAACGCCTCAAAAGAATAATTTTACAAATAGAGTGGGAGGACAAAAGAAACCCACTCGTTGCCCTGGTTACGCCTGGTGGTCACCATCGGGCTGGAAGACAGGTGGATCCTCTGTTGCTGCTCCGATATCTGGCCACACAAAACCAGCTGGGTCAGACCCCATAAAGAGCAAGTGCCACAAAGGAGGCTTCACTTAGGAACTAAAACCAGCATATCACAAATAAATAGTTAAGGTAATTAAAAGATACTGATAATAACTGAGATAATCAATAATATATTGAGCACGGAGAAACCATTCAAGTAGCCAGACTGCAACCCTTAAACCAAACAAGGACCGGGGTTGCAATCCTTCGCCTGAATAGAAACCCGCCTCAATTACTATTGATAAGGTAACAAGACAATAAACGAAGAGAGGACACAGAACTGCTCCGGGAGCCAGGTTACAACCCTTAAACCAAACAAGGACCGGGATTGTAACCCTTCGCCTGAACAGAACTGGACTCCTGATCTTTATTGTTAAGGCCAGTATAAATAATCATGGTATTGAAGTAAGGTAAAACATGACGAGCATGACAGGGGTTGCAATAAGACAATAAACGAAGAGAGGACACAGAACTGCTCCGGGAGCCAGGTTACAACCCTTAAACCAAACAAGGACCGGGGTTGTAACCCTTCGCCTGAACAGAACTGGACCCCTGATCTTTATTGTTAAGGCGGGCACAATAAGCAGGACGATATATGATAAGATAACCATGGAACTATTCAGATAGCCAAGTTACAACCCTTAAACCAAACAAGGACCGGGGTTGTAACCCTTCATCTGAACAGAACTTGGTATCCCATCATTTATCGATGCAAGAAATCATGTCCTGATACAATCTTGTACAGGATCAGGATAAGACTAGGCTGGAATAAACTTCATCCAATCAATCACGGCCAATCAAGAGTACGGCTTGATACTTTTAACTAACTAGGGTTATCACAGGCCTAGTTACTACCAAGATGCAATGAGATTATCCCAACAGCCACAAGCCCTGCAGACCATCCGGTTATCCAGATCGAACGTCTATTAGGAAGAATGCAACACAAGACTGTGTGCTGGAAATGTGCCCTACTCGTCGGTAGGCTACAAGTCCACTGAATGCGCCCAGATAACGGGATTGCCTGTAGCTGGGAATCTCTTCATGACTACTGAATCATTCTAGTTAATTAGCCTTAGTCAATTTCAGTAGGTACCCCTGACCGTGGTACTCAGGGATCCCCATCCTAGACATGATGCAAGACAGTACTGGTTTATTTGTACAAACGTAATCGTCCACGGTGTCCAGACCCTTCATACTTGTCATATCAGTTTACTTGTCAAGAGTGCGCCACCGCGGGCCACTATCGTGTTCTATTCTTACATTATCATGAATGAGAGAGATTGTATAAAATAACTAATAACATATTCTTGAAGCCAAGGAAAAGATCTACAACTTTCATGTTTTGAGTTTTTCAAGATTCTAACTACAAAACAACTTAAACAGGCAAAAACAGTAAATTCTAGCACAATCGGCGCATGGGATTCCTGCACGAATCGGCGCATGGTATTCCTGCACAAATCGGCGCATGAGATTCCTGCACGAATCGGCGCATGGGATTTCTGCACGAATCGGCGCATGGAATTCCTGCACAAATCGGCGCATGGAATTCCTGCGCAAATCGGCGCATGGGATTCCTGCACGAATCGACGCATGGGATTCCTGCACGAATCGGCGCATGAGATTCCTGCACAAATCGGCGCATGAGATTCCTGTACGAATCGGCGCATGGGATTCCTGCACGAATCGGCGCATGGGATTCCTGCACGAATCGGCGCATGTGATTCCTGCACAAATCGGCGCATGAGATTCCTGCACGAATCGGCGCATGAGAAACTCACGTTGCGTCTTCAATACATGCGCGTAAGAAACCTACGCGCATGACACGCTCGGAGTTAAGGAATGCGTTGCCGGAACTTCACGGCGCATGGCCTCCCGGCGCATGAGGTTCCCGGCGCATGAGGTTCCCGGCGCATGGGATTCATCGTCCCCAAACAGCAAGTTCAGCCATGAAAGTTCCGAAAACTTGTAATGGCCATAACTTACTCATCCGGAGTCGAAATCAAGCGAAACAAAAGCCAAAACTAAATGAAATTGAATTTTCTACAACATAGAACCATTAGTTTTCAAAAATAACCAAGTTTTAGAGATCAAAACCAAGAAAACTAAACAAGAAGGAACTTAAAACTTAGATCTACAAAAATATAACCATCAAAACCGAAAACTTCCAGTTCTAAAGAGGCTTAGAATCTAGTAAGAAAGAGAATGGAACAATAAAACATGAGATCCATCATGAAGCAAGTTTGCACTTGCCTAAGCTCTCTCTCTCTCTCCTTCCTGGTAGGTGTAGAAGTAAATGTGGAGAAGAAGAAGAATAATAAAGAGAGAGAAAGAGGAGGGGTTAATAAATGGGGATGGTGGTGGTAGGTAGGGGTTCTCCCTTTGGTTCATGATGAACCAAGGCAACCCAAGCCTAGCCGAACCAACCCAAAACAAACCGAGCCAAGCCAAGAGATATGCAATACAAAATAAAATACGTACACGTATTCCAAGATACGTAATACGAACTACAAGCATTACACTTCCCCCCCTCTTTCTTGGAGACCCTCCCGCATTGGAGACCACCCTTCCGCATTGGAGACCACCCTCCCGCATTGGAGACCAGTCCCTTCTTGAAGACTCCCCTCCCTCTTCTTCATAACCCCTTACTCCTTCCTTATTTTTCACAGAACTTCTTCCATCTTCATCTTCATCTTCACAGAGTAGCAACCTCTTCAAATTTTTCCTCTTCTTTTCGAAGACTAATTGTTCACTAAAAGTATGTTTTTTTTTACAAGATTGAATTTAGATTTTCTATGAATATCTATATTACTAATCTTATTTTTGAAAAAATTTAACAGATGGCTCAACCGAATGACGGACGTATTCTCGGGGGACCCGTTACAAAAGTCATCACATAGGAACGAAACAATCATATATCTAAGATGGTTTTTGACGGGTAGATAAATTTTAAAATGGTAATTATCGTTATTATTTATTTATTTTACATAAATATAACAAATATAATTTGCTTGTAGCTATATGATTATCCTCCCGATGCACGAATACGAGAGCATAAAAATTAGAGGATGCAGAGAGGATATCACAAATGGGAGTTAAATGCTGCCCAAAAGGAGATGTTGTGTTCCTTTGGATTTCAATATCTGGATGAAATTCAAATTTTAGTCCACGATGTGCACCTCATTTTAGTCTCGCTGAACGTTGGTGGCCTCAACGCAACACTTTTCAATTGCTAGTTGGTGAAATAACAATCACACTTTGGGATGTTACAAATATTCTAGGATTACCTATTACAGGTGAACCTATATATTTTGATATACAGTTAAATCCATCTGAAATAATCAGGAGATAAGGCATTATGCAACCATTGGACATAGAAGGAAAGAGTTTTGTCACGGTAACTTGGCTTCGAGGTAATTTTATGGATTTAGGTCACATTATCGACGGTCTAGTCAAGGTCGATGATTTAAGAGTACGTATTTATTGTTAAGATTTACTTATCAGTTAATTAATAGCATGTTAATTTTAATATGTTAGTTTAAATATTTGCAGATACTTCGTTGTACTAGAGCATATTTGCTCTGTTTTTGTTGGACAATGTTATTTCCCGACGGGCAGGGAAATAGAATAAACCTGCGACTATTACCTTTCTTAGATAATCTAAAAGAACCTACTCGTCATGCATGGGAAGCTGCTACCTTAGCATATCTATATGCCAGCTTGACGAAATTTGCTAGATTGAATGGTTAAAAAAATAGAGCCCCATGGCCAAAATAATTTGCTAGATCGAAATTTGCTATATCAAACTCTATTTTTGAGTATTAGTATTTTAGTCCCACATCGATAGGACAAAATGTGAAGTCTCACTCCACTCTATAAATAGAGCCCCATGGCCTCCTTTCTAAAATGCGCCAAATAAGAGCGTAAAGGGAGTCCATGGAGTCCAGGGAGCCCGTTCAAGTCACAAAAAGTTGACTGACGAACGTTCCAGAAGGTCTTTGAGAATTTGCTGGTTCCTGGAAGATGGTCGTATAAAGGCGAATCTTGCTTTGAGCAACGGTGATCTTCATCACCCCAGCAAAGTTGTCTTTCTCTCCTCCTTTCTTCTTTCTTCTTCCTCTTCTCCAAGTAGGCTAAAGAAAATAGGAGAGCAAATTAATTTGCATGTATTCTCCGAAATCCTAAAAGAGAAATTATGAGAGCAAATTTATTTTGCATGTATTCTCCGAAATCCTAAAAAGTCAAAACATAGAGTAAATTTATTTGCATGTGGATCTCTGCGTTTGAAGCTGCTATAACAGAATAAAGAGCAAATTTATTTGCAAGTAGATCTCTAAATTTTGTTCGTTCTTCCATCTAGATCTGTTTCGGGAATAACAAGATGCTCGTGCTCTCGTACTACCTCTAACTGCAAGACCTTGGCCCTATATATTTCAATGTACGATTAGATGTCGCTGGTCTTATTAGGCGATATCTTGGTGTGGGTCCGCCAGCAGATTTGAAGAAGAAATGAGATGTCAGCGTAAGCTGGCTATACGGGAACTTCATGGATCTTGACCGTACTATTGACGGTCAGGTGAATGTGGATAAAAACGGAGTATAAAGTTTAATTTAAAACATAATTTGATGTTTCATATCGTTTATTGAAAACACTACAAATATTTCATATCATTTGTTGCACAAGGGAATCTTTTGCTTACTTTATGTGGTTCAGTTATTTTTCAAACGGAACAGGCTGCAAGGTAAGTCTTCGTCTTCTACTTTTTTGAAAATTTGGAAGAGCAAACTTGACATGCATGGGGAGCAGCAGTATTTATATTTTTGTATTTCTCCTTGACGGAGTTTGTGTCTACGACCTCAGTGGATACGTGTAGCAAAAATCTGACTGAATACATATAATTACTACAGGTATTTTATCATGTTAATACATTATTCATGTATTGTTATAGGGTATAATTTTATCATGTTTCTGCTTAGATTTGGTCCTATGAGCATTTCACTAATTGTAGATCGGGGAACGCTATTAGTCATGAAGCGGGTGTCTTCCTGGCAGCTAGACAATGGATGATTGATGCATTGTTCACTGTGCAACTATCCTGATATCATTTGATAGAGGGCAAGCGCCACAATGTTATCAGAATGTGTATATGGTATAGTAACCAAATTACATGATCTAAGTTGGGGACATAGTATCGTTCAATTAGGTACTTAGTTTAAAATTATTAGAACATGTATAATTTTACGTAAGTAATTAGTCTCGTAAGAGGACATAAATATGATCCAAATGAGTAATTCATAATACCTATAAAATGGATGATGGTAGTATATACGTAACTAGAATATTGAACAAAATTTTGTAAATAGAGTAACTAAATAAATATTACCTCTTGTTTGAAAGCATGTTCGACCCACAATAATTCTTCCCAGTGCGTTGACCTAGCACAAAATAAAGCAGCAGATTTATTCTCAACGTTTGAAAACAAGACAATAAATGCTGTCATATATAAAGAAGAAAAAAAAAAGGAATTGAGTCAACTTTATAAAGCAACAACATGTTAGCCTAGGATTTTGTGCCAAAAAATATATATTCACCCATGCTCCAACACAACAAGAAGCGAAAACATGGAACTGAAAGATCAAAATAGCTTAGCTATTGTGCATTTGACGATCTACCTCTAGTTAGGCATTTTACATGTCTTTCTTCAAACTGATAGTTTAGAATAGTTAGTAAAGTGCACACCTACACTGAATAAAACATGACCAGCTTCAACATGACAATTTCCACATTGTATTCACATTGAATTATTCGGGTAATCATTTTAGATTTGAACTATCAATTGTGTAATCATTTTAGCAAGAGCATACCTTTGGCGAAGCTGTACTTTAGGTAATGCCAATTCTTTTTCAAGGTATAATTGTCATAGAAATAATGTAGATACTGGAGATAAATCTAATTTGATGAGGACTAAATTAGAAATATCACAAACTATATATATATATATATATATATATATATATATATATATATATATATATATATATATATATATTTTGAAAGAAGGTAATTGTGGCGAACGCTCCCACCGGAAATTGATCTCCTGACCACTCGGACCACATGCATCTCTCTTAACCACTAAGCTAGAGGTCATTTGCTATATATATATATATATATATATATATATATATATATATATATATATATATATTGCAAATGACCTCTAGCCTCGTGGTTAAGAGAGATGCATGCGGCCCGAGTGGTCAGGAGTTCGAATTCCAGTAGAAGCGATTCCAGAAACTATTTACCTGGTTCCAATATATATATATATATATATATATATATATATATATATATATATATATATATATATATATTCATTAGGTGTGGTCTCCGGCTTACACGGCCACCAAGAAGAGAGTTTTTTCATTTTCTCTTCTACATCCGCATCAACAAAGACATCTCCATCAACAGAGGGACAAAGAATTCATCTTTGTCATTGAGGGTCATAGTAAGTTGTAAGATCGAACCGCAAAAGGAGACGATCGCTACAAAATTCATCAAGCCAAGCAATTGATTCAGGTACGCTTTCACAATTTATTTTCTTTCATCTCATGAATCAACTGGCAAATTTTTTTCGATTAAGTTTTTTTTTATCATCCACCAGTTATTAAAAATAAAAAAGGAAGAAAATCCTTTGGAATGTCTATGTGTCCATTCCGGTTAAGAATTCACAGAAGCATAATACTCTCGTTCCTATATTGGCACTCTCTTTGTGGGAGTATAATAATAATAATAATAAGTAGCGGCGGCAGCAACACATGTGCTTCTTGAATGGAGTGTTTGGGAGTCCTCTAACAAGTTTATTGGTGGCAAGTCGGGAGATGATGTCCAAGTTTCATGTGCCAAAGTCAACTTTCGTCTCTCTTCACCACTAGACACCTGTCATTGTTAGTACCATCAACGAGATAAAGTACTAGACTCAAAAAAATGATATAAAGTACAAATGTTTTCTTCTTTAATGTCTTCATATACTACGGAGTTATTAGTACTATCATAAATAAAACATTTGTGTTTAACAAAATTAACACCATAGCCATTGTCCATGAGATAACTAATACTAAGAAGATTGTGCTTCAGATTTGTGACAAGATAGACGTTCTTAATGCAAGGATAAGGAGGGGATCCAATATTACCATGTCTAATGATGTACCCTCTTAAGTTATTACCGAAGGATGTGTCCTTCTTTCTTTATCGATAGCGTTGCAAATGTACCCTCTTAAATATCCAATGTATTTCCGAAAGGCTACTGTAACTGATATAAATATAGTCGTTGGATTATATTTTATGCTCCTAATTCTAGCCGTTGGAATTGAATTTAGAATAGCCAACTATACCAATAGAATTATCCGACGGTAATCCGCGGATATCCAAAGGATGATTCGAATAAGCCAACAAAAACTTGTTGTGACCATTCGGTTCGGATTATCCGACGGTAATCCGCGGATATCCGATTGATGATCCGAATGAGCCAACAGAAACTTTATGTGACCATTCAGATTATCCGACGGTAATCCACGGATATCCGAAGGATGATCCGAATGAGCCCACAAAAACTTGTTGTGTTCATTCGGATTATCAGACGGTAATCTGCGGATATCTGAAGGATAATCCAAATGAGCCAACAAAAACTTGTTGTGTTCATTCTGATTAACCAATGGTAATCCGTAGAGATCCGGAGGATGATCCGAATGAGCCAACAAAAACTTGATGTGTTCATTCGGATTATCCGACGGTAATCCGTGAATATTCGAAGGATATCTGTTTTCTTCATGACAAATATCCAATGACTTAATCTTTCTAGCTTTTGGTTTTGCCATCTTTGTAAGTGTGTACAATGATTCCTAGACACTTGCAGACTCTGGAAGACTACAATATGCATACGCTTGGTTCTTTGGTCTTCGAGCATTGTCTTAAGACTTTACAAAGTCACATGCTTTTGTTCTTGGATCTTTGAGCAATGTCTTGACGCTTTTGTGACTTCTTGCTTTGTATCCGTAGTAGCAGTAGACGAGTTTAGACTAAAACAGTACAATGTTAAATTATCAAAATCATGCATGTGTCAACAATGGGTACTACAATCAAGCCCAAGGGGGCGTTCGGTATGCAGAATACTGTATATCTGAAAATTAAATTCCTTGGAACTAACTTTTTTTGAAAAAAAAATATTCTCATGTTAAATATTCCCCAAAAAAAAATGAAAAAAGGATAAAAACTGAAAAAGGATAAAATCTTTTAAAAAAATAAAAAATACCAAAAAAACTTCGTTCTTAAAAAAAATAAAAACACAAAAGACTGAAAAATAACCAAAAAAATTTTAAAAAAATGAGAAAAATAAAAAATTGAATAAAGAAAAAAAAATGAAAAACAATGAAAACAAAACAAAACCAAAAAACAAAAAACAAAAAAAATTACACGAGAATTTTTTTTTCCAATTCTTAGGGGATAGAATTTCAATATTTTGTGGGCACATAGTTTATATGAATATTCCCAATTTTCAGAAATAAAATTTTATAACATAAACCAAACATGAAAATATATTTTACACCCTCAATTTATTCATGAATAAAAAAAATTGTATAACAAATGCCGCGTAGGAGTATAATAACTGAAAAGTAAATTGACCTTTATTAAAAAATATAAGGGTTAAATGTAAACCTTTAAAATTAAACTTTTAAACAAAGGCTATAATATAAAATCTCTTGTTAGGGAAAAAATAAAATATTTCTCCATATTTACAGGGGTAAAGTATAAAAAAAAAAACTCCTCCTTAAAAAGACATCTTTCGCAAAATAATACATAGTAGACGTTTGCAGTAATTAAACCCTCCCGCGATAGATATTTTGATAAAAAATGTCCCCCTAGTCTATTAACCGTCTTGGAGTGTTTGGAGTGAACTTGTTTTTTTAAATAAAAATACCAAAAATACCCCTCCCTCCCCTCTCCTCCTCTTCCCACTGCCTGTCCCCCCCCCCCCCCCCCCCCCCACCCACTTGCACCCCCTTCTCCCCGTGCCCCCACCCGTGTTGCACCGTTATGCCACCCGCCGTCACCAGAGAAAGAGGAGGGGTGCCGAAGAGAAAAAGGGAGGAGAGATTTTTGTATGGGTATAATCGTCATTTCATGTCTAATTTGATGTCTATTAATGGAAAAATCAAATTATATGTACACTGAACCAAAATAAAAATTCAAAAAAAAATTAACTAGTTTTTTTTTTCCTAAAAGTGTCGAGAGAAATTTTTATTTTTGGTACTTTATCCTATGGAAAATGCTAAGTTTAGTACCAAATTCTTACAACCTTCTTACAATCACTCTCTCCCACCCTTTACACATGGGTTCCACCGGATCCCACCACCACTCTCACCCCTCTTGCTACATGGGCTCCATCCGGCCCCACCATTTCTCTTCCCCTCCAATCGAACCACCATTTCTCTTCCCCTCCAATCGAAGTCCGACACGTGATAGCTTCTAAGGGGATTGTAAACATTGGTTGTAGGCATAGCAAAGCTCTTACCCTATTTACAATTCTATGTACAAGTACAATGTTATATTTGTTAGCAATAGAGAATGGAATAATTTTCTGTGTATATTCATTAGAGGAAAACCTCAATTTATAGATATTACAAAGAAAGCAAATATAGTAAGTACAACGGTAATATTACAAAGAAGGAAAGTACAACGGTAATATTATAAAAAAGGAAAATACTAAAAAGGAAATTATGTAAGTGCATGATCTATCCTTAACACCCCCCTCAAACTTAAGATGGTTTAGAAAACATATTGAGTTTGGATACGAGAAAGTTGAATCGAGCTAAGGGGTGTGTCTTTGTAAAAAAAAATCTGCAACTTGAACTTCTGAAGTAATGTAGGGTAGGTGAATTATTCTTTTTGTAAAATGATCTCTGACAAAATGGCAGTCAACTTCAATATGTTTGGTGCGCTCATGGAAGACATCATTGTGAGCTATTTGAATAGCACTCTTACTGTCACAAAACAGAGGAGTTGGCGATGAATGTTCAACGCCCATATCATGAAGTAGCCAGCGTAACCATATAATCTCAGACGTAGTGTGAGCAAGGGCCCTGTATTCAACTTCAGCACTTGAGCGTGCAACTGTTGTTTGCTTCTTACTTTTCCAAGAAATGAGAGAATCGCCAAAAAAATATGCAGAAGCCAGTGGTAGAGCGACGATCTGTGACATTTCCCGCCCAATCAGAATCAGAATAGGCACGGAGAGTGAGCATGGAGGTAGAAGATAAGTGTAGTCCTTGATATAAAGTGCCCTTCAAGTAGCGCAAGATTCGAGTAACAACTGCATAATGAACAGAGCGAGGTGAAGACATAAATTGACTTATAATATGAACCGCATGACTGATATCTGGTCTAGTAATAGTGAGATAATTAAGACTACCTACAACCTGGCGGTACATAGTAAGATCAGAAAGTAAGGTGCCGCCAGATGCATGAAGTTTTGCATTCAATTCAAGTGGAGTATCTGCAGTCTTAGTATCAGTTAAACTTGCTCGAAGAAGTATTTCAGATGCATACTTTACTTGAGAAGAAAATAACCATCGAAAGTATGATCAACCTCTATCCCAAGAAAGTAACGAAGAATACCTAGATCTTTCATCTCAAAACACGTGCTTAAGTGTAACTTTAAAGCATGAATACCATGTAAATCATTACCTGTAATGACCATATCATCTACGTATATGACCAGAATGACAATACCTTTGCTAGATGAGCGAAAGAACATAGCAGAATCATATATACTTTGTGTAAAACCATAATTAGTAATAGCAGTGCAGAACTTTTCAAACCAAGCTCTAGGTGCTTGCTTGAGACCGTATAGAGCCCGACGAAGTTTGCAAACCTGATGAGGAGAGTGTGGGAGACCAGGGGTGGTTTCATATAAACTTTCTCTTGTAGATCTCTATGAAGAAATGTATTTTTGACATCCATTTGATGCAGTTTCCATTGACGAATAGAAGCAACTGCAATCAAAGTTCATATAGTAGTCATACGAGCAACTGGGGCAAACGTTTCTTCCACTACTAGAATAAGTCTATTAGCAATACAATTAACGATGTTTTATTAAAACGTTGCTAACGTTTAAGGAATTAGCGACGTAATCTATAAATGTCGCAATACGTTACTATTACCGACGATCGGCGATGTTTTACGACTTTTTGTGTATAAGAAAACATACGTCACGGATAAGTCGGCGAACGTCGCTATATCACTAATATTAGCGACGTTTACCGACGTAACTACTGTAACGTTGCTAATTTCACTAATATTAGCAACGTTTACCGACGTAGTATGACGTCGCTAAATTGAAAATATAGGGCTTTCACTTTTCATTCCCCCATTAATTTTCGATCGAATTTTTCCAAACGAAAGCGCGCTCCCCCTCGGCGACCCTCCCACCTCGGCCTCCGGCGACCCCCTCCCCCCTCGGCTCGGCCGCGGCCCCCTCCCCCTCGGCCTCCGGCGACCCCCTCCCCTCTCGGCGACCCTCCCCCCTCGGCCCCCGACCCTCCGCGACCCCACTCGGCGACCCTGCTCCCACCGGCGACCCCGCTCACCCTCATCTCCAGCTCGCCACCGACGACCCCCTGCCCCCTCGACGACCCGCTCCTCCGGCCCCGACTAGGTAAACCCTAACCGAAATGTTAGTTCTGTAGACTGATACGATTCTTACATTATTTCTGTATTTATATAAATAGGCTATATAATTGAATGTTGTATGTGTTTGGGAGTTTGGGTGAGTTCTGAGTTAGGGTTTGCTTTTGAGTTTGATTCCCAGGTTGAGTTTGTGAGTCTATGAGTTAGCTTGGGTTTAGTTCAGTTCAGTTTGTGGGTTTACATACCAGTTTGGGATAAGTTTGGGTTTACAGTTTCATATATATAGTATGTAGGTATTGTTGGCAAATGCATTGATACGTATGGATGTTTGCCTTGGTTTAGTTTTCTGAGATAGGTTCAGTTGAGTTATGTATATAGGCTTGCTATAGAGGGTATGTTGGGATATGAGTTATACTATATTTATGAGAGGATATATGATATATATATATATATATATATATATATATATATATATATAGATATATATATATATATATATATTATATTATATATATATGTTATTGTAATATATGGTATACATATGTGCTTGACCTAGTATACCTTAGCCTATACCCTGAGATATCTATAGGATTACCTAGAAATGAACCCAATAGGCTAATTGAACTTGTGGACTAAAGTTTGACCAAAACCCTAGCTAGTAAGTCTACTACCGATATCGTCGATACCAATACTCATAGGAATAGTCCGATACCGATTCCCATACCTATATGTTGTTGCTCAAGCAGTTTATAGCTACAATGCGTAAGTGCAATATGAAAATCTCATCTGTTAAATATGTTACCTAAGAGCATCATTAGTAAGGACAATTCATACTACAGTGTATAGAGTATCCTAGAAGTGTAGGTATGATTGGTATATCGTATTACATAGAGTGTATAGAGTATCCTTTCGTCTATAAGAGTTACTTACTCATTTTGTCAAGACAAGTAAACTTTTTAAATGTTGACGGTATATACCGTCACATTTGGTTTTACCTTGTAGCTACAGGCAGTTGCCTGCATTTTGCCTTATAACTTGGCCTTTGGCATGCTTGAGCAGTGTGGACTTCTAGGTTAGGGTGTTAGTTCATGATTATCATTGTTTAGATATTAGTTTCAGTTAAAGGGTTAGTTTAGATTAGGATATTAGTTTGTTAGAAGGAATATGAGAGTTAGTAGATGTTAAAGTAGGATATTAATTTATTAGTTAGGATAGATAGTTTGAGTTAGGATACTGCTCAAGCACAGATCAAAGGGTCGATATTGGATATTAATTTAAAAAGTTTTACCTTTCTTAACAAACTGGATGAAGTAACTCTTGCAGACCCAAAGGGTCGATATGGACAGTTGGGATAGTATCAGAATCGGTATCGGATTAGTATCGACCGTATCGGATTAGTATCGGCCGTATGTACTTAGTGTCGTGTACTCCTACAAGTACAATTATACCTCGACCGTATGTACTTAGTATCGACCGTATCAGATTAGTATCGATCTATCGGATACCACTTTGATACGAGACAGTTGTTTTTCCCACACAGTTGTTTTTTTTTTTTCTTCAAATTTTTTGTTTGTAATATGTGGAATGAATGAAAGTTTATGTTGCGCACCCATATCTAAACTGTCTTAACATTCATTCACTGACTGCAATGTGCATGTATCTATCTTACAGAATTATTTTCAATTGGATATGGATATGAATTACTACTTACGGAATCGTTCGTGGATGTACAACCATCATCCTGATGACATGTGCGGTGTGCGGGATGAATTCATAGAGGGTGTACAGCAGTTCCTGCAGTTTGTTAAGGCGTTCCCTCAGTACATGGACGGTACCAAAATTAAGTGTCTGTGTGTGAGATGTCGCAACTTGAAATATTATCCAGAATGGAAGTCACGTATCATTTATACTCGAAGGGTTTTCACGTCGAATAACTATCAGTGGAGCGCGCACGGAGAACTTGTGTCTTTAGCATCGGAGTATGAGTCTTATGTGGATGTCCACAACAACGCTGCTTACGACGATGGGTTGGTGAACATAATTTTTGACACGGCGGGCCTAGTTTCGATCCGGACGATCATGATGTACATGAGGAGCACCGAACGCCGATGCTGCACAGTTCATGGAGTTGCTGGAGATACAAGGACTCCATTATATCCTGGTTGTGATGATCATTCACCGTTGGAGGTGGTACAAGATTGTTGAGCATCAAGTCCGATTTTAACATGTCGCAAGATTGCTAAAACGTCTTATGGAGTTGCTTATAGAAATATTGCCTTAGGGTGCTAAGTTGCCTAAAGACTTCTACCAGTCTAGGATGGTGAGATCGCTCTGGATGAGATATGAGAAAATCGATGCATGTCGCAACGGGTGCATGTTCTACTACAAAGACGACAAGGATGAAGATGCCTGCAGATTTTGGTGCCGATCGCTATAAGGGTAGTGGTAGAGGAAAGTCTGTCGGTGCCAGGAAGCCTACCGATTCGATGCACTACTTGCCGTTGACGCCGCGGTTGCAGCGGTTGTTTATGGTGAAGGAAACTGCAGAAACATGAGTGTGCATAAGCGGGAACAGACCGAAGGAGTATTGGATCACCCATCTGATGGAAAAGCATGGAAGCACTTTGATCGAGAGTATCCAAATTTTGCTTCTGATCCGCGTAATGTCAGATTGGGTCTCTGCTCCGACGGTTTTACCCCATTCGGACTTTCGGGATCCCAGTATTCGTGTTGGCCTGTGATCGTCACTCTGTACAATCTACCGCCTTGGATGTGCATGAAGACTCCGTATATGTTCCTCACCGTTAATCCCGGTCCGAACAATCTGAAAAGGAACATCGATGTGTATTTCAGCCATTGATTGATGAGTTGAATCAGCTGTGGGAAGTAGGTTCCAACACGTACGTATCTAGAAAACAAAATTTTCAGATGCGGGCAGCACTTATGTGGACCATCAACGACTTTTCGGCCTATGGTATGTTATCTGGATGGAGCACGCCTGGTCGTCTTTCATGTCCGTATTGCATGGACCGCACTAAGGCTTTCCTTTTGAAACACGGAGGCAAACCGTGCTTCTTCGATTGTCATCGACAATTTCTGCCGAAGGATCATCAGTACCGGAGGAACATGAATGCTTTTCGTGCTGGCATTATAGAAAAGACTAATCCTCCGCCAAGGTGGCCTGGATACACGATATGGGAAGAGGTAAAAGATTTACCAAGAGCTATTGAAGAGCCTACTACGGGCTACAAGTGTGACAGATTTGGTCGCACTCATAACTGGACGAAGAGGAGTATATTCTGGGATCTGCCATATTGGAGCACCAATCTGATTAGACATAACCTTGATGTCATGCATATCGAGAGAAGTGTTTGATAACATAATTAATACTGTAATGGATGTAAAGGAAAAGACGAAAGACAATCCAAAGGCTGGATTGGACCTGGAAGAAATATGTAGACGTCCTGCATTGCATTTGATAGAAGATAGGAATGGAAAGTTGAAGCAGCCTAAGGCAATTTTTTCACTGGAGAAGGAGGATAAAGTGAGACTTTGTAGGTGGATTCAAGGTCTGAAATTTCCAGACGGGTATGTTTCGAACTTAAGAAGATGCGTCGACCTCAAGGAGAACAAACTGACAGGTATGAAGAGACATGATTGTCACGTATTCATGGAGAAGACGGTATGTTTCGAACTTAATTCCGATTGCATTTCGAGAATTCTTACCCCCGTTGTTTGGGATCCATTGACCGAGCTGACTGCAATGTGCATGTATCTATCTTACAGAATTATTCTTCAGAGATCTTTGTTCTAGTAAGTTGCTCGTCGATCGTCTAGAAAAGCAGGAGAACGATATTGCGGTAACACTGTGCAAGCTCGGAAGGTATTTTCTCCTGGATTCTTCGACTCCATGGAGTATTTGCCAAGTCATCTTTCCTACGAGGCACGTATTGGTGGGCCCGTTGGTTATCGTGGATGTACCCGTTTGAGCGGCATTTGAACCACCTAAAGAGGAAGATGAAAAACAAGGCCGGGTCGAGCGTTCTATTTGTGAAGCCTATATTCTCGAGGAGATTATAAACTTCTGCTCGACGTATTTCAAACCTCATGTTGCTACGAATAGAACGAGGGCTCCGAAAAACGACTACGGTTATCAAGAATCTAATGATGGAATACTGAAAGTATTCAATACGTCCAGAAAGCCTTCAGGGAAAATGAAGAAAAGATATTTGAATGACGAAGAGCTAAGGACTGCTCAGTTGTATGTATTACTCAATTGCGACGAGGATGAATGGAGAAGCTAGAGGGGTAAGTAATTAATGATGAGTTTACGTTATCTCAATGTAATAGTATAAGCTAATTTATTGTACTAATCGGCGGTTGCTTCGTTATTTTTCAGCACATATAATGCTGAGTTGAGGTCGGTTAGACCCTACCTAACATACGAAGCATTAGAATAGAAATAGACGTCATTTTCCTTCTTGTTTGAGCGAATATATAAGCAGCCCGGTAATTACTGGCCTCTTTTAATGCAACTGCACAATAAATAACTTACTATCTCTTCTTTGGTATTCAGGTCGATCGTCTAATTTCATCCGAGATTGAATTAATTAGAACTCTTACCAAGGGACCAATTACTTTTGTTAAAATATGGACAAGTTACTGTGTCAATGGCTTTCGGTTCAAGTCGACAAATGCTCCGATGAGAGACCTTTCTGGATCTTGATTCCACACAAAATAGTTTGTGTATCAAATCTTCGAACTACAAAGACGTCGATCCAGGAAATGATTTATTTGGCATCTTGCGAGAGATTGTGAGTTGACGTATATTGGCAGAGAACCTGCAAAGATCGTGTTGTTCAAGTGTGAATGGTTCGATCCGACTGAAAATCAAGGTTGGAAAATTGACAAGCATGGTCTTGTGGATATAAACTACAAGCGTAGATATCAAGGATAAACCATTTGTCCTAGCAACTCAAGCTCAGCTCGTGTACTTCACAGCTTATCCGAGACGGGGAGCAACGAAGTCTGAATGGTGGGCAGTATGCAAGACTAAAGCTAGAGATACTTTTGATGTTGAAGAAAAAGCTTATCAGGAGGACGAGCTACCTCTTGTAACCAATATTGTTGATGTGGACTCCACGGAAGTTACGCATTTCATGACACATAATGTAGAAAATGTAGAATTATCCGAAGAGGAAGACGAAGGCGACGAAGGCGAAGATGAAAGTGAAGAGAGGAAGATGAGGTTGAGGAAGACGAACAAGATGATTATTCTGAAGATGATTGAGAGACACGTACTTTCATTTTCTTATTATGTAGAGTTTTATTATCTAGTCTTGGTTATTATCTGAATGTACTATCTGGACTTAGATATTTCTTGTAGAATGTACTATCTGAACTTAGATATTTCTTGTAAAATATACTATCTGAACTTAGATGTTTCTTGTAAAATGTATCATCATATGTTGTCTTGGTTATTAACTTATCTTTGTTGCACTTTCATTTTTCTAGTCTCTATTATTTGTTGTCTTTGTTGTATCTCATCATATGTTGTTATCAGGCATGACAGGTCGTCGCGGATCGTTTCGCACTTCCGGCCGACATGGGCACGGGGTACTGATACTGGCAGAGGATAGGGTACTCCTTCGGTACCTACTGGTGGTACTGCTAGAGGACGGGGTTCTTCTTCGATACCTCCTACTGGTACTGGCTCTGGATCCTCGTCGCCCAGTACTCCTGTGTATCGGACAGTAACTCCACCCGCCACGATGCTACGGGACATATCTCCTGGGACGAGTAGTTCCAGGCCTGAGACTGCTCCCGAGTAGTGTTCCTCCTGCTGATACGACGATGGAGGAAGATGAGCAGATGGAGGAGGCTGCGCTCGGCCGACCAGTATCAGGCAGATGATGCCTGCGCACCTCCGGAGGAGACGAGGACGGAGATCTGGGCCGACGGTACAAAGTAAGTATTTTGGTTTATCATTTTTTTCTGTGTTTATCAAAAATTAACTTTTCTCATTAATATAATATGTCTGTATAGATATCGTCCTCCGTTGGTACAGAGACGTCTAGGCCAGCTCCTGAGGCAAAATTATGGGGGTCCTTGGATAAACTACTCGGATGCTCCGGACGATAGGAAGGCCTACTGGTTTGCGCGCTTCAAGGTTAAAATAGATTTGCTTTTAACATGAATTATTGATTTATGCATATTATATATTACTGAAAATATTTGGTTTGCGTACACTTCTAGGATATATTTTTCTATCCACCGTACCGGGCCGAACTGATCGAGGGGATGTTTCCTGCTGTCACTGCTAAGCTGATCCGCGATGCTATCAATGATCAGAAGGCTCGTGATCGTGCCGGAAAGCCGATCCAAGGTTGGATCACCCCTGATCAGTGGGATGCGATGAAGGCTCGATTCAACGAGCCAAGGTACAAGGAAAAGTCCGAGAAGGCCAAGGCGGCTAGGCAGCATGCCTCGAAGTGGTGCTGGGGTCGATTCCGATGACGGAACATTTCCGTCGTCTGGTACGTATTTTTCTTTCAGAAATATTATTTTAATACAAATCTGATAAATTATTACTAAGATATATTTAATTATAGGTAAGGAAGGTCGGTAACGTCGACATGGTGACCGTCTTCCTGGCCATCCATCGGAAGGGCGAAGCCCTTATTGACGAGAGAGCCGTGCAAGCCTATGTAAGTATTACAATACTATTGTTAGTTATAAAACTTCGTGTTAATTTTAATATAACTTAGTAATATGCATGCAAATAAATATTCATGTAGTTAGTAATAATAAGTAATTAATTAGAAATTAGAAATCATAGAGTACTACCATACTTTCTAGGCCGAGTATCAGAGGCTTCAGGACCGGGCGGCTGCTAGTGCACCTACTGCGGGTGAGGCCGGTACTTTCTCCGCAGCCCACTCAAGCTCCGTCGGCGGACGAGCTGTGGATGGCCGCCGCTGATGGCCTCCATAGGGGTACGTACTACGTACGGGATCCTATGGCGCCCTAGTTGCGAGCCAGTCCTCTAGGACATCCTTCGCTAGTGTGCATGGTCCACAGCCATCCCAGGAGTCTGCCCGAGTCCACCAGATGATGGAGTCTCTCCGGACGAGCTGTACGACGGATTCAGGACCAGTCTCAGCACCAGTCGGATGAGCCTGCGCTTATAGTGATTGGATGCGCTCGACCGCAGCATTATGGAGCTCAAGCATGTGACGGAGTGGACAGAGCGGAGCGTCACCGATCTTAGAGCGTCGACGGAGCGCAGCGTATTGGATCTGCAGGCATCACAGACGACCATGGCCGAGAGCTGAGATTGGCGCAGGATTCGATGGCTGATAGCAGTGATAGAATGTTATCTATCATGGATTTATACCACCAGCGACTTGCAGAGTTAGAGCGTTATAGTCCTCCGGGTGCGCCTTCATCGTCGTCGACTCCGTCGGTGCCACTGCCTTCTTCATCGCACCGACTCCACCCTCCTTCATCGGTATCGATTTCACAGGAGGACTATGAGCTTTTCTTATCCCTTCGTCGCGGCGCGCCCCCTCCTGCTCCAGATCCCCAGTAGTCCGAGTTAGGACTGTTTGTATTGAGTGTTTGAGTACTTATTTTTTCTTTGTATTTGTTTGTGACACTTGTTTGTTGGTTGCATAGATACATTGGTTATTGCTTGTGTAGACCCATGACGATTTGGATATTGGTTTATACATGTTGTGTGGACTATGGTTATTTTATGTTATTCGTTTCATTTGGATGTTAATTTATCGTGTTGAGTGTTCCACCGAAGGGGTCGGCGAATCCAAGGATAAAATTTGCTTGTGTATTGTGTTTCATATTAAACTGCAGGAAGAAAATAATTCTGTAGAGAAAACTGCATACTGCAATTTATTTTTTTTATTTTTTTCAAATTTAGCGACGTCTACCGACGTTTATCGACGCTTTTCGACGGCATGTTGCGTCGGTAGACGTCGCTAACCTGGCATATGTTGCCAGTTTACCGACGTATAGCGACGTCAATTTCGTCCGTATGCGACGGTAAACGTCGGTAGACGTCGCTAAATATTCCAGGATTTTACCTCATTTTCCTAGGATATACCGACGTATAGCGACATCACTAAACGTCGGTACTATATACTGACGCATAGCGACATTAGAAACGTCAGTAATTTTCTCAAGGAATACCGACGTATAGCGACATCATAAACGTCACTATTTCATCGACGAAACGACGGTAAACGTCGATATATTACCGACGTATCCTTGCGTCAGTAAACGTCGGTGTTGGCGACGATCAGCGACGTCTTCCTAAACAGCGACTAAGGTTTCCGCGACAAGAGGAAGACGTCGCTAAATACGTCGCTAAACTGGTTTAGCGACGTCTTTAGGCGTCGCTAAAATAACTTATTCTGGTAGTGTTCATAGTCAATACCGTATTCTTGGGTGAAACCTTTTGCAACTAGACGGGCCTTATATCGATCAACAGAACCATCAGACTTTGTTTTTATTTTATAACCATTTACATCGTACAATGGATTTACCAGGAGGGAGATCCACAAGATCCCATGTGTGAGTATCTTGTAGAGCAGTTAGTTCTTCTGTCATGGCTTGTTGCCAAAGTGGGTCAGAGAAGGCCTCACGATAGGTTGTTGGTTCATGAAGGGATAAAGAGCAGACAAATAACAGTGATAATCTGTCAGATAAGCAGGTTGGTGTTTATCACGAACAGGACGAGTTGAATTTGAAGGGACTAGATCAGTTTCTGGAGAGACTAGTTCAACAATGGTTGGATTATTCTCAAGAGAGATAATGTTAGAACATTGGACAGGATGGTCCGATGGTGGAGCTATGACATGCTCGGTACATTGTATAGGATGACTTTGTGGTGGTGGTTGTTCAAAACTTTCAGGTGGTGAATCAACAAAAGGGTCATGAAATTGATGTGATTTAGAGACATCTGTTTGATATTTTGGGAGGGAGTAAAAGGGTATCTTTTCCAAAAAGTAACATGTCGAGAGACATAAAGTTTTTGAGAGAGGGATCATAACATCTGTAACCTTTTTGTTGAATACCGTAGCCTAAAAAACAAACATGGTTGTTTTCTTGCTGAGTTTATCTCGTTCTCTTTTGGGAAGAAGGACAAAACAGGTGGAGCCAAAGACTCGAAGTTCTGAGTAATCGGGAGGGATGATAAAGACGTTCAAAGGGGGATATCCCATCAGTGACTAAAGAAGGAATACGATTAATGATATAAGTAAGTGTGAACGGACTCCCCCTAAAAAGTACGAGGACCGAGGAGGAGAAAGTAAAGTACAAGCAGTTTCCACAATATGATGGTGTTTGTGTTCTGCTACACAATTTTGTTCAGCTGTTTCAGTGCATGATAATTGAGGAAGGGTCCCTTGAGATTTCAAATAATCAAGAAATGGCTTGGATATATATTCGCCTCCAGAGTCTGACCTAAATTTTTTGATTGTTTTTTAAAACTGTGTTTTAACCATCGTGCAAATTCAATATAGACTTTAAGAAAATCTGAACGAGAGTGCAATAAATATGTCCATGTATAGCGAGAATAGTCATCAACAAAAAGTACATAATATTGGGCACCTCCCATGGACTTTATTGGAGCTTTTCCCCAAACATCAGAATGCACAATATCAAACGGTGATGAAGAAGAAGTTATACTATTATTAAAAGGAAGAGCTGGTTGTTTAGCTAATTTACAAGCAGCACAATAAGGTTCTTTATCTAAATGGATAGAGCCTAACAATCCTTTATTCATCATGTACCGAAGTCTAGAAAAAGAACGTGACCTAATTTGGAGTGCCAAAACATAAATGGAGATGAAGAAATTATTGGAGCAATAAATGAGGTACCAATGGCGGACGGGATATGACGTTTGTCCAGAACAAAGAGGCGACCAATTTTACGGAATATTCCGACTTGCTTTCCCGTTGAGCGGTCCTGAATGACACAACCAGAAGATGAGAAGTTAGTATCAAATCCTTGATCAGATAATTGTCCAACAGATATAAGATTCATTGATAGTTTTGGTACAAGATAAACATCTGAAATAGTCAGGTTATTAGATGTTTTAATGGATCCAGTATGACTTGCATTAATGGTAGTACCATTAGCAGTATGAATTATAGGAGATGAGAGAAGAGGATTAAATTCTCAAAGAAATTAGAATTACATGTCATATGGTTTGATGCACCAGAGTTAAGAAACCAGCTAGTAGAGTATAACCTGAAGAGGCTGATAATGCAGAGATGGTAGTGGAGTTGTTAGCAGTAGAAATAGCATGTTTGACCATTTCCTGAATATCAGCAACAAATAGACTGTTCGACGAATGGTGACGTAGAGACTGCCATAAGAGGTAAATAGACTTCTTTTTTTTAAGAAAAATTTAAAAAGAACAACAAAAATTAAACAGAAAGAATATATAAAAAATCTCGAGTAACAAATAAAATAGATTGAGCAACGGGATGGTCAACAAGTGATAAGTTGGCGTGTAAAAAAAATCAACTAAGTCTATAGAAATTCTTATGCGTAAAATGACAAACAAAAAAAGAGAAAGAATCTATGTGTACAGATGTACGTGTGATGGGAAGAACTTTTGAAAAAAAAAAACTCTATGAATGTGTCAGATCCCCACGTGATGGTAAGAGAGAGGAAAAAAGAAACCACTTCTTCCTTTCAAAAGGAAAGAAACCGATGGGGTATATGGTAGTTATAGCAAATTTTTTTTTAACAACAAAAACCAAACCTTCAGGAGTGTAATCAGATGGAATTCGAAGGTGGCGACTTCAGGCTCGAGATCGGACGCAACAGCCTGAGGGGTGTCGAGCTATGGCGTACGATCGGACCCGCGAAGAGCGATGAAGATGAAGTGGTGTAATCAGAGGAAGGAACTACTATAGTAGGTTGCGAGGCCACGTGGATGGCCAATGAATGGACTGTTGCAGCATCCACGGTTAGTTTCCGTAGTCACCGACAGGTTCGGATATCAGTCGTGGAGGCAGGCAGTAAGCGGCCGTCCGGAGGTCACGACTGGGTGGCAGAAGCAGGCGCCTGGGTTGAGGCTTAGTGGAAGATCCTTGCAGTTAGAGCCAAAGCTCTGATACCATGTTAGCAATGGAGAATGGAATAATTTTCTGTGTATATTCATTAGAGGAAAACCTCAATTTATAAATACAAAGAAAGCAAATATAGTAAGTACAACGGTAATATTACAAAGAAAAAAAGTACAATAATAATATTATAAAAAAGAAAAATATTATAAAAAAATTATGTAATTGCATGATCTATCTTTAACAATATTCTCTCTCTCTCTCTCTCTCTCTCAAAAAAAAAAAAAAAAAAAAATCTCTCTCGCGTATCACCTCATCCCATCAAAAGTACACCACCAGGCACCAGCAAACCCTTCCAAAGAGGCATTACTCCATGGACCCCCACCACAAGAATCCAAACGAAGTGTAGTGGATGGTTATCAACAGAGGGCAAGCAAGTAATTCCACCACGTACCCCTACTCCCCACCTCACCAACTAAGTATCATTACATTCCAAAGTAAAGCACAACTCCCTCGTCTTCTTTTTTCCTTCCTCCCACAAACAAACGGCTATATTTCCTCATATAGTAAACAACCACGACCAACCGCCATGGATTTGAGCTCGTTCTTGACGTCCCTCACGACCTCCTTCCTGATATTCGTGGTGCTGATGCTGCTGTTCACGTGGCTGTCGAGGAGGCCAGGGAACGAGGTGGTCTACTACCCCAACCGGATCCTGAAGGGCTTGACCCGTGGGAGGGGAAGGAGGAGGACCCGGAACCCGTTCACGTGGATCAGGGAGGCCGTGTGGGCCTCTGATGCCGACGTCGTCGCCGCGGCCGGGGTCGACACCGCCGTCTACTTGCTATTTCTCAGCTCCGGTTCGTTTCTTGTTATTTCTTCTTTTTCCTACTCTTTCTATTTATGGTAACTTTTCTTTTTCTTATTTTTTAATAAGTATAAGCTTTCGGAGATCTTTTGCTAAAGCCTAGAGGCTCGACTATTATGTGTGATTTCGAATTTTTTTTATAAGAATTTTTCTGAGATCTTTTTTTCTTCTCTCTTTTTTAGTGTTCAACGAGAGTTTGTGTACTTTTGGGTTTCTTGAGTTATTTGTGTGATTTTTTATTTTTTTTTTGAATTTTTAATATTATAATACAGGGTTTTGTATAATTTTTTGGTTTAGTTTTTTTTTTTTTTTTGTCTTCTTCTGGTGTGGGATAATTTTGGGGTTTACAATTTTCAGTCTATTTTTAAAGCGTGTGTATACTTTTGGGTTTCTTGAGTTATTTGTATATAGGGTTTGTGTATAATTTTTTATGGCTTCGAGATCACCTTGTTCCGTGGACCGGCCGACTCAGGTCCGGTTTTGACGGATTCGGTCTGGGCCAGGCTACCCAGATCAAAGTACACAGTGCGGGCCAGGCCAGGCCGGATTTTGACCAAATTGTCAAAATTCAGCCTGAACATTTCGGCTGAATATAACAGATCCGGGCGGGGTGCAGATAGACCCGGCTTCGCCCGTAGGCCCATCTATATGTATGGTATTTAAATTATGTACAATTTTAATTATACCATAATTAAATACTATACATAATTCATCTATTTGGTTAAAATTTTGCATTGGAAATTAAATTAAGTACAATTTTAATAATTATACCATATAGATAAAAAAAATTTAATAATTATATACATAATTATTATCATATTTATGTGTGATACAATTAAAATTGACATTAATTCATAATATATATATATATATAATATATATTAAATATATATATATATAGACCATACATAATTATTATTCCTTCCATTTAATAAAAAATTCTGGAAGTCATAAAAAATGGTAGGAGACGGCTATGTTAGGGCAGTTTGGGCAGCACCAAGTGTAGGGCCCGGATTTTGGAAAAGAAAATCCAGCCGACCGAACCGGGCTGTCAATTATATTATATATATATATATATATATATATATATCTATATATTCTGACAGCCCGGTTCGGTCGGCTGGATTTTCTTTTCCAAAATCCGGCCCTACACTTGGTGCTGCCCAAACTCCCTAACATAGCCGTCTCCTACCATTTTTTATGACTTCCAGAATTTTTATTAAATAAGGATAATAATTATGTATGGTCATATAATATATTATATATATTATATATAATATTATAATATATATATTATGAATTAATGTCAATTTAATTGTATCACACATAAATATATAATTATGTATATATAATTATTAAATTTTTTTTATCTATATGGTATAATTATTAAAATTGTACTTAATTTAATTTCCAATGCAAAATTTTAACCAAATAGATGATTAATTATGTATAGTATTTAATTATGGTATAATTAAAATTGTACATAATTTAAATACCATACATATAGATGGGCCTACGGGCGAAGCCGGGTCTATCTGCACCCCGCCCGATCTGTTATATTCAGCCGAAAGTTCAGGCTGAATTTTGACAATTTGGTCAAAATCCGGCCTGGCCTGGCCCGCACTGTGTACTTTGATCTGGGTAGCCTGGCCCAGACCGAATCCGTCAAAACCGGACCTGAGTCGGCCGGTCCACGGAACAAGGTGATCTCGAAGCCATAAAAAATTACACAAACCCTATATACAAATAACTCAAGAAACCCAAAAGTATACACACGCTTTAAAAATAGACTGAAAATTGTAAACCCCAAAATTATCCCACACCAGAAGAAGACAAAAAAAAAACTAAACCAAAAATTATACACAAACCCTGTATTATAATATTAAAAATTCAAAAAAAATAAAAAATCACACAAATAACTCAAGAAACCCAAAAGTACACAAACTCTCCGTCTTGAACACTAAAAAGAGAGAAGAAAAAAGATCTCAGAAAATTCTTATAAAAAAATTCGAAATCACACATAATAGTCGAGCCTCTAGGCTTTAGCAAAAGATCTCCGACTTATACTTATTAAAATAAGAAAAGAAAAGTTACCATAAATAGAAAGAGTAGGAAAAGAAGAAATAACAAGAAACGAACCGGAGCTGAGAAATAGCAAGTAGACGGCGGTGTCGACCCCGGCCGCGGCGACGACGTCGGCATCAGAGGCCCACGGCCTCCCTGATCCACGTGAACGGGTTCCGGGTCCTCCTCCTCCTCCCCTCCCACGGGTCAAGCCCCTTCAGGATCCGGTTGGGTAGTAGACCACCTCGTTCCCTGCCTCCTCGACAGCCACGTGAACAGCAGCATCAGCACCACGAATATCAGGAAGGAGGTCGTGAGGGACGTCAAGAACGAGCTCAAATCCATGCGGTTGGTCGTGGTTGTTTACATATGAGGAAATATAGCCGTTTGTTTGTGGGAGGAAGGAAAAAAGAAGACGAGGGAGTTGTGCTTTACTTTGGAATGTATGATACTTAGTTGGTGAGGTGGGGTAGGGTACGTGGTGGAATTACTTGCTTGCCCTCTGTTGATAACCATCCACTACACTTCGTTTGGATTCTTGTGGTGGGGGTCCATGGAGTAATGCCTCTTTGGAAGGGTTTGCTGGTGCCTGGTGGTGTACTTTTGATGGGCTGATAGAGGTGATACGCGAGAGAGATTTTTTTTTTTTTTTTTTTTTTTTTAGAGAGAGGAGAGAGAGAGAATATTGTTAAAGATAGATCATGCAATTACATAATTTTTTTATAATATTTTTCTTTTTTATAATATTATTATTGTACTTTTTTTCTTTGTAATATTACCGTTGTACTTACTATATTTGCTTTCTTTGTAATATTTATAAATTGAGGTTTTCCTCTAATGAATATACACAGAAAATTATTCCTTCTCATTTAATGGTATCAGAGCTTTGGCTCTAACTGCAAGGATCTTCCACTAAGCCTCAACCCAGGCGCCTGCTTCTGCCACCCAGTCGTGACCTCCGGACGGCCGCTTACTGCCTGCCTCCACGACTGATATCCGAACCTGTCGTGACTACGGAAACTAACCGTGGATGCTGCAACAGTCCATTCATTGGCCATCCCGTGGCCTCGCAACCTACTATAGTAGTTCCTTCCTCTGATACACCACTTCATCTTCATCGCTCTTCGCGGTCCGATCGTACGCCATAGCTCGACACCCCTCAGGCTGTTGCGTCCGATCTCGAGCCTGAAGTCGCCACCTTCGAATTCCATCTGATTACACTCCTGAAGGTTTGGTTTTTTGTTGTTAAAAAAAAATTTGCTATACTACCATATACCCCATCGTTTCTTTCCTTTTGAAAGGAAGAAGATGGTTTCTTTTTTCCTCTCTCTTACCATCACGTGGGGATCTGACACATTCATAGAGTTTTTTTTTTTTCAAAAGTTCTTCCCATCACACGTACATCTGTACACATAGATTCTTTACTCTCTTTTTTTTTGTCATTTTACGCATAAGATTTCTATAGACTTAGTTGATTTTTTTTTACACGCCAACTTATCACTTGTTGACCATCCCGTTGCTCATCTATTTATTATTGTTACTCGAGATTTTTTATATATTCTTTCTGTTTAATTTTGTTGTTCTTTTTAAATTTTTCTTAAAAAAAGAAGTCTATTTACCTCTTATGGCATCTCTACGTCACCATTCGTCGAACAGTCTATTTGTTGCTGATATTCAGGAAATGTCAAACATGCTATTTCTACTGCTAACAACTCCACTACCATCTCTGCATTATCAGCCTCTTCAGGTTATACTCTACTAGCTGGTTTCTTAACTCTGGTGCATCAAACCATATGACATGTAATTCTAATTTCTTTGAGAATTTAATCCTCTTCTCTCATCTCCTATAATTCATACTGCTAATGTACTACCATTAATGCAAGTCATACTGGATCCATTAAAACATCTAATAACCTGACTATTTCAGATGTTTACTTGTACCAAACTATCAATGAATCTTATATCTGTTGGACAATTATCTGATCAAGGATTTGATACTAACTTCTCATCTTCTGGTTGTGTCATTCAGGACCGCTCAACGGGAAAGCAAGTCGGAATATTCCGTAAAATTGGTCGCCTCTTTGTTCTGGACAAACGTCATATCCCGTCCCCATTGGTACCTCATTTATGCTCCAATAATTTCTTCATCTCCATTTATGTTTGGCACTCCAAATTAGGTCACGTCTCTTTTTCTAGACTTCGGTACATGATGAATAAGGATTGTTAGGCTCTATCCATTTAGATAAAGAACCTTATTGTGTGCTTGTAAATTAGCTAAACAACCAGCTCTTCCTTTTAATAATAGTATAACTTCTTCTCATCACCGTTTGATATTGTGCATTCTGATGTTTGGGGAAAAGCTCCAATAAAGTCCATGGGAGGTGCCCAATATTATGTACTTTTTGTTGATGACTATTCTCGCTATACATGGACATATTTATTGCACTCTCGTTCAGATTTTCTTAAAGTCTATATGAATTTGCACGATGGTTAAAACACATTTTAAAAACAATCAAAAAATTTAGGTCAGACTCTGGAGGCGAATATATCCAAGCCATTTCTTGATTATTTGAAATCTCAAGGGACCCTTCCTCAATTATCATGCACTGAAACAGCTGAACAAAATGTGTAGCGAACACAAACACCATCATATTGTGGAACTGCTTGTACTTTACTTCTCTCTCCTCGTTCCTCGTACTTTTTAGGGGGAGTCCGTTCACACTTCTACTTATATCATTATCGTATTCCTTCTTTAGTCACTGATGGATATCCCCCTTTGAACGTCTTTATCATATCCCTCCCGATTACTCAGAACTTCGAGTCTTTGGCTCCACCTGTTTTCCTTCTTCCCAAAAGAGAACGAGATAAACTCACAAGAAAACAACCATGTTTGTTTTTTAGGCTACGGTATTCAACAAAAAGGTTACAGATGTTATGATCCCTCTTCTCAAAAACTTTATGTCTCTCGACATGTTACTTTTTGGAAAAGATACCCTTTTACTCCCCCCAAAATATCAAACAGATGTCTCTAAATCCACTCAATTTCATGACCCTTTTGTTGATTCACCACCTGAAAGTTTGAACAACCACCACCACAAAGTCATCCTATACAATGTACCGAGCATGTCAGAGCTCCACCATCGGACCATCCTGTCCAATGTTCTAACATTATCTCTCTTGAGAATATCCAACCATTGTTGAACTAGTCTCTCCAGAAACTGATCTAGTCCCTTCAAATTCAACTCGTCCTGTTCGTGATAAACACCAACCTGCTTATCTGACAGATTATCACTGTTATTTGTCTGCTCTTTTATCCCTCATGAACCCAACCTATCGTGAGGCCTTCTCTGACCCCTTTGGCAACAGCCATGACAGAAGAACTAACTGCTCTACAAGATACTCACACATGGGATCTTGTGGATCTCCCTCCTGGTAAATCCATTGTACGATGTAATGGATTTATAAAAAAAAACAAAGTCTGATGGTTCTGTTGATCGATATAAGGCCCGTCTAGTTTGCAAAAGGTTTCACCCAAGAATACGGTATTGACTATGAACACTACCAGAATAAGTTATTTTAGCGACGCCTAAAGACTCGCTAAACCAGTTTAGCGACGTATTTAGCGACGTCTTCCTCTTGTCGCGGAAACCTTAGTCGCTGTTTAGAAGACGTCGCTGATCGTCGCCAACACCGACGTTTACTGACGCAAGGATACGTCGGTAATATATCGACGTTTACCGTCGTTTCGATGAAATAGTGACGTTTTGATGTCGCATACGTCGGTATTCCTTGAGAAATTACTGACGTTTCTAATGTCGCTATGCGTCAGTATATAGTACCGACGTTTAGTGATGTCGCTATACGTCGGTATATCCTAGGAAAATGAGGTAAAATCCTGGAATATTTAGCGACGTCTACCGACGTTTACCGTCGCATACGGACGAAATTGACGTCGCTATACGTCGGTAAACTGGCAACATATGCCAGGTTAGCGACGTCTACCGACGCAACATGCCGTCGAAAAGCGTCGATAAACGTCGGTAGACGTCGCTAAATTTGAAAAAAAATAAAAAAATAATTGCAGTATGCAGTTTTCTCTACAGAATTATTTCTTCCTGCAGTTTAATATGAAACACAATACACAAGCAAATTTTATCCTTGGATTCGCCGACCCCTTCGTGGAACACTCAACACCGATAATTAACATCCAAATGAAACGAATAACATAAAATAACCATAGTCCACACAACATGTATAAACCAATATCCAAATCGTCATGGGTCTACACAAGCAATAACCAATGTATCTATGCAACCACAAACAAGTGTCACAACAATACAAGAAAAAATAAGTACTCAAACACTCAATACAAACATCCTAACTCGGACTACTGGGGCTGGAGCAGGAGGGGCGCGCCGCGACGAAGGGATAAGAAAAGCTCATATCCCCTGTGAAATCGATACCGATGAGGAGGGTGGAGTCGGTCGATGAAGAAGGCAGTGGCACCGACGGAGTCGACGACGATGAAGGCGCACCCGGAGGACTATAACGCTCTAACTCTGCAAGTCGCTGGTGGTATAAATCCATGATAGATAACATTCTATCACTGCTATCAGCCATCGAATCCTGCCCAATCTCAGCCTCTCGGCCATGGTCGTCTGTGATGCCTGCAGATCCATACGCTGCGCTCCGTCGACGCTCTAAGATCGGTGACGCTCCGCTCTGTCCACTCCGTCACATGCTTGAGCTCCATATGCTGCGGTCGAGCGCATCCAATCACTATAAGCTCAGGCTCATCCGACTGGTGCTGAGACGTCCTGAATCCGTCGTACAGCTCGTCCCGAGAGACTCCATCATCTGTGGACTCGGCGACTCCTGGGATGGCTGTGGACATGCACACTAGCGAAGGATGTCCTAGAGGACTGGCTCGCAACTAGGGCCGCCATAGGATCCCGTACGTAGTACGTACCCCTATGGAGGCCATCAGCGTCGGCCATCCACAGCTCGTCCGCGACGGAGCTTGAGTGGGCTGCGAGAAAGTACCGGCCTCACCCGCAGTAGGTGCACTAGCAGCCGCCCGTCCTGAAGCCTCTGATACTCGGGCCTAGAAGTATGGTATACTCTATGATTTCTAATTTCTAATTAATTACTTATTATTACTAACTACATGAATATTTATTTGCATGCATATTTACTAATTATATTAAATTAACACGAAGTTTTATAACTAACAATAGTATTGTAATACTTACATAGGCTTGCACGGCTCTCTCGTCATAAGGGCTTCGCCTTCCGATGGATGGCCAGGAAGACGGTCACCATGTCGACGTTACCGACCTCCTTACCTATAATTAAATATATTATCTTAGTATATTTATCAGATTTGTATTAAAATAATATCTGAAAGAAAATACGTACCAGACGACGAAATGTTCCGTCATCGGAATCGACCCACAGCACCACTTCGAGGCATGCTGCCTAGCCGCCTTGGCCTTCTCGGACTTTTCCTTGTACCTTGGCTCGTTGAATCGAGCCTTCCATCGCATCCCACTGATCAGGGTGATCCAACCTTGATCGGCTTTCCGGCACATCACAGCCTTCTGATCATTGATAGCATCGCGATCAGCTTAGCAGTGACCAGAAACTCCCCTCGATCAGTTCGCCCGGTACGGTGGATAAAAAATATAATCCTAGAAGTGTACGCAAACCAAATTTTTTCAGTAATATTAATGCCTAAATCAAATAATTCATGTTAAAAGCAAATCTATTTTAACCTTGAGCGCGCCAACCAGTAGGCCTTCCTATCGCCGAGCATCCGAGTAGTTTATCCAAGGACCCCCATAATTTTGCCTCAGAGCTGGCCTAGACGTCTCTGTACCAACGGAGGACGAATCTATAGACATATTATATTAATGAAAAGTTAATTTTTGATAAACACAGAAAAAAATGATAAACCAAAAACTTACTTTGTACCGTCGGCCCAGATCTCCGTCCTCGTCTCCTCCGGAGGTGCGCAGGCATCATCTGCCTGATACTGGTCGGCCGCCAGCGCAGCCTCCTCCATCTGCTCATCTTCCTCCATCGTCGTATCAGCAGGAGGAACACTCTCGGGAGCAGTCTCAGGCCTGGAACTACTCGTCCCAGGAGATATGTCCCGTAGCATCGTGGCGGGTGGAGTTACTGTCCGATACACAGGAGTACTGGGCGACGAGGATCCAGAGCCAGTACCAGTAGGAGGTATCGAAGAAGAACCCCGTCCTCTAGCAGTACCACCAGTAGGTACCGAAGGAGTACCCTATCCTCTGCCAGTATCAGTACCCCGTGCCCCATGTCGGCCGGAAGTGCGAAACGATCCGCGACGACCTGTCATGCCTGATAACAACATATGATGAGATACAACAAAGACAACAAATAATAGAGACTAGAAAAATGAAAGTGCAACAAAGATAAGTT
Source organism: Iris pallida (assembly GCA_029216955.1). Lineage (NCBI taxonomy): Eukaryota > Viridiplantae > Streptophyta > Magnoliopsida > Asparagales > Iridaceae > Iris > Iris pallida. The sequence continues at coordinate 17,672,983 of JANAVB010040817.1, read as the reverse complement.
AATAACCAAGACAACATATGATGATACATTTTACAAGAAACATCTAAGTTCAGATAGTATATTTTACAAGAAATATCTAAGTTCAGATAGTACATTCTACAAGAAATATCTAAGTCCAGATAGTACATTCAGATAATAACCAAGACTAGATAATAACCAACTCTACATAATAAGAAAATGAAAGTACGTGTCTCTCAATCATCTTCAGAATAATCATCTTGTTCGTCTTCCTCAACCTCATCTTCTCCTCCTCATCTTCACTTTCATCTTCGCCTTCGTCGCCTTCGTCTTCCTCTTCGGATAATTCTACATTTTCTACATTGTGTCATGAAATGCGTAACTTCCGTGGAGTCCACATCAACAATATTGGTTACAAGAGGTAGCTCGTCCTCCTGATAAGCTTTTTCTTCAACATCAAAAGTATCTCTAGCTTTAGTCTTGCATACTGCCCACCATTCAGACTTCGTTGCTCCCCGTCTCGGATAAGCTGTGAAGTACACGAGCTGAGCTTGAGTTGCTAGGACAAATGGTTCTTATCCTTGATATCTACGCTTGTAGTTTATATCCACAAGACCATGCTTGTCAATTTTCCAACCTTGATTTTCAGTCGGATCGAACCATTCACACTTGAACAACACGATCTTTGCAGGTTCTCTGCCATAATTATACGTCAACTCCACAATCTCTCGCAAGATGCCAAATAAATCATTTCCTGGATCGACGTCTTTGTAGTTCGAAGATTTGATACACAAATAACTATTTTGTGTGGAATCAAGATCCAGAAAGCTGTCTCTCGGAGCATTTGTCGACTTGAACCGAAAGCCATTGACACAGTAACTTGTCCATATTTTAACAAAAGTAATTGGTCCCTTGGTAAGAGTTCTAATTAATTCAATCTCGGATGAAATTAGACGATCGACCTGAATACCAAAGAAGAGATAGTAAGTTATTTATTGTGCAGTTGCATTAAAAGAGGCCAGTAATTACCGGGCTGCTTATATATTCGCTCAACCAAGAAGGAAAATGACGTCTTATTTCTTATCTAATGCTTCGTATGTTAGGTAGGGTCTAACCGACCTCAACTCAGCATTATATGTGCTGAAAAATAACGAAGCAACCGCCGATTAGTACAATAATTAGCTTATACTATTACATTGAGATAACGTAAACTCATCATTAATTACTTACCCCTCTAGCTTCTCCACTTCATCCTCGTCGCAATTGAGTAATACATACAACTGAGCAGTCCTTAGCTCTTCGTCATTCAAATATCTTTTCTTCATTTTCCCTGAAGGCTTTCTGGACGTATTGAATACTTTCAGTATTCCATCATTAGATTCTTGATAACCGTAGTCGTTTTTCGGAGCCCTCGTTCTATTCGTAGCAACATGAGGTTTGAAATACGTCGAGCAGAAGTTTATAATCTCCTCGAGAATATAGGCTTCACAAATAGAACGCTCGACCCGGCCTTGTTTTTCATCTTCCTCTTTAGGTGGTTCAAATGCCGCTCAAACGGGTACATCCACCGATAACCAACGGGCCCACCAATACGTGCCTCGTAGGAAAGATGACTTGGCAAATACTCCATGGAGTCGAAGAATCCAGGAGAAAATACCTTCTCGAGCTTGCACAGTGTTACCGCAATATCGTTCTCCTGCTTTTCTAGACGATCGACGAGCAACTTACTAGAACAAAGATCTCTGAAGAATAATTCTGTAAGATAGATACATGCACATTGCAGTCAGCTCGGTCAATGGATCCCAAACAACTGGGGGTAAGAATTCTCGAAATGCAATCGGAATTAAGTTCGAAACATACCCGTCTTCTCCATGAATACGTGACAATCATGTCTCTTCATACCTGTCAGTTTGTTCTCCTTGAGGTCGACGCATCTTCTTAAGTTCGAAACATACCCGTCTGGAAATTTCAGACCTTGAATCCACCTACAAAGTCTCACTTTATCCTCCTTCTCCAGTGAAAAAATTGCCTTAGGCTGCTTCAACTTTCCATTCCTATCTTCTATCAAATGCAATGCAGGACGTCTACATATTTCTTCCAGGTCCAATCCAGCCTTTGGATTGTCTTTCGTCTTTTCCTTTACATCCATTACAGTATTAATTATGTTATCAAACACATTCTTCTCGATATGCATGACATCAAGGTTATGTCTAATCAGATTGGTGCTCCAATATGGCAGATCCCAGAATATACTCCTCTTCGTCCAGTTATGAGTGCGACCAAATCTGTCACACTTGTAGCCGTAGTAGGCTCTTCAATAGCTCTTGGTAAATCTTTTACCTCTTCCCATATCGTGTATCCAGGCCACCTTGGCGGAGGATTAGTCTTTTCTATAATGCCAGCACGAAAAGCATTCATGTTCCTCCGGTACTGATGATCCTTCGGCAGAAATTGTCGATGACAATCGAAGAAGCACGGTTTGCCTCCGTGTTTCAAAAGGAAAGCCTTAGTGCGGTCCATGCAATACGGACATGAAAGACGACCAGGCGTGCTCCATCCAGATAACATACCATAGGCCGAAAAGTCGTTGATGGTCCACATAAGTGCTGCCCGCATCTGAAAATTTTGTTTTCTAGATACATCGTACGTGTTGGAACCTACTTCCCACAGCTGATTCAACTCATCAATCAATGGCTGTAAATACACATCGATGTTCCTTTTCAGATTGTTCGGACCTGGGATAATAACGGTGAGGAACATATACGGAGTCTTCATGCACATCCAAGGCGGTAGATTGTACAGAGTGACGATCACAGGCCAACACGAATACTGGGATCCCGAAAGTCCGAATGGGGTAAAACCGTCGGAGCAGAGACCCAATCTGACATTACGCGGATCAGAAGCAAAATTTGGATACTCTCGATCAAAGTGCTTCCATGCTTTCCATCAGATGGGTGATCCAATACTCCTTCGGTCTGTTCCCGCTTATGCCAACTCATGTTTTCTGCAGTTTCCTTCACCATAAACAACCGCTGCAACCGCGGCGTCAACGGCAAGTAGTGCATCGAATCGGTAGGCTTCCTGGCACCGACAGACTTTCCTCTACCACTACCCTTATAGCGATCGGCACCACAAAATCTGCAGGCATCTTCATCCTTGTCGTCTTTGTAGTAGAACATGCACCCGTTGCGACATGCATCGATTTTCTCATATCTCATCCAGAGCGATCTCACCATCCTCTTAGACTGGTAGAAGTCTTTAGGCAACTTAGCACCCTAAGGCAATATTTCTATAAGCAACTCCATAAGACGTTTAGCAATCTTGCGACATGTTAAAATCGGACTTGATGCTCAACAATCTTGTAACCACCTCCAACGGTGAATGATCATCACAACCAGGATATAATGGAGTCCTTGTATCTCCAGCAACTCCATGAACTGTGCAGCATCGGCGTTCGGTGCCTCCTCATGTACATCATGATCGTCCGGATCGAAACTAGGCCCCGCCGTGTCAAAAATTATGTTCACCAACCCTCGTCGTAAGCAGCGTTGTTGTGGACATCCACATAAGACTCATACTCCGATGCTAAAGACACAAGTTCTCCGTGCGCGCTCCACTGATAGTTATTCGACGTGAAACCCTTCGAGTATAAATGATACGTGACTTCCACTTCTGGATAATTTTCAAGTTGCGACATCTCACACAGACACTTAATTTTGGTACCGTCCATGTACTGAGGGAACGCCTTAACAAACTGCAGGAACTGCTGTACACCCTCTATGAATTCATCCCGCACACCGCACATGTCATCAGGATGATGGTTGTACATCCACGAACGATTCCGTAAGTAGTAATTCATATCCATATCCAATTGAAAATAATTCTGTAAGATAGATACATGCACATTGCAGTCAGTGAATGAATGTTAAGACAGTTTAGATATGGGTGCGCAACATAAACTTTCATTCATTCCACATATTACAAACAAAAAATTTGAAGAAAAAAACAAAAACAACTGTGTTGGGACTAAAACAACTGTCTCGTATCAAAGTGTCGTATCCGATAGATCGATACTAATCTGATACGGTCGATACTAAGTACATACGGTCGAGGTATAATTGTACTTGTAGGAGTACACGACACTAAGTACATACGGCCGATACTAATCCGATACGGTCGATACTAATCCGATACCGATTCTGATACTCATCCCAACTGTCCAATATCGACCCTTTGGGTCTGCAAGAGTTACTTCATCCAGTTTGTTAAGAAAGGTAAAACTTTTTAAATTATATCCAATATCGACCCTTTGATCTGTGCTTGAGCAGTATCCTAACTCAAACTATCTATCCTAACTAATAAATTAATATCCTACTTTAACATCTACTAACTCTCATATTCCTTCTAACATAAACTAATATCCTAATCTAAACTAACCCTTTAACTGAAACTAATATCTAAACAATGATAATCATGAACTAACACCCTAACCTAGAAGTCCACACTGCTCAAGCACATGCCAAAGGCCAAGTTATAAGGCAAAATGCAGGCAACTGCCTGTAGCTACAAGGTAAAACCAAATGTTGACGGTATATATACCGTCAACATTTAAAAAGTTTACTTGTCTTGACAAAATGAGTGAAGTAACTCTTATAGACCGAAAGGATACTCTATACACTCTATGTAATACGATACCAATCATACCTACACTTCTAGGATACTCTATACACTGTAGTAATGAATTGTCCTTACTAATGATGCTCTTAGGTAACATATTTAACAGATGAGATTTTCATATTGCACTTACGCATTTGTAGCTATAAACTGCTTGAGCAACAACATATAGGTATGGGAATCGGTATCGGACTATTCCTATGAGTATTGGTATCGACGATATCGGTAGTAGACTTACTAGCTAGGGTTTTGGTCAAACTTTAGTCCACAAGTTCAATTAGCCTATTGGGTTCATTTCTAGGTAATCCTATAGATATCTCAGGGTATAGGCTAAGGTACTAGGTCAAGCACATATGTACCATATATATACAATAACATATATATATATATATATAATATATAATATATCCTATCCTCTCATAAATACTCAATCCCAACTACCCCTCATAATGCAAGCCTACTTATATACATAACTCAACTGAACCTATCTCAGAAAACTAAACCAAGGCAAACATCCATACGTATCAATGCATTTGCCAACAATACCTACATATACTATATATGAAACTGTAAACCCAAACTTATCCCAAACTGGTATGTAAACCCACAAACTGAACTGAACTAAAACCCAAGCTAACTCATAGACTCACAAACTCAACCTGGGAATCAAACTCAAAAGCAAACCCTAACTCAGAACTCACCCAAACTCCCAAACAACATACAACATTCAATTATATGCCTATTTATATAAATACAGAAATAATGTAAGAATCGTACAGTCTACAGAACTAACATTTCGGTTAGGGTTACCTAGTCGGGGCCGGAGGAGCGGGTCGTCGAGGGGGCAGGGGTCGTCGGTGGCGAGCTGGAGATGAGGGTGAGCGGGGTCGCCGGTGGGAGCAGGGTCGCCGAGTGGGGTCGCGGAGGGTCGGGGGCCGAGGGGGGAGGGTCGCCGAGAGGGGAGGGGGTCGCCGGAGGCCGAGGGGGGGGGCCGCCGGAGGCCGAGGGGGGAGGGGTCGCCAGGACGAGGTGGGAGGGTCGCCGAGGGGGAGCGCGCTTTCGTTTGGAAAAATTTCGATCGAAAATTAATGGGGGGAATGAAAAGTGAAAGCCCTATATTTTCAATTTAGCGACGTCATACATATACGTCGGTAAACGTTGCTAATATTAGTGAAATTAGCAACGTTACAGTAGTTACGTCGGTAAACGTCGCTAATATTAGTGATATTAGCGACGTTCGCCGACTTATCCGTGACGTATGTTTTCTTATACACAAAAAGTCGTAAAACATCGCCGATCGTCGGTAATAGTAACGTATTGCGACATTTATAGATTACGTCGCTAATTCCTTAAACGTTAGCAACGTTTTAATAAAACATCGTTAATTGTATTGCTAATATGACTTATTCTAGTAGTGGAAGAAACGTTTGCCCCAGTTGCTCGTATGACTACTATATGAACTTTGATTGCAGTTGCTTCTATTCGTCAATGGAAACTGCATCAAATGGATGTCAAAAATACATTTCTTCATAGAGATCTACAAGAGAAAGTTTATATGAAACCACCCCTGGTCTCCCACACTCTCCTCATCAGGTTTGCAAACTTCGTCGGGCTCTATACGGTCTCAAGCAAGCACCTAGAGCTTGGTTTGAAAAGTTCTGCACTGCTATTACTAATTATGGTTTTACACAAAGTATATATGATTCTGCTATGTTCTTTCGCTCATCTAGCAAAGGTATTGTCATTCTGGTCATATACGTAGATGATATGGTCATTACAGTAATGATTTACATGGTATTCATGCTTTAAAGTTACACTTAAGCACGTGTTTTGAGATGAAAGATCTAGGTATTCTTCGTTACTTTCTTGGGATAGAGGTTGATCATACTTTCGATGGTTATTTTCTTTCTCAAGTAAAGTATGCATCTGAAATACTTCTTCGAGCAAGTTTAACTGATACTAAGACTGCAGATACTCCACTTGAATTGAATGCAAAACTTCATGCATCTGGCGGCACCTTACTTTCTGATCTTACTATGTACCGCCAGGTTGTAGGTAGTCTTAATTATCTCACTATTACTAGACCAGATATCAGTCATGCGGTTCATATTATAAGTCAATTTATGTCTTCACCTCGCTCTGTTCATTATGCAGTTGTTACTCGAATCTTGCGCTACTTGAAGGGCACTTTATATCAAGACTACACTTATCTTCTACCTCCATGCTCACTCTCCGTGCCATTCTGATTCTGATTGGGCGGGAAATGTCACAGATCGTCGCTCTACCACTGGCTTCTGCATATTTTTTTGGCGATTCTCTCATTTCTTGGAAAAGTAAGAAGCAAACAACAGTTGCACGCTCAAGTGCTGAAGTTGAATACAGGGCCCTTGCTCACACTACGTCTGAGATTATATGGTTACGCTGGCTACTTCATGATATGGCGTTGAACATTCATCGCCAACTCCTCTGTTTTGTGACAGTAAGAGTGCTATTCAAATAGCTCACAATGATGTCTTCCATGAGCGCACCAAACATATTGAAGTTGACTGCCATTTTGTCAGAGATCATTTTACAAAAGAATAATTCACCTACCCTACATTACTTCAGAAGTTCAAGTTGCAGATTTTTTTTTACAAAGACACACCCCTTAGCTCGATTCAACTTTCTCGTATCCAAACTCAATATGTTTTCTAAACCATCTTAAGTTTGAGGGGGTGTTAAGGATAGATCATGCACTTACATAATTTCCTTTTAGTATTTTCCTTTTTTATAATATTACCGTTGTACTTTCCTTCTTTGTAATATTACCGTTGTACTTACTATATTTGCTTTCTTTGTAATATCTATAAATTGAGGTTTTCCTCTAATGAATATACACAGAAAATTATTCCATTCTCTATTGCTAACAAATATAACATTGTACTTGTACATAGAATTGTAAATAGGGTAAGAGCTTTGCTATGCCTACAACCAATGTTTACAATCCCCTTAGAAGCTATCACGTGTCGGACTTCGATTGGAGGGGAAGAGAAATGGTGGTTCGATTGGAGGGGAAGAGAAATGGTGGGGCCGGATGGAGCCCATGTAGCAAGAGGGGTGAGAGTGGTGGTGGGATCCGGTGGAACCCATGTGTAAAGGGTGGGAGAGAGTGATTGTAAGAAGGTTGTAAGAATTTGGTACTAAACTTAGCATTTTCCATAGGATAAAGTACCAAAAATAAAAATTTCTCTCGACACTTTTAGGAAAAAAAAAACTAGTTAATTTTTTTTTGAATTTTTATTTTGGTTCAGTGTACATATAATTTGATTTTTCCATTAATAGACATCAAATTAGACATGAAATGACGATTAACCCATACAAAAATCTCTCCTCCCTTTTTCTCTTCGGCACCCCTCCTCTTTCTCTGGTGACGCGGTGGCATAACGGTGCAACACGGGTGGGGGCACGGGGAGAAGGGGTGCAAGTGGGGTGGGGGGGGGGGGGGGGGGGGGACAGGCAGTGGGAAGAGGAGGAGAGGGGAGGAGGGGTATTTTTGGTATTTTTATTTAAAAAAACATTCACTCCAAACACTCCAAGACGGTTAATAGACTAGGGGGACATTTTTTATCAAAATATCTATCGCGGGAGGGTTTAATTACTGCAAACGTCTACTATGTATTATTTTGCGAAAGATGTCTTTTAAGGAGGAGTTTTTTTTTTTATACTTTACCCCTGTAAATATGGAGAAATATTTTATTTTTTCCCTAACAAGAGATTTTATTATAGCCTTTGTTTAAAAGTTTAATTTTAAAGGTTTACATTTAACCCTTATATTTTTTTAATAAAGGTCAATTTACTTTTCAGTTATTATACTCCTACGCGGCATTTGTTATACAATTTTTTTATTCATGAATAAATTGAGGGTGTAAAATATATTTTCATGTTTGGTTTATGTTATAAAATTTTATTTCTGAAAATTGGGAATATTCTATAAACTATGTGCCCACAAAATTGAAATTCTATCCCCTAAGAATTGGAAAAAAAAATTCTCGTGTAATTTTTTTGTTTTTTGTTTTTTGGTTTTGTTTTTGTTTTCATTGTTTTTCATTTTTTTTTCTTTATTCAATTTTTTATTTTTCTCATTTTTTTAAATTTTTTTGGTTATTTTCAGTCTTTTGTGTTTTTTATTTTTTTTAAGAACGAAGTTTTTTTGGTATTTTTTATTTTTTTAAAAGATTTTTATCCTTTTTCAGTTTTATCCTTTTTCATTTTTTTTGGGGATATTTACATGAGAATTTTTTTTTCAAAAAAAGTTAGTTCCAAGGAATTTAATTTTCAGATATACAGTATTGCATACCGAACGCCCCCTTGGGCTTGATTGTAGTACCCATTGTTGACACATGCATGATTTTGATAATTTAACATTGTACTGTTTTAGTCTAAACTCGTCTACTGCTACTACGGATACAAAGCAAGAAGTCACAAAAGCGTCAAGACATTGCTCAAAGATCCAAGAACAAAAGCATGTGACTTTGTAAAGTCTTAAGACAATGCTCGAAGACCAAAGAACCAAGCGTATGCATATTGTAGTCTTCCAGAGTCTGCAAGTGTCTAGGAATCATTGTACACACTTACAAAGATGGCAAAACCAAAAGCTAGAAAGATTAAGTCATTGGATATTTCATGAAGAAAACAGATATCCTTCGAATATTCACGGATTACCGTCGGATAATCCGAATGAACACATCAAGTTTTTGTTGGCTCATTCGGATCATCCTCCGGATCTCTACGGATTACCATTGGTTAATCAGAATGACACAACAAGTTTTTGTTGGCTCATTTGGATTATCCTTCAGATATCCGCAGATTACCGTCTGATAATCCGAATGAACACAACAAGTTTTTGTGGGCTCATTCGGATCATCCTTCGGATATCCGTGGATTACCGTCGGATAATCTGAATGGTCACATAAAGTTTCTGTTGGCTCATTCGGATCATCAATCGGATATCCGCGGATTACCGTCGGATAATCCGAACCGAATGGTCACAACAAGTTTTTGTTGGCTTATTCGAATCATCCTTTGGATATCCGCGGATTACCGTCGGATATTCTATTGGTATAGTTGGCTATTCTAAATTCAATTCCAACGGCTAGAATTAGGAGCATAAAATATAATCCAACGACTATATTTATATCAGTTACAGTAGCCTTTCGAAATACATTGGATATTTAAGAGGGTACATTTGCAACGCTATCGATAAAGAAAGAAGGACACATCCTTCGGTAATACTTAAGAGGGTACATCATTAGACATGGTAATATTGGATCCCTCCTTATCCTTGCATTAAGAACGTCTATCTTGTCACCAAATCTGAAGCACAATCTTCTTAGTATTAGTTATCTCATGGACAATGGCTATGGTGTTAATTTTGTTAAACACAAATGTT